>OZ035845.1:9237628-9797628 GCA_964034765.1 Knipowitschia caucasica | reverse complement strand
TAGCATCCTCTCACTGTTCACCACTTTGTATCCAAACAGTTTTAGCGTGGGCCGACACACCCTCTGCACGACCTGCGCAAGCTTGAACGGCAGATTGAACCTCCACTTCTCCACATGCTCCGACGAGTTCCTCTGGAGCGAGTAGACGCCACTGGCCTCAGTCTGCGAGACCTGCGTGTTCTTTGCGATCCACTCCTTCACCTGCGGCGTGAACGGAATCCCCGCAAACCTGTACATCTCCGCTGCCTTCCTCATGGGGAACCGGGCAATGTCCTCGTAGCGAACTAGCATGTAGCGCCTGCGTAGCCACTGGGGTTGGCGTAGTCCAATTTGAGCCGATGTCCTGATATTATCGCAGTTTCCTTTGAGTTTGCGAACTTCGTCGTCATCTACCGGAACATCCCCTTGCGTGGCCCACTCTTTCCAGTTCCTATACTTCTCAAACGCAATGATTCGTGAAGCTAGCACTGCTCTTGGGTCCCGCACCAGCTGTATGAACCTCACGTCGAGGCTGGGGTCTTCCGCTAGCGGGCGAAGCGTCTCCAGTTGTCGTACCCTCACGGACTTTATCGCCCTGTGCTCCTTTTGCAAGCAAGACTCCGATGCTAGCGTCAGGTTCAGGGGCCCGCACTTTCGCGTCTTGCAGTGAAACTTCTCGAAGCCTCCTGGGACGAAGGGACCGCAAACCGAGTCCGCGCACAAAGAACTGCTGGACCACCTCCGGAACAGACTGGAGGTGAGGTGGTCCACTGGGGAAGGTTCGATGAAGCTCTCGAGGAGAGAGAAGTTGCATTGGAAGAGGTGTTGCAAGACGTCGCGATAGGCCTTAGCAGAAGCAGTCGCGTTGGTCCCGCCTCCTTCCAGCGTTAGCATCTTCTCGACGTGCCATAGAGGTTCGAACAGGTAGAACATGTTGTCGCCTTGTTGGTTAAAAAACTCGCCCACGAACGAAGACCCGGTCCGAGTTGTAGCCAGAAGAAGGATGTGTCTACGTTTGGACCGAGGTTGGACTGAGTCTGGGCCAAGCTTTTGGACTGAGTCTGGTTGGGAGCTGTAGGTTTCCAGGCGTCGCTTCATGAGGCTGGACAAGACGGGAGCACTAGTCCTCGGGTGGAAGACCCAGGATCCAGTCTGGTTCGGTTTGAGCAGGATTTGTAGCGCAGAGTCCGGAGGGAGGATGAGCTGAGCCTGCTTCAAGGCGAGTTTGTCAGACACCCTGAAAGAAACAAGAAGAGCGAATTAAGAATGGTCTCTTTCTTGTCTCTGGTCTCTCCCTGGAGTCTTTCTAGTCTCTCTCTCTGGTCTCTCTCTCGCAGACATCTTGGATACCAGCAACAGATATCTTAGTGTGACCAGGGGCAGACATCTTGGAGAGACCAGAGGATGACATTTGGAGAGACAGGGAGCAGACATCTTGGAATACTGGGGCTGGGGCTCAGTATGTAAGACTTAAAAATACAACTTTCTACTGGAGAAGACTGGTAACGGCTGTAGTCTGTTCATTGCTATACACTCCCTGACCCACTGTCTGTTTCCCTGCACCTGTGAACTGGTCTTTAAATGAACTGTCACCTGGAGATGATGTTATTCTCCTTCTCGATGATGACGAGCGCCAACACAAACACCACGGGGATGAAGTATTTGAACTTCATCCTCAGAGCACTCCAGCCCACCTACTGCATGAAGTACTGCAGTATTCCTCAGAGTACGAGGTTACGAGGTCCAGCCACTCGCACCTCTCCTGAAAACACAGAAGACAAGAGAAAGATAAAATAAGATAAACTTTATGGATCTCACAATGGAGAAAAATACATGTCACATTTGGCATATACAGAATCACTCAAGGTGTGCAAGATAAACAATAAAAAAAACAACATTAAGATAAGATAAGATAAACTTTATTGATTTTACAAAGGAGAAATTTACAAAAGGGACTATAGTGGTGCGATTCTTTCAGTCCTAGTCCAGGTTTTTAAAGTGACTTATTGGGGGATGAGGTCATGTGAGTCATTTCAGTAGATATAGAAGTAGTAGTAGTAGAAGTATTAGTAATTGTGGTAGTTTTATATTCGAATTTCAAAGTCAAAGCCCCAGTGTTTACCAGCTCTGTAGAGGCTAGAGGGCGCAGACTGTTCGCTTCTCGTTCTGTGAGTGGAGGAGAACGAGTGGCCCGCTAAGTCTCTACTCAGCACTTTTCACGGCCTGAATTCATACACAAGTTGAATCAATGAGCTCAAGTTTTCAATTAAATTACGGATTATAATACATCTTGTATTTAGTAAAAAGCATTTTCATGAACTACTTAGAAAAAAATCGGGTATAGCTTCTGTAATGGTCATCATAGAAACAGCAGCAGCAACAGTGGTAGGTAAAGGACTGCAGCTGTGTTGTCAGTACACACTCCATCATGACCTCAGTCGTGGTTCTCGCTGACACACACAACCATCAACACTTCAAGAAACACACATTTTAGCAACATAAAGCTTTGGTAACTAATTTTCACTAGTTTTTAGCCAATCAGCTCCAAGCCCAAAGGGTCAAAGAGTGACTCAACTTTTAGTAGAACTTTTAATATTCTAGAGCGACCAGAAAGGGAGAGCAGAGAGAGACCAGAGAGAGAGAGACCAGGGACAGACCAGAGTGAGCGAGACCAGAGAGAGAGACCGGAGAGAGAGACAAGAGAGACCAGAGAGAGAATAGCAGCAGTAGTACTAGAAATAGTACAAAATATCCATATAAGGAAATTGGCTCCAGCTTGCTTATGTTTGGCCTCTTCTGCATTAAGGCTAACACCACTCCTCATGGAGGCTCTATGGTTTCTTGTGAGTTTTTAATTGTCCCATAAACACTCTCTTCAGTTGGAGACGGTGCTGTGGTGTCGTACTGGGTGGGCATGCTCCTGAATGCATCACTGATCCTGCACAAAACCAGACTCTAAAGTCACATCCGATATTTATGTCACACCTGGAAACTTCAGGAACGCAAAATACAAGCGAGAGACTAGAGAGAGCAGAGAGAGAGAGACCAGAGAGACAAACCAGAGCGAGAGAGCAGGGAGACCAGAGAGGCCAGAGAGAGACCAGAGAGAGAGAACAGAGAACGAGACAGGAGAGAGAGCAGAGAGAGAACAGAAAGAAACAAGAGAGAGAGTAGAAACCAGAGAGATCAAAGATGGACCAGAGACGACTGCTGGTACTTCTACTACTACATTACTTTTAGTACTACTGCTCCTCCTTCTCCTCCTCCTCCTGCTCCTCTGTCGTCCTCTGGTATGTGTATGTGTCTCTAGTAAAAGTGCTTTTTATTTTACGGTTGTGTGAAATTCTCCACATGTTCAGCTCAGAGACAGAACAGAGGCTTCACTGATGGAGGATCAACCTGAAGCATGCTGGGAAAACAATGGACTGTAGTACTGCAGAGAGTACTACTACTACTACTACAACTGCTGCTGCTACTACTACTACTATGACGACAACTATTATTACTACTTCTGCTGCTATAATGCATTTTTATATAGGACTTTTGTGGACGCTCAAAAGACGCTTCACATGTCATCATTCATTCCACACACAGTGGTGATAAAGTACTACTGTAGCCACAGCTGCCCTGGGGACACTGACACAGGCGAGGCAACCAGTCTCCGTTCCTCTCTCTTCTCTCTCCTCTCCACTCTCCTTCTTGAACCCAAAATGGTGAGTGTGACCCAAACGGTTACTGAGTTAGAAGAGTTAAATACTTTTACATGTAAGTCAATAGAAGCCTAAAAGAGTTGGCTCCAAACTTTGTCCATGAGCACTTCTATATTGGGCTTCATATAGCTAGCGGGTTAGCCTTGTACATCTATTTACAGGCTTATGGTACTTCCCCAAGGACATTAAACAAATTGAGTTAAAATCAGTTCTAAATGAGTGGCTCTGGTTTTCATTAGTTTATTGAAGAAGCATGACCTAAGATTGGATCAGCCACTCTGCTCTGGACCTGGAAAGAAGAGAGACCAAAGAGAGACCTGAGAGAGACAAGAGAGACCAGAGAGAGACATGAGAAAGACCTGAGAGAGACCTCAGAGAGACCAGAGAGACAACAGAGAGAGCGAGACCAGAGAGATCAGAGAGACAACAGAAAGAGAGACCAGAAAGAGACCAAAGAGAGACCAGAGAGAGAGACCATCCAGAGATAGACCAGAGATAGACCAGAGAGACAACAGAGAGAGAGACTAGAGAGAGACTGAAAGATTTAGATGTAATTCAGAGTTTAAAAAAAAGTTTGTTTTATCTGCCACTGCTCACATGTGGCTCAGGGGGATAAGGTTTGATAGCTACACACTAGTCGCATCACTGGACGTGGAGCTGTGTTTGGGTGAATGAAGCTCTCACTGATAGAGCTTGGGCTGTGGCACAGGCTGCTCTTTCCTTTATAAAGTTCTGAATCCACAACCTCAGTTTGTTATATTAACATTAAAAAAGGTTTATGACTGGAGCAGGACTTGCCACAATCCAGTTCTCACCGTGCGTAACTGTCCTTAGCGCTGCGTAAAGTCTTCAGTCGGTCCAAAATCGCATCCAAGCGCGCGCCAGACGTCTCCAAACGCGCTGTATCTCCACCGTGCGTCCCCATGTTAGGATCCAAGCGTCGGGCAAAGACACAACAACAACAAGAGGCGAAAGTGAGAGGAGAGGTCTGAGTATGAAATGAGTCCCTCTGGTTTGGCACAGCGCGCTTGCATTGGCCCCCTCCCTCTCTCACACACGTACTCTCTCTCTCTCTCTCTCTCTCTCTCTCTCTCTCTCTCTCTCTCTCTCTCTCTCTCTCTCTCTCTCTCTTTCAGTGCTGTTTGGAAGATGCAGATGGAGCGCCAAAAATCAATCAAAATTAATATTTCTTCCTTCAAGCGAAGAAGCACGGCAAACCTGCAAAGAACAAGTCATTTTAACGTGTAAGGAACTGAAACTACATATATTTGGGTTAAATCGTGAGGATAAAGTGCAAAATGTTACTAGTAAGTAACACTTAGTTACTTGCCACCTCTGTATTAAATTTAGCAAACCACTTACAAAGGGCAGGTGGAAGAGGGAATTCCATCATAACACTGTCAACTTTCAATCAAGTAATTCTAGCGCCATCTACTGGAGAATCTGGATTTGTGCAGAGACAAGAGAAGAGATAAACCGAGATAAATGTATTGATGTCACAGTGGAGAAATGTAGCTACTTGTCACATTTGGCATAGATAAAATCACTCAGATTGTGCAGTCTCTCTCTCTCCCTCTCCTCTTTCTCACTCTCACTCAAAAAAACTACAAAGTCTTTGTCGCTTATTGATGACGTATAATTACAAAATGTTCAGGACGGTTGCAAAAATAGTCACGTCAGAAATCTGCGCCTCTGCTCTGAAAGGTGAACGACGAACGCGTCTCTCCTGTAAGTGACTGACTGTTCATTAAAACACGTATTTACACGTGTTTCTGTCTGTTTTAAGTGATTACGGAGATGTTTATTAGCTTGTTTCTGCGTTAGCTCCGCTCGTTAGCTTCAGCCGTTAGCTTGTCCTGAGTCTGAGCTACACATGTAGTTAAACCTCCAATGTTTACTTGTCAATGTACACCATGTTTTCCTTATTAATCAAATATATCACAGTTTTATTTGGTTAAAAACAACATATTCCGACTTTTCCTCACAGCACGGGGCAGAGACATTCATTACATGTCTGTGGTTGAGGAACGACCATAAGAATTGATAAACGAAGATTTGTTGTTTTACGTTAAAATCAGTGACTTCTGGTTTGAAGCAATCTTGCTTTTAACACTTAGCTCTATAAGTCTCTAACATGACATCATGACTCAGCAGTTTCATAAGAAAGAAAGGAAGGTCCAGAACCAAGGCTACGCACTTAGGATTTACTGCTGCTGCTGCTGTTGTAGTTTAGTTTATTTTATTTGCACTCCTAAATCACAACAACAGTCATCTCTTGAAGCCTTTACAAAGTTATCAATTCTCCATCAACAACTCAGTCCAATGACAACTATCTTAATGTCCCACTTTCCTTCCTTCAACCAGGGGTCTCAAACTCATTTTGGTCTGAGGGCGAATTACAACCTAACTAGATCTCAACTGGGCCGGACCAGAAGATTCTCTGCAAAAATACCCAAAAATAGGACAAAGATTTTTGTATTATTATCATTTTACGTAAATGAGCTGCGGGACGTATCAATTCTCTTGGCGAGGAGGGGCCGCATAATTGACACCCCTGCCTTAGACCCTACTGCATTGGCAAGGACTGAGGCTGTAGACCCAGGTCTGAGGCTGTAGATCCAGGACTGAGGCTGTAGATCCAGGACTGAGGCTGTAGACCCAGGACTGAGGCTGTAGATCCAGGACTGAGGCTGTAGATCCAGGACTGAGGCTGTAGATCCAGGACTGAGGCTGTAGATCCAGGACTGAGGCTGTAGATCCAGGACTGAGGCTGTAGATCCAGGACTGAGGCTGTAGATCCAGGACTGAGGCTGTAGATCCTGGACTGAGGCTGACATGTTATCCTGATATATTTCACAGTTTTGTCCGCAGCTCGATCAAACACACGCATGATGTTGGTCGCTCGGCTCTCCTGCCTCCGCGCTGTCCCTTTGTCAGGGCTGCGTTCAGCTGTCACTCAAACTCCTCCGGCTTTGAGGACTTCCTGTCTGAAATCCCGCCTCCCACTGCTACAACAACAACAGGTGAACGTTTTAACAGGAGTAAACATCATGAAAACATCATATGTTTTCTGAGGCTCTTACCTTCTTCACACCATCATCAGAAACAGATAAATCAAAAACCTTCGACACAAACACACCCCCACCCCTTCTGACTCAACGCTCCCATCTCAAACTTTGTACATCCACATATGAGCCATAAGGATTGACCATTTAGGTGCCTTCATTCAGGGAAGGATCTCCAACTTAACACTGAGAGACACAACCACTGAGAGATAGAGAGACACACACACACAGCGCGACAGACGGATACACACACAGAGACACACACACACACACACACCCCTGACCCCTGTGCTCCTCTGACTATGTGAACTCTGCTTCCAGGGTTTGTCGACCAGGTCCAAGTTTGGGTTCCGCAAACTTCGCTCGACCAAAGAGCAGCTCAAAGAGGCGGCGTTTGGACAGGCTTCCGAGACTGCCATGAAAAGTACTACTACCATGTACTACTACCATGTACTACTACCATGTACTACTACCATGTACTACTACCATGTACTACTACCATGTACTACTACCATGTACTACTACCATGTACTACTACCATGTACTACTACCATGTACTACCATCATGTACTAATACCACCACGTACTAATACCACCACCACTCTGGCTGTAGATCAGAACCAGACCACAGTCTTGAGCCGTGACTGACTGTAGATTTCTAACATCGAACCAAAACCCTAATTTTTCATGGTCACAATTAGCAAATTGCAAAGACTGCCAATATATATATTTCTTTTTCACAAAGTGGAGACAAAAAAAAAAAAAGGCTAAATAGTCAATGGAAAAATTTTTTTTTGATTTTATTTTTATGAGTAACTTTCTGCTCTCGTTTTCAGTCGACAGCACCGGTCGCATGGTTCTGGCAGGAGGAGCTGCAGTGGGACTGGGGGCTCTGTGCTACTATGGTCTGGGGATGTCCAATGAGATCGGGGCCATTGAGAAGTCTGTGTGAGTCTGCAACACATACCAGGAAGACCAGGAAGGCAACACACAGAACAAAAACACGGAAGACTCTGATAACTCTTTTATACCTCTCTTTTCTTTCTTTCTGACGCTCTATGGTCTCTCTCTCTGTCCCATATCTCTCCCTCCCTCTCTCGCTTGCTTTGGTCTCTTTCTCTGGTCTCTCCCCCCGGTCTCTCCCCCTCTCTATCTCCCCCTATCTCTCTTTCTCTCTCTGGTCCCTCTCTATCCCATCCATTTTAATAATTGCAGAAGCAGATAGAAGTCTCTCTGGCTTTCCCTCATGTCTCTCTCTCTCTCAGACCAATAGTGACAGTACTTTCCCTGCTGTTTCTTTTCCTTCAGCATCTGGCCTCAGTACGTGAAGGACCGCATCCACTCCACCTACATGTACTTCGCTGGCTCTGTGGGTTTCACGGCTCTGTCTGCTGTCGCTGTCAGCAGAACTCCAGCTCTGCTCGGACTCATGATGAGAGGCTCCTGGCTGGTACAGACAAACACAGACAAACACAGACAAACACACACACACACACACACACACACACACACAATGAGTTACCTTTATCTAAAGTCAGAAGAAATCTGGATTCTCTCTGCTTATTCGGTCTCTCTCGCTGGTGTCTCTCTCTCTGATGTGTCTCTCTCTCTGATGTTTCTCTCTCTCTGATGTTTCTCTCTCTCTGGTCTCTCTCTCTCTGGTGTCTGTCTCTCTCTGGTCTCACTGTGTGTCTGTCACCAGGCGATCGGAGCCACGTTTGCTGCGATGATTGGAGCTGGGATGTTGGTGAGATCCATCTCGTATGAACACAGTCCGATGCCCAAACACCTGGCCTGGATGCTCCACGCAGGTGAGAGCGCCTCTGACACACACATTTTACACACACAGAGGAAGACAGACAGAGACGGAGACAGACAGAGACAGACAGAGACAGACAGAGACAGACAGAGACAGACAGAGACAGACAGAGACAGACAGAGACAGACAGAGACAGACAGAGACAGACAGACGGACAGAGACAGACGGACAGAGACAGACAGACGGAGACAGACAGAGACAGACACTGACCTCTGTGTTTCCTCAGGGGTCATGGGGGCTGTGATCGCCCCCCTCACTCTCCTCGGGGGACCCCTGATGATGAGAGCGGCCTGGTACACGGCAGGCATCGTGGGGGGTCTCTCCACTGTGGCCATGTGTGCGCCCAGCGAGAAGTTCCTCTACATGGGAGGACCGCTGGCCGTGGGCTTTGGCGTCGTCTTCGCCTCCTCTATCGGTAAGAACTCTGCACATTGTCTCCTTAAACCTGGGATACGTTACTTTTAAACGACAAAAGAAAATAAGTGGATAGGAATGGACCAGAGGGAGAGCGGCAAGAGGGAGAGCGGCAAGAGGGAGAGCGGCAAGAGGGAGAGCGGCAAGAGGGAGAGCGGCAAGAGGGAGAGCGGCAAGAGGGAGAGCGGCAAGAGGGAGAGCGGCAAGAGGGAGAGCGGCAAGAGGGAGAGCGGCAAGAGGGAGAGCGGCAAGAGGGAGAGCGGCAAGAGGGAGAGCGGCAAAAGAGATCAGAGAGAGATGCCAAAGAGAGAGAGAGAGGCCAGAGAGAAGCCAGAGCGAGAGAGAAGCCAGAACGAGAGAGGCCAGAGCGAGAGAGGCCAGAGCGAGAGAGGCCAGAGCGAGAGAGGCCAGAGCGAGAGAGGCCAGAGCGAGAGAGGCCAGAGCGAGAGAGGCCAGAGCGAGAGAGGCCAGAGCGAGAGAGGCCAGAGCGAGAGAGGCCAGAGCGAGAGAGGCCAGAGCGAGAGAGGCCAGAGCGAGAGAGGCCAGAGCGAGAGAGGCCAGAGCGAGAGAGAGAGCCAGAGCGAGAGAGAGAGGCCAGAGCGAGAGAGAGAGGCCAGAGCGAGAGAGAGAGGCCAGAGCGAGAGAGAGAGGCCAGAGCGAGAGAGAGAGAGCCAGAGCGAGAGAGAGAGAGGCCAGAGCGAGAGAGAGAGGCCAGAGCGAGAGAGAGAGGCCAGAGCGAGAGAGAGAGGCCAGAGCGAGAGAGAGAGGCCAGAGCGAGAGAGAGAGGCCAGAGCGAGAGAGAGAGAGCCAGAGCGAGAGAGAGAGAGAGAGAGGCCAGAGCGAGAGAGAGAGAGAGAGCCAGAGCGAGAGAGAGAGAGAGGCCAGAGCGAGAGAGAGAGGCCAGAGCGAGAGCAGAGCGAGAGAGAGAGGCCAGAGCGAGAGAGAGAGGCCAGAGCGAGAGAGAGAGGCCAGAGCGAGAGAGAGAGGCCAGAGCGAGAGAGAGAGAGAGAGGCCAGAGCGAGAGAGAGAGAGAGAGCAGAGGAGAGAGAGAGCAGAGCGAGAGAGGCCAGAGCGAGAGAGGCCAGAGCGAGAGAGGCCAGAGCGAGAGAGGCCAGAGCGAGAGAGGCCAGAGCGAGAGAGGCCAGAGCGAGAGAGGCCAGAGCGAGAGAGAGAGGCCAGAGCGAGAGAGAGAGGCCAGAGCGAGAGAGAGAGGCCAGAGCGAGAGAGAGAGGCCAGAGCGAGAGAGAGAGGCCAGAGCGAGAGAGAGAGGCCAGAGCGAGAGAGAGAGGCCAGAGCGAGAGAGAGAGGCCAGAGCGAGAGAGAGAGGCCAGAGCGAGAGAGAGAGGCCAGAGCGAGAGAGAGAGGCCAGAGCGAGAGAGAGAGGCCAGAGCGAGAGAGAGAGGCCAGAGCGAGAGAGAAGAGGCCAGAGCGAGAGAGAGAGGCCAGAGCGAGAGAGAGAGAGAGAGGCCAGAGCGAGAGAGAGAGGCCAGAGCGAGAGAGAGAGGCCAGAGCGAGAGAGAGAGAGAGAGAGAGAGAGGCCAGAGCGAGAGAGAGAGAGAGAGGCCAGAGCGAGAGCGAGAGAGGAGAGAGGCCAGAGCGAGAGAGAGAGAGGCCAGAGCGAGAGAGAGAGAGGCCAGAGGATTTAGGCTGCAGTACTGTGGGTGGCCTCTAGTCCAGGTGGAGACGGGTTTAAGCAGAGACACCTTCCATTGAATATCTCTCATCCATGACTTGTTAACAGGAGCTTGTGTTAAACCCTTCTCTCTCCCTCTCTCCCCCTCTCTCCCCGTTTTCAGGATCCATGTTCCTCCCCCCTACCTCGGCTCTGGGCGCTGGGCTGTACTCTGTGGCGGTGTACGGAGGCCTGGTTCTCTTCAGTCTCTTCTTACTCTACGACACACAGAAAGTCATCAAGAGAGCAGAGACTCACCCCGTCTACGCAGCACAGAAATATGACCCCATCAATGCGTACGTATACAAGGGCTGTAGGGGGGGAGGAGGGGAGGAGGGGAGAGACAGGGGAGAAGAGAGATTATAGATTATAGATGAGAGATTATAGATAAAAGCCAGAGAAGACACAAAAACTCCCTGAGAGACTTAAATTCTTCCACGGAAGTTCAGCAAAAGTAGTAACATTTATAAAATCATTCATATAAAATAGACTGGTTTCTCTTTCTGGTCTCCCTCTGTCTCAGCTGTCTCCCTCTGTCTGCATCTGTCTCCCTCTGTCTCCCGAACAGGAGGCATGCGCCTCCTGTTCGGCGACCCCGCTCCCATCTCTGTGTGGAGTGAAAGACAAGTGCCCAAAAATAACAATTGTAAACCGCTTTGTGACTCTGGTCTGTGAAAGGCGGTATATAAATAAAGCTTACTTACTTACTTACTTACTGTCTGCATCTGTCTCCCTCTGTCTCCCTCTGTCTCCCTCTGTTTCCCTCTGTCTCCCTCTGTCTCCCTCTGTCTCCCTCTGTCTCCCTCTGTCTCCCTCTGTCTCCCTCTGTCTCCCTCTGTCTCCATCTCCGGCTTTTCCTTTTGGTCTCTCCGGTCATTCCAGATTCAGCTCTAAAGTGAATGTGAGGTTTGACACAGGGTTAACACAGATGTCATTATATAACAACCAACTTCTACTGTTATTACTACCTCTTGTAATACCTTATTTTTCGGATTATCAATCGCTCCAGAAAATGCATAATAAAGAAGTAAAAAAACACAAATAGAATTTTCCTGACTGTCAAATGATACACGTATTGCTTTTCTCAATAGTTTAATCATTCAACTAAATATTTAAAATTTTACGGTAAATAAAATATAATATACATTTTACACATATGTCACTCCAGAGTATAAGTCTCACCCCTGGCCAAACTATGACAAAGATTTGCAGCTGTATAATGACCTGTGTTTGCACCTGTGTTTGCAGCTGTATGGGGATCTACATGGACACAATAAACATCTTCATGCGTCTCGTCATGATCCTGAGCGGGAACACAGGGAGAAAGAAGTGAAGGTTCCTCCTCCATCAGACGACTCAGACATTAACACTTCATTTAACAAGTTTTATATTTATTTTGACCGGAGCGAGCCGTGGATCACCGGTGTGTGTTGGTAATGAAAGAACAGAGAACCAAAGGAGCAGTGTGTATGTGTGAATACTGTCCATTCACAAATAAAATGTTGGAAAAGTCATTGCTTGTTTTTGAGTCATTTTGAATTTCAATACACTTTTTCAGGAAAGTGAGATATTTTTAAATGTAGAAGCAGACGTAGCAGTAATAGTAGTAGTTATTGTGTTTTTAGTATTAAAGATAGTAGTAGTAGTAATAGCAGTAGTACAGTATTATTTGGTATAGTAGTGGTATTAAGTAATTGCTATAGTAGAAGCAGGAATAATTTATGTGATTTCAAATGTATAAATAAAAACGAAAAGGGGGTTGGTCGAAGCAGACGCAGTGGTCTACTTTGAGCAGCAGGTGTCGCCAAAGCGCTGCATTAAACTCACCTCTTTCTATAATATTGTGTCGAGGTGGTGTGTGGTCTTGTGGTCATTACCCACCGGACACTCACCAGTCTTTACCAGTTTTGTATAAGAATTGAGTTGTAAAACCCTACTGGGATTCAGAATGATGATGTTTACTTCCAGTGTCTTTTAAACCCCACTCACTTGCTGGTCCATTTTTGTGTTTTCAAAGCTTTTGTGTTTTCAGCTTTAATGTTTATTTTACGGGCAGTGATGAACAGAGTTTAAGACTTTGTTGTTGTGGTTTGAACCATAGACTGTAAAGATTAAGTTTGAACAGGAAGCAGCAGGACCGGGAGATACAACATAACCCTAAACCCATCAACAAACACTGGGACAACAGTGTCCACTGCAGCTGTCCAGTCTGTACACAGGACCTTAGACCAAGACCACAGCTGAAGGTCAACATCTTTATGTCAGAGATGGTCTCTCTGCTCAGGAGTAAGCCTCAAGGTGAAGACCTGGTGATGGAGCCTCAGACCACTGCTCCAGGAGAGGTGCTCTGTGACCTGTGTCCAGAGCCCAGGCTCAGAGCCCTGAAGTCCTGCCTGCTGTGTCTGATGTCGTACTGTGAGAGCCACCTGCAGCCACACCTCACAAACCCCCGTCTGAAGAGGCGCCAGCTGCTCCGCCCTCTGCCCAACCTGGAGGAGCGCAGGCCCGGACTGGCCATCGGGAGCATCGGGAGATCTCCCGGTGGCCTGCGTGTCAAAGTGGCCTGGGCCTGCCCTATCATCACGGTCTTTTTTTCTTTTTCTTTTTTTTTCTTCTTTCTTTTAATTTAATTTCATCCTCACGGTCTTTGCAAACTCCTACCCTGCCTGGTGGCCTGGTCCAATGAGCAAGGCCCAGGCCAAAGGCAGTGTTGTGCGTGAACGAGTTCAAAAGAACGCGTTCATTGAACACGCTCATTTTTTCGTGAAACGTTGAACACATTTTTTAATAAATAAATTGAACGTGAATTAGTTCATATTATGTGTCATGAACGGCAGACAATTTGTTTTCCATTTAAAACTGAGTGAAATCTGTTTTCTCTTTTGAAACGCAACGAGAGAAAGTTCCTCCCTCCTGTATTCTCCGCACTGTTTCCGCCGAAAACTAAAAATTCCTACGGTTTCCACCGTCTGTGAACGCACCCCGACTCAGTGTACTTGCGGTGCGGCGCTGTATGCTAGTGCTATTCATTGGTTGTTGGACTCACATGTGCCGTGATGAAAACACAGGGGTAAGTCAGTGACACAGGGCCGTTTACATTTGACATAAAGTATAGACACACGCACTGCAGCGCATTACAGTTTGTACTTATGAGCAGAGATGGGACAACTCAGTTCCCATTGAAACCCATGTCAATCTGGTCTGCATTGGAGTCAAAACATCCTGTGCAGTGTACAGGATATTATATATATATATATATATATATATATATATATATATATAACACGTATTGTGATTTCTAGCTCGTAGTGAAAAAAAATATTTATTTGAATATCTCTTGCAAAAAGTAAAATGAACTGAACTTTGAACTAGTTCAGAATTAAAATTGAGAACTTTGAACGTGAACTGTTCACTTTGAGCATGTATGAACTGAACTTGAACTTGTTCAGAAAAGCTGTGAACTGGCACAACACTGGCCAAAGCTTTACTGTCATTGGGCCAGAGCAAAATTAAACAAATGTGACGTCACACGTCGGCTACACAGCCAGGCCAGCCTAGCAGTGCACCCAGTGTAGCTTCCCCAGCCTAGCAGTGCACCCAGTGTAGCTTCCCCAGCCTAGCAGTGCACCCAGTGTAGCTTCCCCAGCCTAGCAGTGCACCCAGTGTAGCTTCCCCAGCCTAGCAGTGCACCCAGTGTAGCTTCCCCAGCCTAGCAGTGCACCCAGTGTAGCTTCCCCAGCCTAGCAGTGCACCCAGTGTAGCTTCCCCAGCCTAGCAGTGCACCCAGTGTAGCTTCCCCAGCCTAGCAGTGCACCCAGTGTAGCTTCCCCAGCCTAGCAGTGCACCCAGTGTAGCTTCCCCAGCCTAGCAGTGCACCCAGTGTAGCTTCCCCAGCCTAGCAGTGCACCCAGTGTAGCTTCCCCGGTTGAAATGAGTGGTCTCTCCAACTGATGGTTCATACACGTTGTTATTTGTCCTTTTATATGAGCTGTAACGATGTGATTTTACCTTACTACTTTTTTAACAATAATTGATTAGCTTGTTATAGTTATACACTAATGAACACTTAGTTCATTGTGTGTGTGTGTGTGTGTGTCTTTATTCTCACTAAACTCCATAAACGTTACGTTGCTAAGCAACGTACAACAATCTTTAAACGTCCGAGATTATATAAACAGTCAATATGAAAAGAAATAAAGAAAACAAAAGTTTTGACAGTCAATCTTAAAACTATTAAAAGAACATCAAAATACAATGACAAAAACCCAAATTTAGAACCTTGTTTGGCCTGAATGGATGAAAAGCTCCCGGCCTGAAATGTTGTCCCACTCCGGCCCTGGAGGAGCGCATCTGCCCTGAGCACCAGCGGCCCCTGGAGATACTGTGCGTGACATCAGAAGTCCCTGCTGTAGCTTTCCCAGTGCAGTCTCCTCCAGAGAAGGTGGAAGTGTTTGTGGATTATGAAGAAGGTCTGGTCTCCTTCTACAATGTGGGGAAACAGTCTCGTATGTACTCTCTCACAGACTGTGGTTTCACTGAGAACATTCTACCACTGTTCAATCCATGTTAAAAAAAATGTCATCAAACTCTGCTCCTCTGGTCCTGACTCTGGGAGATCTACGTCCAGGACTAAAGAGGCAGAGAGCTACTGCTTTTAGACAGTCTACATAACATTGAGCTACTGTGGATTAAGTGGATTTTATCCAGATTTGGTCAGCTTTATCCTTAGTTCAATCACATATACAACTGCATTTCTTGTTCCTTTAAAATATTGTTTTAAGAACTTCCAAAAGTTCTCTAATACATTTTTGCCACGTTTGAATAATTTTTCTTTTTTTTGTCAATTTTTGCTGTGAAGTGTTAAACCCATAAAACCAAATCCATCATCATTCATTAGTGGAAAATGTAAGCAATTTTTATATTCACATTATCTTTTGGGGAGCTTCTGGTAGCTCGGTTGGAGACCAAAGGTTTCATGTAACAAAAGCTCTCTCTCTTTGGTCCAGAAGAGATTCTCTGCTGCTGCTGGAGTCTGTGTTCTTATGTTTGTAATGTTTGTGTCTGAATAAAGGGGAAAAACACCACTCATTCTTCACTTGTGTCTTTGGCCCATGGAGCGTATGTGAGGAGTGGACTGAGCAAGTGTGAGATCACCATAGATGTTTGTCATGGTGTGGATTTTGTGTAATTTTGTACTTTGGTTTTATTTTGACATTAGTTCTCTGTTGTTTAATTTTTAGTCAGACAAAACAAGACTAAATGCACGTGGGATACCCAGAAATGTTCCACATAGAATTCAATGTAAACTAAAACAGCTCGACCTCAGCTGACAGAGAACCTACAGCTTTCAAAAAGATCAGATTTTGTGGGAATTTTAGTGTCCCTGGTCACCCTGAACTTATTTTCTTCTTAAAGCCTTTGGTTTTCTTTAAATCCAAACTTTAGTGCCTTGAACTCTGCTCGAGCGTGTCTCCCGCTCTAACTCTGCTCTAGCTCTGCTCTGATCAGTAGCTCTGATTGGTCAAAGCGCGGCCAAGCCCCTTTGTGCACGTGCATGAGAGCCACATGTGTGTATTTGGCTCAAAGCATCATGGGAGCTTGTCCACTGCGCAGAACCGGGAGACACGGTGGCTGAGTGGATTGCACTTTCTCTTCTCAGCAAGGTCATAGGTTCGAATCCTGGTCGGAACAAGGCCTCCCTTTCTGAGTGAGAGTTTGAGCCACTCTGCACAGCCCTCCGGGTGCTCCGGTTTCCCCAACCTCTAAAAATAAGTACAATAGTTTAGTGTGGTTGTGAGTGTGAATGTGGGAAGAAAGATGGAAATCAGTCCAAGGCTATGAGTGATGTGTTGATCAACATGTACTGTCCCACCCAAATAAACTATAAACCACTACTATACTACTTCTGCTACTAGTACTACTACTGCTAAGTGTTTATAATAAAAAGTCAGATACCCCAGATTTAGATCACTTAATTCTGTTCTTTTCCATGAAGCCAGTTCACAACTTCTTCTGCTCCAGCGCCAGATACACAAGGTGTGATTCTCTCCCCCCTCTCCCCCTCCTTCCTCACCCCTCCCTCCCCCTCTCTCCCCCTGTTCACCGAGGCTGCGTCACCGGATTAGAACCACAAGTCTCTGTCTTCTCCACGTCTCCTCGCTGCTCACCTCGGCACACACACAGACCCACACAGTTTGACACACGGTTACGGGTCTTCTCTCCAAACCTCTCAATGATCTTCCACTCCCTCAAACCAGGATGAAGAAGGACCGAAGAACCCGTGCTCTGCTCCTCATGCTGTTGCTGTGTTTTGGCTCAGGTAAGATCCAGGGACTTCGGTTTAAGTAGCTCTAATCTGCTAGAATCTGCTAGCACACATGAGGATCTAGCCCTGTATACACCTGCGCTGCTCTACTGTACTCTACTGTACTCTGCCATACAGTACTCTATTCTACTCCACTCTGTTCTAGTCTGCTCTACTGTACTGTAGTCTAGTACATCTGTCTAGTCTATAATCGTTAACACCAGCCCGACTTGGCTCTACTCTACTGTCCCCTGATTGGTAGCATTTCTACTGGTCATGTGAAACCAGTCCTAGGTCCTTCTTTAGTCCCTCTTAGTCCTGGTTCTATGCAGGCCGAGCTGGTACTAAAGTGTTCTAACTGACAGTGATTGGCCAGAGTACTGCTGGAAGCCATGGTTACCAAGGAATTTTCAACTAATACTGGATTGTTTTGGGTCTGTTGCTAAGATACAGTACCAGATACTAAACCATAATGGAAACAGAACCAAGTAGAGCCGAGTAGAGCTAAGGTGGGTTGGTGGAAACTGGTCATCCTTCTTCTTCTATTTGTCAAATGTAAAGCTGAGGTACCTGACTTTCTCATAACAATAACACGTTTTAAAAAGCATGTTTTCTGATGAGACAAAGACGACAGATTCTTTCAGTTTCGGGACAAGCAAGTGCTATTTACGAAACAAAAACATTACGGTGCTCAGCTTTAAACAGCAAAAACCAAACCAATTTAAATGTCTTTCCATTTTCCTGCCTCTCTTGATGTCTGACCCAATAGCAAGTAAGTTCAGAGTCTCCTCTTTGTTGTCGTAGCCCCAGCCCCTGGTGTTAGTTTGATGCTATTCTAAGGCACAGTGATACAGGTTTGAACAGGGGTTGGATGAAGCAGACGCCAATCCAACTTCATTCAACAAAAAATACTCTACTCTGCTCTACTCTATTCAACTCTACTCTATTGTACTCTACTCTACTCTACTCTGCCATATGAACCTACTCTGAGGAACACAGGGACTGGCCTTCTGCTGGTGCCCAGAGTTAAGACTAAACATGAGGAGGCAGCATTTCAGATTCATGCAGCTAAAATCTGGAACAATCTTCCTGAAAATGTGAGACAGGCTTCTTCTCTGACAATGTTTAAATCTCGGTTAAAGCTGCAACAACTGAGGGTTTTTATATTATTATCTTTCTTTTTAAATGTGATTATTTTGCCTTGCCTCTACTCTACTCTGCTCTCACAGAATACACTGCAAATGATCAACATTCAGAATACAACACACACACTCTCTCTCTCTCTCTCTCTCTCTCTCTCTCTCTCTCTCTCTCTCTCTCTCTCTCTCTCTCTCTCTCTCTCTCTCTCATCTCTCTCTCTCTCTCTCTCTCTCTCTCTCTCTCTCTCTCTCTCTCTCTCTCTCTCTCTCTCTCTCTCTCTCTCTGTACATTGTAACAGTCTCTTTAACGTCGTTCCTTTAGTTTGTTTGCATGTTTTTGTCTGTGATGTCTGTGTCTTAATGTGACTTGAGTGTTATTTTCCCCAAAGGACATAGTGATTATGCGCCGTACTTTTACGACAATGGTCCGAGCAGCGACAACGGCAACATGAACCTGTTCAGTATTTCAGAGGACACACCAGTGGGTAAGAAAACACACTCATTTATACTATACAATATACTAGCTTCAACATTGGGATGTGAGTCTGTAAAAGCCTATAGCCTGTTTACAGATTAGGAGTGTGACAATATATCGATATGGTGATGTA
The DNA here is from genome assembly GCA_964034765.1 of Knipowitschia caucasica. NCBI lineage: Eukaryota > Metazoa > Chordata > Actinopteri > Gobiiformes > Gobiidae > Knipowitschia > Knipowitschia caucasica. The sequence goes on along the minus strand of OZ035845.1, from coordinate 9,778,918 downwards.
TCATGATACCTTCTCACAAATTGATTATCAATTTGCTTTTGCTAAGTATTTTTTTTATTTTATTTTTTTTATTCTATTTTTTAAGCTTTATTTGAAAAAAATAAGTATTGATACTTAATATTTGGTTACATTACGCATTCTACAAGTTCTGTAGAATGTTCGTATTGACTTTATTGGATGTAAGATAAAAAAAACTAAAATGTGCAGGTTAGGGCATTTTTGCTTGTTCACTTTAATGTTACACATGACACTTTATTCATTTATCTTGAAATAAAGTGTATATTTTCACTCAATTTATGCCATAAATATAAGAAAAATATTATCGTAGGTATATTTTGGATTTATCGATAATCGCTGCATCGTCATATCATGAGATAATCGTTATCGTGAACTTTGTATCGCACATCGTATCGTATCGTGAGGTACCCTGAGGAGCCCACCCCTAATACAGATTTTAACCACCCCCTTTATAATCCACGTCTCTGAAGGTAAAACTGCAGACTACTAGCTGATATGAAATAACTGATACACAGTGTGTTTAACTTGTAATGTTTAGTTAGAGACTTATTCCCACTAATACACAGGGAATTTTGCCTCTTCACTGGTCTCTCTCCTTGTCTATTGCAGCTGTCTCTATGGTCTCATTCTGGATTTTCTGATCTCTCACTGGTCTTTCACCGGTCTCCCTCTGGTCTTTCTCTAGTCTCTTTGGTCTCTCTCTTTGGTCTCTCTATCTGGTTTCTTTCCAGTTTCTCTCTATTGTCTCTTTCTCCGGTCTCTTTGTAGTCTCTTCTTCCGGTCTCTCCTTCAACTGTGACGTCTGACCCTGTGTGTTGTAGGATCCCTGGTGTATGTGTTGAACGGTACCGACCCGGAGGACGACCCGGTCTGGTACGGTCTGTCCTTCGACCAGGGATCCAGAGAATACTTCAGAGCAGAACCTCAGTCTGGGAACGTCACGCTGGTGCAAGAACTGGACAGAGAGGTCAGAGAGCTATTGCTACACCTACTACTCCTGCTGCTGCTAGTACTAGTGATATTACTACTGCTGTTACTACTACTGATACTACTACTACTTCTACTGCTAGTACTACTATTACGACTACTACTACTATTGCTACTATTTCTACTACGCCTAGTACTCCTACTGTTACCTCTACACAGTATTTTCGTGGAGCCCTTAGCATGTGTAAATCTGGGTGTGGTCGTCATGGTGATGGTGTTGTGTTTTCAGCTCCAGGATGAGATCTCGGTGTCTGTAAGCATAACAGACGGGCGTAACAAGGTGAGTGTAAGAATAACCTGACGTGTGAAATGTACAAACTAAACTGAAAGAAGATGAATATTCCGCCTCCAGCTTTCACCTGGTCCCAGAGCCTGTGTTCACGGTTGATGCTAACCCTCTAGCTACAACTCTCTCTGGCTCCTATTGACTTCTTTAGCCAATAGTGGTTAACGGCGTGTTGGTAGCACTGAGCTTACAGATCTATGCTCCTTGTCTTCTATTGTTTCGGTGGTCTCTCTCTCTCTGGTCTCTAATTAGTCTCTCTTTCTGGTTTCTCTCTGGTCACTCTTTGGTTTCTCTTTGGTATCTCTCTCTGGTCTTTCTTTGGTCGCTCTCTCCGGCCTCTCTCTAGTCTCTCTTTCTCTCTCTGGTTCTCTCTTGTCTCTCTCTCTCTGGTCTCTCTCTGGTCTCCCTGTCTGTTCTCTCTGGTCTCTCTCTCTCTGTTGTCTTTCTCTGGTCCCTCTCTCTTGTCCCTCTCTCTGGTGTCTCTCTGGTCTCTCTAAGGCTCCTCTATCTCAGTAAAAGTTTGTGTTACACTCACCATTCTGGTCATAAATCTGTGGTTTCCTGGTGTTTTTCCTGGTGAGTTTACTTTTACATGTTTTTCAATAGGAGCCAAAGAGAGATGGAGCAAAACTTCACCATGAGCACTTCCCTATTGGGCTTCATTGAGCTAGTGTGTTAGCATTGCTCATCTGTATACAGTCTATGGTTACACGTAAAGCTAATGTCCATATAAAGCAATTGGCTCCAGCTATCTTTTGTGCCTCTTCCCCACTAAGGCTAACAGTAGTGATGTCACATTCTAATATACAGTCTTTTTTCTCTTTGCTTCAGGTGGTGGAAACCGCCAGGATTTTTGTCACAGACGTAAATGACGAAGCTCCCGAGTTTCAGAACCTGCCATTTATAATCAGTGTCTCGGAGGTAAAACTAATTGAACTAGTCCCGTTTAATGAAAAGGCTCATTCCCACTGCACTGCGAAATTTTCCTCTGCCTTCCTGGTTCTAGTTTCTCTCTCTCTCTCTGGTCTCCCTTTTTGGCCTCTCTCTGGTCTCTTTCACTCGCTGGTCTCTCTCTGGTCTCCTTCACTTGTCTCTTTGGTCTCTCTCCCTGGTCTCTGGTCTCTCTTTTTGGCTTCTCTTTGATTCCCCTCTGGTCTCTCTCTCTGGTCTCCTTCCCTTGTCTCTCTCTGGTCTCTCTCTCTAGTCTCTCTCTCTAGTCTCTCTCTCTGATTCCCCTCTGGTCTCTCTCTCTGGTCTCTCTCGATCTCTTGTCTCCCTTTCTGGTCTCTCTTTCTGGTCTCTCTCTCTAGTTTCACTCTGACCCCTCTCTCTGTTTGTTTCAACCCTTCTATTTTGACACGTTCCTGTCCAAACAACACGCCACCCTTTCCCACTGCTTTCTCAGGTCCACACAGACTGCCTTTAGTCTCATTCTTGTGTTTTTTGTCGATCACTTCTGGTCAGGACGCAGCTCCAGGGACCAGCGTCTACAAAGTGGAGGCCGTGGACAGAGACATGGGCTCAGGAGGAAGCGTGTCCTATTCGCTTCTGGTAAAACTCATCTTTCTCCCTTTGCTCTCTCTGGTCTCTACCTGGTCTCACTCTTTCTGGTTGGCCTCTTGCTGGTCTATCTTTCCTCTCTCTGGTCTCTCTTTTTAGTCTCTCTCTCCAGTCTTTCTTTCTGATCCCTTTCTGCCATTAGGTCCCTCTCTCTTTCTGGTCTCTCTTCAGCCTCTCTTTCTGGTCCCTCTCTCTGGTTTCTCTTTGGGCTCTCTCTGGTCTCTCGCTCGTTCCGATCCCTCTCTGGTCTCTCTCTGCCTCCCCCCCTTTTTTCTGGTGTTTCTCTCTAGTCTTTCTCTTTATCTGGTCTTTCTCCTTGGTCTCCTCTGAACTAAGCAAGCCACAAAAGTTTTCTTCTGGCTTTAAAGCTATTATTTATACAAGGTTGTTGTTGTTGTTGAAGGCCGTGAAAGATGACCCTGTTTGTGAGGGACCAGAGTGCTGCGATAAAACTAGCTTCTGTTGCCATTTTAATTAAACCGCTGTTAGCTTCAGTTTCTAATATTCATAATTGCTGCTTTTTTTAGCCTTGTTTTTTCTGCCTTCTCATGCTGGTGGATTTATCGTCCCAAAATCACTTTGTCATTAATATTTGCCTCAGCACGTGTTCGGTCTGTATAATCTTTGACCGCTAGCAGCTCCGGAGGCCGTTAGCCGTTAGCGGATTAGCATCGACAGACACCATGTGGCTCCCAGACCTTTCCAATTATAAAAAGCTGATCCTACGTCCCGCGTTGAGTTTGATGAAAATGTGAAATATCATTATGTTATCAAAGGGTTGAGATGAGAGACACAGGAAAGCTGCGATTATCTGAGTTGCAATGTGTTAAAATGGACCCTTTCATTACTAGCCAAGTTCTTCCAATATTAGCACGCAATTCTCAAAGAAAATTCAAGTTGGCGCCAATAATTTTTTAGTTTCATAGATAATACATGTTTGACCCAATAGCTACCTCTCCGTTTTCATCTAACTAGAAAACACTATATCTTGTGTAAGTCAGAGCCCTGTAAAACACTATTTGCCGCTTGATGCTGAGAGCTGAATGGTTGAGTGAACTCAGTCCTCTGTTTTTTCACTATGGACTTTCTGGTCGCTCTCTCTCTGCTCTTTTACTCTCTCTCTCGTCTCCCTTCAGTCTATCTCTGGTCTCTCTGCTCTTTTGTTGGTCTCTCTCTCAAGTCTCACTCTGTTCTCTCTAAAATCTCTCTGGTCTCTCTCTCTGGTCTCCCTTCAGTCTATCTCTGGTCTCTCTCAGCCAGGTCTCTCTCTCTGTCTCAAGTCTCACTCTGGTTTCTTTCTGGTCTTTCTTGATTCTGTCTCTGGTCTCTCTTTGGTCTCTCTCTGGTCTCTCTCTCAAGTATATCTCTGGTCTCTCTCTCAAGTATATCTCTGGTCTCTCTCTCAAGTATCTCTCTGGTCTCTTGTCTGGCCTCTGTCCCTGGTCTCTCTCTGGTCTCTCTCTCGAGTCTCACTCTGATCTCTTTCTGGTCTCTCTCTTGATTCGCTCTCTGGTCTCTCTCTGTATTCGCTCTCTGGTCCCTCTCTCTGGTCTCTCTCTCTGGTCTCTCTCTGGGGCAGACATCTTGGAAAAACAAAGGGCTTTGTATTGTCCATTGACTTGACAATGTTATGGAGATCACACATCAGGATGTGGCCCTTTGCCTGGAGGACCATGTGGAGGTCACCAGTTGTGAGCGAGTGCTGGTCTCACACTGACTCCGTGTCAGGAGATTATCATATTTTTCAATCACATCTGAGCAGTGACAGGTTTAGCAGGAGCTTAGCGAGCGACAGAGAGGTGCGGAGAGGGCAAGACCCAAACATGAGGCCTGGAACTGTCACATACAATGGACAGTTTTATTGTCATTGTCGTTGTGTCCTTGGCAAGACACTTAACCTCTGGGAACACCAGGTGCCACAGTGGGGCAGCTGCGGCTGTAAAGTGCCAAACTGCCGTTGTGTCCTTAGCCAAGACACTTCACCCCATTGCCTAGAATGAGTCTGGTGTGTGTGAATGGTTGGTGGTGGTCGGAGGGGCCGATGGCACAAACTGGTTGCCTCGCTTCTGTCAGTGTGCCCCAGGGCAGCTGTGGCTACAGTAGTAGTTTATCACCACCGTGTTTGGAGTGAAAGAATAATGACATGTAAAGTGTCTTTGAGTGTCCAAAAAAGTGCTGTATAAAACTGATGCATTATTATTATTATATTCTATGGTATGGTCTAAGAATGGTCTATGGTTAAAAGAATGATCTCTCCGTGGTCTCCCTCTCTCTGGTCTCTCTCTGGTCTCTCCGTGGTCTCCCTCTCTCTGGTCTCTCTCTGGTCTCTCCCTGGTCTCTCTCTGGTCTCTCTCTGGTCCCTCCCTGGTCTCTCTCTGGACACTCTCTGGTATCTCTCCGGACATTCTCTGGTCTCTCCCTGGTCTCTCCATGGTCTCTCTGTCTCTCCCTGGTCTTTCTCTGGTCTCTTTGGTAACCCTTGTGTATTTTGTCAGGCCTCCTCCTCTGGTCCCTTCACCATCGACCCTCACAGCGGGATCCTCAGAGTCCGACCAGGAGAGACTCTGGACTATGAGACCACACCCACTCACTTCATCACCGTCATTGCCAAGGTAACCAGTCAAAACAACAACCAAATCCATCAAAGTTAAGTACAAACCAAGTGCAATGTGCTGTATTGGAATTAAACGTTTGAGCTGTAGTTTTGTTGTATCCTAGAGTCGGCTCTCTCTCTCTGGTCTTTTGGTCTCTCTCTGCTCTCTCTTTCTGGTCTTCTGTTCTCTCTCTAGTCTATCTCTGGTCTCTCTCTGATCTCTCTCTAGTCTCTCTCTGGTATCTGAACCCTGGTCTGTTGTGCTTCAGGATGGAGGGGGGAAGTTCAAAGGTCGTCACCAGGTGCTGTCGTCTAAAGCCACCGTCACCGTGAACCTGGAGGACGCTCAGGACATGGCGCCGGCGTTCGTGGGGACGCCGTACTTCGGATATGTTTACGAAGTCTCCGTCCCCGTAAGTTCTGAAACACACACTGAAACGGTCTCTCTCTGGTCTTGCTCTGGTCTCTCTTTGGCCTCTCGCTGGCTTCTTACTGGTCTGTCTCTGGTCTCTCCCTGGTCTCTCTCTGGTCTCTCTCTGGTCTCTCTCTGCTCTCTCTCTGGTGTCTGAACCCTGTGCTATTGTGTGTTTGTCTCCAGGGCTCTGAAGTCTTCACAGTCTCTGCCAGAGACGGGGACCAGGGGAACCCCAACCTCATGCACTACCAGCTCATCAGCGGTCTGCCTCCTCAACACATTTATTTGTTATTGTCTATTGTCTTCATATTTTAGACATATAGCACAAGGAGCCATTTAGCAAATTTAGTCCTAGAAGGCTTTAATCCAGATACGTGTTTGACCAGTCTCTCTCTGGTCACAATCTCTCTCTGGTCTCTCTTTATGGCTTCTCTGTTCTTACTCTAGTCTCTCTCTCTCTGATATCTCTCCTGTCTCTCTGGTCACTCTCTCTGTTCTCTTTTCCTGGCCTCTCTCTGGTCTCTCTCTTTTTTCCAGAGAGAGGCCAGAAGTCTCTCTGGCCTCTCTCTGGTCTCTCTCTCTGGTCTCTCTTTAGTCTCTCTCTCTGGTCTCTCTCTCTGGTCTCTCTCTGGTCTCTCTCTCTGGTCTCTCTCTCTGGTCTCTCTCTCTGGTCTCTCTCTCTGGTCTCTCTCTGGTCTCTCTCTCTGGTCTGTCTCTCTGGTCTCTCTCTCTGGTCTCTCTCTGGTCTCTCTCTCTGGTCTCTCTCTCTGGTCTCTCTCTGGTCTCTCTCTCTGGTCTGTCTCTCTGGTCTCTCTCTCTGGTCTCTCTCTGGTCTCTCTCTCTGGTCTCTCTCTCTGGTCTCTCTCTCTCTGATGTCTGGTGTGTTTCCTCAGGTGCAGAGGGAGTGTTTGACATCAACAGCACCAGTGGCTGCATCACCCTCAACACTCCTCCCTCCAGTCTAAGGAACGAGCTCTACGAGATTGTTGTCAAAGTAAAATCTCTAACTATTCATTAGTATTTAAAAGAACGCACTCAAAAGCAGCACAGCAGCCAAAGTTGAACTGTGTCTGATGTAGAGCAATCTACAGGACTAAGAAGTTAAAGGACCAACTTCTTCCAAGCCCATTCTCAGTCTCTCTCTCTGGTTTCTCTCCAATCTCTCTCTGCTCTCTCTCTAGTTTCTTTCTTTGGTCTCTCTCACTGGTCTCTCTTGGCTCTGTAGTCTCTCCCTCTCTTCTTTCTCTTGGGTCTCTCTCTCTCTCTCTAGTCACTCTGTTCTCTCTCTCTGCTCTCTTTCTAATTATCAATCTTAATATAATTTCTCCTGTGTGAGATAATAAAGTACATCTTATCTTAATAACCAACAATAATTCATATTTTTTCTCTTTAATTCTTTTCTTCCTCTGGTCTCCCTCTGGTCTCCCTCTGGTCTCCCTCTGGTCTCCCTCTGGTCTCTCTCTGGTCCTCCCCTCAGGCGTGGGAGCAGGCCCCAGACGGGTCTCTCTTGGCTTGGGACCAGACCACGGTGACAGTGAGGGTGGTGGACCTGAACAACCACCCGCCGACCTTCTACGGAGAGAACGGGCCTCAGAACCGCTTCGAGCTCACGCTAAGCGAGCACCCTCCGGCTGGCGAGATCCTGCGAGGATTCAAGATCACCGTCAACGACTCGGACCAGGTCAGGATCAGCTCTCACCATCTGGTGTACCATCTCTATCTCTCTCTGCTCACTTCCTCTGGTCTCCCTTGTCTCTCTATCTCGCTGGCGTCTGTCTCTGCTTTCTCTGTCAGCTCTCGCTCTCTCTGCTCTCTCACTCTCTCTGCCCACTTCCTCTGTTCTCTCTCTCTCCCGCTGGCGTGTCTGTCTCTGCTTTCTCTCTCAGCTCTCTCACTCTCTCTGGCAGCTCTCTCTATGCACTCTCTCTCTCTCTCTCTCTGCTCTCACTGCCTTTTGCCTGCTCTCTGTTTCTCTGCTCTCTCATTCTTTCTCTCTCTCACTCTCTGTTCTGTCTCCCACTCTCTCTGGCCTCTACTCTCTTCTCTCTCTCTCTTTCTCTTTCTCTCTCTCTCTGCTCTGTCTGAATCTCATGTTGTTTTCTGCAGGGAGCCAATGCAAAGTTCAAGCTGCGGCTGGTGGGGCCCAGCCACGTCCTCAGAGTGGTTCCTCAGACGGTTCTCAATGAGGCCCAGGTCACTATCATTGTGGAGGACACCAGCGGCATCGACTATGAGAGAGGCCCGACATTGTCCTTCAAGGTACTGCTACTGGTACTGCTACTGGTACTGCAACTGCTACTGCTGCTGTTCTGGGTGTGGGTCAGAGGTGGACCAGAGGACACATTGCTACTATGAGACCAGAGAGAAAGGCTAGAGGGAGAGACCAGAGAGAGAGAGAAGAGAAGAGACCAGAGAAAGACAGACCAGATAATCAGAAGAGAGAGACAAGAGGGAGAGACCAGAGTAAGAGAGAACAGATACCAGATAAAGAGAAGAAATAGAGAGAGAGGGAGGTACCAGAGAGACCATAGCGAGAGAGACCATAGCGAGAGAGACAAGAGAAAATGCTGCCTCTCTCTGGTCTCTCTCGCTCTGCTCATTCTCTGGTCTATATCTGCTCTCTCTCTCTGCTATCTGAATAGGGGTTGTCACAGCAGTTCGCCACAAGTCTAAAATCACGCCTCCCTTTCCCTCTCTCTCTGCAGCTGTTGGCAGTGGAGGTGGACACTCCCGAGAGGTTCAGCTCCACCGCAGACATCCTCATTCATCTCCTCGACACCAACGACAACACTCCACAATTCACCTCCGAGTATTACATCGCCAGAGTCCCAGAGAACTCTGCTGGAGGCTGCAGCGTGGTGTCTGTGCAGGTCAGACAGCAGCAGCAGAAGTCCTCTCTCTCAGTCCTCTCTATCTGTCCACTGTCCTCTCTCTGTCCACTGTCCTCTCTATCTGTCCACTGTCCTCTCTCTGTCCACTGTCCTCTCTCTCTGTCCACTGTCCTCTCTGTCTCTGTCCTTTCTCTCTGTCCACTGTCCTCTCTGTCTGTCCACTGTCCTCTCTCTCTCTGTCCACTGTCCTCTCTCTCTCTGTCCACTGTCCTCTCTCTCTGTCCTCTGTCTGTCCACTGTCCTCTCTCTCTCTGTCCTCTTTCTCTGACCACTCTCAGTCCAATGTCCTCTCTATCTGTCCTCTCTATCTGTCCACTGTCCTCTCTCTCTCAGTCCACTGTCCTCTCTGTCCTCTCTCTCTCTGTCCACTGTCCTCTCTATCTGTCCTCTCTCTCAGTCCACTGTCCTCTCTGTCCTCTCTCTCTGTCCGCTGTCCTCTCTATCTGTCCTCTCTCTCAGTCCACTGTCCTCTCTCTCTGTCCGCTGTTCTCTCTATCTGTCCTCTCTCTCAGTCCACTGTCCTCTCTGTCTGTCCGCTGTCCTCTCTATCTGTCCACTGTCCTCTCTCTGTCTACTGTCCTCTCTATGTCCACTGTCCTCTCTATCTGTCCTCTCTCTCAGTCCACTGTCCTCTCTCTCTATCCGCTGTCCTCTCTGTCTGTCCACTGTCCTCTCTCTGTCTACTGTCCTCTCCTCTCTCTCTGTCCTCTCTCAGTCCACTGTCCTCTCTCTCTGTCCTCTCTCAGTCCACTGTCCTCTCTGTCCTCTCTCTCTGTCCTCTCTGTCTCTGTCCTCTCTCTGTGTCCTCTCTCTCTGTCCTCTCTTTCTGTCCAGTAAAAGGCTTCATTCTCCTCTGGATAATCTCATTGACCTGCTGGTAATCCCACTCCCACTGTGGGATTAGGACCCTCAGTGTTCGGACGCTCACACAACAATATGGAACATTGTTTACTTTGTCATCCAATGTTATAGAAATGTGAAATTAGGGAAATATTTGGATAATTATAAAAATGAACTTGATTGGGATAAAAATACAGTTTGCTTTGGATCAGGCTATATACAGTGTGTGTAATCTTGAGGTGACTCTCTCCGGTCTCTTAGGTTTCTCTCTCTAGTCTCTCTCTGGTCTCTCTCTGGTCTCTGTCTCTGGGTCCTCTATTATCTTTCCAGTCTTTCTCTCTGGTCCTTCTCTATTGTCTTTCTTCTCTCTCTCTGTGCTTTCCCTAGTCTCTAGTCTCTCTCTCTGGTCCTTCTCTGTGGTCTCTCTATGATCTTTCCGGTCTTTCTCTCTGGTTTTCCTCTGGTCTATCTGGTCTCTGTTAACATGGTTGTGTTGTGCTCAGGCAGTGGATCCAGACTCTGGTCCCTGGGGAGACGTCTCTTACACCATCTACGGCTCCGGAGCAGATCTGTGAGTTTATAATTTTACTCCTCAAAGCTACTTCACTTTTTCCCAATCTTGGTGTCACTGGTCTCTCTCTGCTCTCTCTCTTTTTCTGGTCTCTTTTTCTATCTCTCTGGTCTCTCTGCTCACTTGCTTCTATCATCAGTTTTCATGTATGTTCGACATCTTCATCAGCTTTTTCAGACCAAAGAGCGAGACGAGAGAGAGATCAAATAGCGACCAGAGAGAGAGACCAAATAGAGATCAGAGAAAGAGATCAGAGAGAGAGACCAAAGAGAGAGACCAGAGAGAGAGACCAGAGAGAGAGACCAGAGAGAGACCAGAGAGAGACCTGAGAGAGAGACCAGAGAGAGAGACCAGAGAGAGACCAGAGAGAGACCTGAGAGAGATCAGAGAGAGAGACCAGAGAGAGACCAGAGAGAGAGACTAGAGAGAGAGACTAGAGATAGAGACCAGAGATAGACCAGAGAGAGACAAGAGAGAGACAAGAGAGAGACAAGAGAGAGAGACAAGAGAGAGACCAGAGAGAGACCCTGTCAGAGGGTCATGTGGATTCAGGCTGCAGTACCATGGGTGACCTCTAGTCCATGTGGATTCATGTTTAAGCAGAGAAACCCTCACATCCTGAGTCTTAACACGTCCGTATCAGCGCTGAAATAAGGCCTTCTCTCAGCTTTAGTCACTCGGCAGATTTCTCGTAAACACTACTTTTATCTCGCAACACGTTCATTGGCTGTGAACTCTCCGTGACTCCGTCCTGGCCTGGCCTCTGATTGGCCGACTCAGCTCGCAGCTACGCATCCCAAAATGGCCGCCGCTGTGCCTCCGCCAGATAATCTCCTAATTGGATGAAGCCTGTTTTAAAAATAGCCCGGCGCCTGTTGTTTGGGAGCAGGGCTAATTAGCATCTGTGACGAGAAAGTGAGAATTTACACACGTCTAACAACCTGCGCTGCTGCTGCGAAGGCGAGACATCACTGACGCAGGAGGAGGAAGGGATGAAATTTAACTGATATAACACTGCGATTATACAGTTATAAAGCCCTGTTTCCACCCTGTACCACTCTACTGTACTGTACTCTACTCTACTCTGCTCCGCTCTACCCTACCCTTCTCTACCCTACTCTACTCTCTTGGTCCTGGTTCTTTTCAGGCCGAGCTGGTACTAAAGTGTTCTAACTGACAGTGATTGGTCAGAGTGTTGTTGGAAGCCATGGTTACAGTACAGTAGGACAGTATACTGATGGACAATGCTAACCTGCTAGCTCAATGAAGCCCAATAGGGAAGTGCTCATGGTGAGGTTTACTCTAGCTCAGCAACCGTTCATGTCACACTCACCATTTTGGCTTAAATCAAATTATATTGTGATATTGTCTTAATCTAAATCCAGATAGATTTAGTTATAAAATGAATCTACACATTCAGCAGATACAGTAAAATGAGAGGAAGACTTTGCTCTCTGTCTGTCGTATGCACTTTAATCTTGTCACTTTAGTCTCGTTTGCATAATGTAAAAGCTGAGATAAAGTAGACATTTTCCTGTTGAATGTGTTTTCCCTCTGGATCTGACAGTTCTCAAGGTGTGATCGACAGAGTTTCAGTTTCTCCATCTGAAAAAGCCAAGAGAATTGGTGTCTCTCTCTGCTCTCTCTCTGGTCTCTCTCTCTGCTCTTTCTCGCTGGTCTCTCTCTCTGCTCTTTCTGCTATCCCTCTGGTCTCTCTCTGCTCTCGCTCTGGTCTCTCTCCCTCACGGCTCCCTGGTCTCCGCAGGTTCTCCATCCACCCCTCTTCTGGCCTGATCAGCACACAGCCCTGGACCAGTCTGGACGCGGAGGTCAGGTCTAAGTATAACTTCTACGTGAAGGCGGAGGACTCTGAAGGGAAGTACAGCTTGGCAGAGGTCTTTGTGACGGTCGCCGACATGAACGACCACCCGCCCGAGTTCCAGGAGAAACAACTGGAGAAAACCATGATCATCGGCTCCCCGGTCAAAGTGGAGGTGTGTGTTTGTTTGTGTGTGAAGGTGTGACAGAGGCCAGACCTATGTGCGAACTAGTGATTGTCTCTCTGGTCTCTCTCTGGTCTCTCTCTGGTCTCTCTCTGGTCCCTCTCTGTTCTCTATCTGGTCTCTATCTGGTCTCTCACTTGTCTCTCTCTCTGTTCTCTCGCTGATCAAACACCACAATTACTCTATTCTTTTTCCTCTCCAGGCGGTGGACGATGACGCAGAATCTCCCAACAACCTCATCGAATACTCCATCATGAGGGCCGACCCGGACAACGCCTTTGACATAAACGCAGAGACAGGAGAGATCTACCTCAAGCCACACATAAAGACCATGGAGATCGTCCAGAACATCACCAGACAGAAGGACTGCACCTGGTCTTTGGTGGTCCAGGCCAAGGACTTAGGATCCCCCTCTTTCAGTACCACAGCCCTGGTGAACATCGACATCACAGAGGCGGTGAGTAGCCCAAAACAGCTCAGAACAGGTTAGCTAGGGGCTCTAGACGCTGCTGCTGCTACTGCTGCTTCTGCTACTGCTAATGCTAATGCACATTCATCAGGTCATCCCATTAAACTGTAAATGTTTTTGTCATATGGTTGCATTGGTTTTGCTTCGAAATCTTTCACAATCCCAAATATTTGATCTTTATCATTCGTATTAAGAAGATATTCTGGTCCCTGTATTACTTCTGTTCTCTACTACTTACTGTACTACTGTTGGACTATGGCAGATTAAAAATGTATATAAAATCAGCGATAAAGGATGTGAATATACTTACAATATGTGTAATATTTGTTAGTTTTAAACATTTACTATTGCTATTGTGTTAATCGGTTCTGTAAATAGAAAAGAGAATAGGACCAAAGACAGAACCTTGAGGAACCCCTTTGAAATAGGACACACGTTACTATTGTGTAAAATCTTATTTTTAGCTCAAAATATTTACCTATGATACTGAAATATGATGATTTTCATAACATATCTTTTCTGGTCACATGTATTTAATATATTTTTAAGTACTGGGGATTATGGTTAGATGCAAAAATTAATACAAATAAAGCTCAATTCAATCCACGTTATTTATTAACACACATAATTCAAATACATTTATCTAGGTCAAGGACTCACTCTGTAGAGCTAGGACTGGGGTTGTAGATCCAGGACTGAGGCTGTAGACCCAGGACTGAGGCTGCAGATCCAGGACTGAGACTGTAAATAACATCCCTAGTGTCTTTTGTGTGTTTTAAGTATTTTAAAGTACAAGAAAACCAATAGCCAAAACCAATGCAATCCTTCAATCAAATTCATATTGTTTCATCATTTTATCATTTTCATTTTCTCATAACTGGTTTTGTCTCTGGTTCTTGTCTTCGTCTGGTGAACTGTGATGTCTGTAGATCAAGGGCCGAGTTATCACGTACTTTCGGGGCCTGAGAAAACGGCCCCTGACCGTTTTCGGAATCTTTTTCAGCCTCGTCATGTCTCTCATTTTGCTCACCGTCTGCATCTCCACCGTCTTGTATTGTAACTCTGTGAAAAAGTCCCGGATTTGTCCTGAGAATAGCTATATCAAAGTGATCCGAAGAGCCAAGTGACCGGCGCTGGATCCCTAAAGCTTCCGAAAGACTATTTTTTTATAAAGATTGTTGTCGATAACTCTGGGTCTATCGAGTGTTTCTGCTCAAAATTGTTGTTTTTTTCACTGGGTCTAATGGAAAGCATTAGGTTATGGTATAGAGTAGGTAGTTAAAGTTATGCAGACTGAGCTAAACCTGAGTACAGTGGTCCTTCGAGACGGTTGCTAAGGAAACCTGGAGTCCCTGCCTAAATTAAGGCATCTGATTGGTCTACATGGCTCATATCTGGATTTACAAAGACAATATCGCATTACTAACACCAAGATCGACTTGAGCGCTAAGCTACGATTATTTATGCCCAATATGATGAGTGTGACACAAACAGTTACTGAGATAAATGAGTTTACTTTTACATATAAGTTAATGCGAACCAGAGTGAGTTGGAGCTAGCAGGTTAGCATTGTCCATCCGTATGCAGACTATGAGGGCAACACACCGGGGGATTGAGACTTCAAAACCAACAACAATTAGAGATTTCTGTCTGGGTGAACTGTTCATAATACAATATTTATGTCTGTATTGAAGAATCCTTTTGAATAAGCCTTTTAAATCACTGTAAATCATCTTTTGGCTCACAGACCATAACGAACTAGAAGAATTCACTTGTATGTGTTATTCAAGTATTTCCTATGAGATGAACTGGTCATGTTGATTATGTTCTTCCACGGCAGCTATCTCTTTGTCCTACAATTTCTTAACAAATGTATTTTTATGTTGATATCGTCAACGTTTTCAGAGTTTTGGTGCAAGAATGCTTTTTATACAGCAGGCAAAAAGAACTTAGGAAAGAACTGACAAAAATTGGTCAAGATATGGACTTTTAAATACTATTACAGCCCAGCCTCCCAGACATGCCAGTCTTCTCACATTCTTTAGGACCATGAGGACCTAGAGACAGCGTTATGTTGCTAACCTGCTGAACTTTGCTGGATTAACCGACTGAGAGATTCTGGGTTAATCCACAAGTCTTAATGTGGTCTCTGTGTCTCTATAAACATCCACTGAAACCATCTTGTTTTTCTTTCTGTCTTTGTAACATGTTTTATTATCGCTTTGTGCCGTTAAAAGTCAAAAAGATCAGTCTGTGAAGAACTACCAGGGAGTGAGACCAGAAAAAGAGAGATCAGAGAGAGACCACAGAGAGACCTGAGATATCAAACCTGTATGTTGAAGGTCTGAGCTCTGCTGCAGCTGTCAAAAGCCGTGCATGCACTGTAAAATACATCTGCAGAGGACGCTGAGGGGCAAGAGCCGTTCACTGTGGTAGTGAACGGCTGTGGTACTGTTGATGTGAGTTAAATGTCTGTGTGTCGCTTACACCCTTAATATCATCAATGTTTTCTGTATTTTTGTTTTGTCTTTAAAACAGGTTTTATCATTGCTTTGAGCCATAAACCCGGCTTTTACTGCTGTATGTGCCAATGCTGATGCTGTGTTGTGATTGGCTGAGCCTGGTAATGTCAACGTCAGATTTATTTGTATCGCACATCTACAACAACACCAGCTGTCATAAGATTAGAGATCTTGTATTCATCCCACTGTGGGGAAATTCCAGTGTTGTCTTCTGCAGACCAGACACCTGTTTATATCCAGCAATCTCTCATTCAACGCTTGCACATATACTGTAGACTAATGCTAAAATGCTAACATCTAGATTAGACATGTGTAAAAAATCCTGTACACATTCATTTGCATGCTTTAAAATTGCGCTACAATGCTAACATAGCCGCTAGCGTTTTGAGTATAAAACTTTTATTTTTTGTGGTTCTTTTGAAAGACAAGTTAGATGAATTACTTTGCTTACATGTTTTGGCTAACAAGCTGATACATCTAACTCTTCTACAAAAGTGCCACAAAACAAAACGTTTTAACTGAAGACAAAATGAACCTTTGAATCAAACTAAATAACCGTCTTCTCTTGCAGGACCACCTTAAAGGGCCAATGGCTGCATTCTTACTGCGCAGTAGGGACAATCCGATGAAGGCTATTGCGATGCTAATTGGTATTGTTAGTGTGTTTTTGGGTGTGACCGCAATGTTGTCCACGGCATTGTTTTTGCGCAACTCCAAGTCCAACAGAATCACTCCGGTTCGCCGCATCATCAAACGGCGGCAAGAGAAAACCCGGCAGACGTCGGCGTGGAGGCTCCAAATGCCACTGTTCTCACGCCCAAACCCCGGGATCAAGTTCCTGATCGAGGACACAGACGCCAACCGAGACCAGGAAGCCGGCAGGTCCAGTCCAAGGCCCAGACCGCAGCCTCCGAGCGCGCCTCTGCCCCCACCGCCCCCCTGCCTCAGCCGAGCGAGCGAGAGACCCAGACCAGTGCCCACGGTATCCGGAGCGTTAGCCTCTAAAGCGTTCAATAAAGCTAGCCGGCGCAAAGAGGGAAACATGAGCTCGGCTTTGGTCTCGGAGCTGAAGCAGAAACTGGAGCAGAAGATCATTGAGAGTAATAAGGGGTACTACTGCTGAACGGTGATGTATGTGTCTATCGCCCTGTTCGTACTGTAGGTACCGTACTTTCTGGACAATAAGGCGCACCTGTATATAAGCCGCAGGTTTCATGTTGTAATGTAACGATTCTTTTGTTACAAAACGATTTTTTTGTCACAAAACATGACAAGGTTTAACAGCTTCACCGTTAGCTTCTGTGACTCATTCACCGTTAGCTTCTGTGACTCATTCACCGTTAGCTTAGCTGTGCAAACAGGGATTTTTAGAACACGTGGTAAAAACAAAGAAAGAATCTAAAAGCAGGAATGTAAAAAAGAGAGATTTAATGATAAATAAAAGGAAGAATCCGGGGGAAAAGCACAGGGACAAAAGTGTGAACATTTAACTCGTAACTAAACATGTATTTTTAGGAAGAATTACTTAACTACAAATCAAATAAATATCTACATTGAAAGAAGTTATAGATTCATAGATTAAAGCGTTTGGTATAATCTCCATTTTCCCCTTTACTTCTACTGATTTGACGGCGCATATGGTTCACCCAATGTATTTGTATTTACTGTAGTCCTAAATCACAACAGCAGTCGTCGCAAAGTTGCCAATTCCTCAACCACAGATCAGAGAATCTGAAGACAGCAAATGCACTACTAACTGAGGCTGTAGATCCAGAACTAAAGCTGTAGATCCAGAACTAAAGCTGTAGATCCAGAACTAAAGCTGTAGATCCAGAACTAAAGCTGTAGATCCAGAACTAAAGCTGTAGATCCAGGACTGAGGCTTTAGATCCAGGGGAGGAGAGAACCGGGGTTCAGTTCAGAGGGACTGTAGAATGACCTGGTAAATATCATGGCTTTTCCATCATCTCAGCGTGTGCACAGACTCCAGCCCTACAGCACCATCTTGAGGAGATTACTGCTGCTCAGCCTCCTCCCACCTCCTTCAAAGCACATACTCCTCATGCTAATCCTCAAAGCCTACCCTACTCATGTATGGGAGAATACAGTAGAATACAGTAGAGTAGAATACAGTAGAGTAGAGTAGAGCCGGTGGGAATGGGGCTAAAGAAAAATGTCTCATCATTCCAATGGCCAAAAATGTATTCATGCATTCATCTTTTAGTTCACTTTTTTTCTTATATACAGGAATATCACGAAACATTCTATTTCAAACGATAACATTTTGAATTGTTTTTGCAGCTAACTTTACATGTGCACAGAAGTCTGAGAGAAGGACTCATGGTAAATGTAAAAACATTTCTCTCTGTGTGTTGTTCTGCTCTGTCTCTAAGGAGTTATTGTTGTCAAATAAAGAAGTTGGAATTTAATAAATGTAATATAAGCTTCTGCCACAGGAGACATAAAAGTCAGATATTTTAGAGCTTATAACGATTTGTGTTTAGACCCTCTGTTTTAAATGCAAACCTTGTATTGTTTAGTACAAAGATATAAGAACAAGTATTTTACATAACCAACACATTTTTGTAAATACCATTTTGTTGGACGCCGCCTGTATCTTTATCTCTCTATGTATGTACTAACATGATGTAGAAGTCAAACTGACCTGTGTTCTTCACTCTTTGTATCGTCCTTGATTTTCAATAAAAAACTGAAAGAAGTGTTCTTCTGATCTCATCTAGTCAACAAGGAACAAATTAACATATTGTGTATTTGGACTCGGGTCATTTTGAGCTGGAATATGAACCTAGAGCTGCAGAAAACAAACATGTGAAAGCTAAATACAGGAAAAGAGGAGAGGGGAAGAGAAAGTCCCACTGAGATTTCAGGATGTTGTTATAGTAAATAATTAAATAAGACCGGGAAGGAAAGACCTGCGTAACCTGTCCTTTACAGGGTGAGAGGGTGGATCAGTCTGTCACTGAAGCTGCTCTCCACAGCAGACAGACTGTCCTGCAGGGGGCGACAGTCATAGATGTTAGTTTTACCGGGAGATTCCTCAGACACTGTTATAATTTCTGGGAGCTAATACTATAGCTCTCTGTAACCTCCAGGAATATGAGTAGTCAGTGATGGTGCATATACCATGTGTCAGTGCAGATGGTCCAGTTCAAATCCTCTTAGTGTAATGTTTACATGCGGCGGACTCACTTATGTAACGGCGTCTCCGCAGTGACACCACGGCAGCCATCTTGAACTCCTCTCATGCTGTTTATTGTTCAGCATAAAACAAGGGCAGAGAACACAATTGAACACATGGACAGAGCTGTTCTGGCCACTCTCTGGTCTTTCGCTCTGCTCTCTCTCTGGTTTCTCTTAAATCTCTCTGGTCTCTCTTTGGAAACCAGGGCCCAAAACACTATCGAACTCATTTACAAAGTTATTCCAGACCTTGTTCTGATCCTTGCTCTTCAACTCATTTGCTCAGGAAGTGCAATGAAAAACCGTTGATTTTAATGAATCACATCTTTACACAAGTCCTTAGAAAACAGTGTATGTTTACTATAACAAGCTGGTTATTAACAAGATATAATTTATGTATAAAATGAGATTAATACAAAACAAAAGTGATCTAAGAAGTTAGATACAAAAAACACACATTTGTAAACTCCAGTAGTGTTAAAAAGGCCTCTAATGATTAGGATGGTGCTGGTTGCCAGGTGTTCTGCTCAAAGACTGTATACAGATGGACAATGCTACCACAAGTTCAATGAAGCCCAATAGGAAAGTGCTCATGGTTAAGTTTGGCTCCAACTCTCTCATCTCCTATTGACTTAAATGTAAAAGTAAACTCCTTTGACTCAGTAACGGTTTCTTTCACACTGACTATTTTTGGCTTAAATCTGTGGTTTGGAGCGGGAAGATCCAGATTTCTGGTCTCTCTCTCTAGTCCCTCTCTCTGGTCTCACACTGGTTTCTCTCTGGTCTCTCTCTCTTTGGTCACTAAGGTAGTGGTGAGTTCAGGTGATTAGAAAAATGCATAAAGTGTGAGGGTTTTACAGCTGCTACTTCACTTATTGTGTGTTATTTTGAGAGCACATCACCCCTGCCCTAAAGAGACTAGTGCGTATTTAAACGTCCGTGTGTGAGTCTCAGTACAGTTGAGCCGCACTCTCCCCTCGCACTCGCTCCTCACATTTCTTGTCCTTCACGTCTCTGCACAGGGTATCGCTGCTCGCCGCCTGCAGGCTGTCGAACGTTCCCTGTCGTTCCATTTCCTGCAGGTCTCCGTGCCGCCTCCTTCTCTTCCAGAACTCTGCACACCTTTCGGAACACCCCAACCGGGCCTCCGTAGTGCAGGCATACATGCCCGCCGGCACCGCCAGCACCATGGCGCACACCAGCACAACAATGTGAATTAGCTTCTGCCTCTGCTCCATCTCGCTAACGTCCGTCCCGGTCACAAACACCACACACTGTCCCTCTCTGGGCGCATGGTTCTTCAGAGTCACACACACCTGGTATTTCGTCATCGGGAGCAGGTTCTCCACCGTGTACTGGTTGATCCCGGGCCCGATGTACGTTAGCTCCTTCTTTGGCGCGTCATATTTACCAAAATGAACCGTGTACCAAGTTTCTCCTGGGTTTTCGGTGATGGCAAACCACTCCAGCGTGATGCCGTACACGGTTTGCTTTGCAATGCGGAGGTCGATGAACGAGTGCTTGTCTGTGTTCGGTGAAGGCATGGGCACCGCGGGAGGCAGCACGCTGGAGGAGTTGCCGATGCTGACTAGGATGCTAGCCGAGGAGTTGCCAAGGAAGTTGTGGGCGGAGCAGGTGTAGAGTCCGCAGTCGGCTGGGTGCAGCGCCGGGATGAGGAGGCGAGAGATGAGCGTGTCCTCGTCCAGTTGGGTTTCGGTGGCTACGGGACAAAACAGAGAAATCAGATCAAAGTACTGCATAGTTTTGTGGGCCTGTGTCTTGGTGTGTGTTTGTGTGTTATGCTTGTGTCATGTGTGTGTGGAGTGATATAGAATCATAGACTGTATATTAGGAGTGGACTAACAGAGAGTGTCAGCCAGAAGAGGCTGATTTGAACATAAGGTAGTTAGAGCCAATTTCCTTATATGGACATTCACTCCGACGGTGCTGCTTTACGCCGTAAAAGAGGCAGATGGAGTTTCTCCCGCAAATGAAGGCATCTGATTGGTCAATCCTGATATGCATCACAACTGGATTATAAAATAAACTCTATGATCTCAGAATGGATACATTTTCTGTTGTCCTCAACCCTCTCTTCTCTCCTCGTCCCTCTTCACTCATCTCCCCACTCCTCTTCCCTCTCTTCTCTCCTCTTCACTCCTCTCCTCTTCTCTTGAAAGTTGCTGCTAAACTGCCACCTTCTCTATTGGCCTTTGTTGTGCTATAGCATTAGCATCGCCCATCTGTACACAGTCTATGCTTTCAGTTCCAGCTTCATTAACCTACTTTCACCCATGACTCATAATTTTTTACTCGTCAAACTCATTCTCACCGGTGAATCCTCTGACTGTCTTCAAACTGTACATCCACTGAACGGTCGGTTCTGGCCTGGCTTTGACCAAACACGTTAATGTAGCGTTAGCTCCCAGCGCAAAAGTCACGTTGCTATCCGGGGTGCTAGTGTTCGGCTGCAGGCACGTCTTCAGCTGGACTTGGTGGAAAAACTTGCCGAGATTCAAGGCGGGGCTTTTGCACATCAGGTATGAATTCATCAAGATTATCGGCGGGTTCACGGTGCGTATGAACTCCACAAACCCCTTCAGACGACAATCGCACGTCCAGGGATTGTTGTGCAGGGCGAGGACCACGTTGGACGCCAACCCTTCTTTGCTCCACGTCCTTTCAGTCTGCAGATACAGCGGCCAGTTCAGAAAGACATCTTTAGAGATAACGGTGAGATGGTTGAACGCCAGGTCCAGGTACGTGAGTCCGGGAAGGTTCCTCAAAGCGTGCTCTGGCAAAACGTCCAGTCGGTTGTTTTTCAGATCCAGAATGTTGAGTCTGGGCGTGTTTTGAAACGCAGTCCACGGCACGGAGGTGAGTCTGTTGCCCTGTAGCCGCAGCTCGGTGAGGTTAGCGAGGCCGTCCAGGCTCTTCGCGGTCATCAGAGTAATGTTGTTGTGGTTGAGCCAGAGAGACTCTAGAGAGGGGACGCTGAGGAAGGCTCCGGCCGTGAGTTCGGACAGATGACAATTTTCGATCCTGATTTTGGTTAAGTCTGGTGGGATAGAGTCCGGGATTTGGGTCATCGAGGCTTCCATACATTGTAAAGACCTGTGGAAAGAACAAGACACGTTTAGGACACCTACAAACCAAGTCAAAGGGTTAATAGATCAAATGGTGTAAGCTGTAAAGGTTTGTGTCCATGTGACTCCCAAAACACTATGTCTGGCCTGTTGGTGGCGCTATGACACACTGGGATAGAACAGATGCCCTCTCTTTCCTCTCTTCTTTTTCCTCTCCTGTCTCCTCTCATCTCCTCTCTCCTCCTGATCTGTATAATCCTGGTTTGTTTTCAAGTAAATCCCATAGATGTATAATAATATCCAGATATGAACCATGTAAGGAATGACCAATCAGAGGCCTTAATTTTCAAACTCCAGCTTCCTCTTCTTCATTCAGTCAAACACTATGGGTCAGTCCACTCCAGTACAGTCTATAGCTGCAACCGGTCTCTCTCTGTTCTCTCTCTCTCTCTCTGGTCGCCATATAGGAGGAACATGCCAGACCTATAGTACATGTTTTAAGTGATAAGGGAAATCGGAGCGCCTGGAGGAAACCTACGCAGACAGGGGGAGAACATGCAAACCCTCTCACGGAAAGGTGGAATCGCGTTAATAAGTTATATCTTATGAATGCATAACTCTCAGTGAGAAACATTGAGTTGGCTTTACTCAGTCGATCTATGCAAAGCAATGATTACATTATAGTTGATTATTGCAACGGATATTTGTGCACTTTCTGAACTTCTAAAGACTTCTAAATCTATTATTACTGAGTCTGACGGTTGGCACAGGCTTGAAGTTGGTTAGACAGATGCTAACCATGCTAAGTGGCTGAAGCTAAACCAAACTCTCACCTTCCCAAGTTGTCGTTTGTGCACGTACATCCTTCCAAACAGGTGTAATCGGCCGGACCAAAAAGCAGAGAAATCACCAGAAAGATCTGTGGAAGGGTAAGGCAGGCGTCCATGTTGGTGCTTGTGCTTTTGGAGCGCAGGAGATGGACCACACACACCGGTTCATTGACTAAACCTATTAAGCTAATCTCTGTGACGTAATTCTAAAGAAATCGAGTGACATTGCAGAAGAGGGGAGAGTATTATTAGCATTGCGCTAGTTAGCCGTCTGCACATTCAGGCTATTTGGCGAGTGTTGATATATAGACAGAAACAGCGAGACGATTAAAACATTTCAATGGAGGTTAATGTCTATTAACTCTTACCCATTAAAAATGGGTAAGAGTTAATCATCTGAAATGACAAAAAGCAAGAACACCAAATTTTGCCAATGCCAAGAAAACATTATGAAAATTGGTGTTAAATAGTGTTAGTCTAAATGTGGAAGAAGCAGATTTGACCATAAGCTAGCTGCAGGAAATTTCCTGATTTGGGCATTTGTTCCGCTGTGTTAGCATTGTGCCAGGACAGACATGTTGCTTAGACGGTTGCTAAGAAAAACTGGAGGCATCTGATTGGCCGATCGTTACATGGCTCATTGCTGGATCTTCAAAGACATTATCACAAGATAAACACCGGGATCCCAGAGAGCGATAAACCATGATTTTTTAAAGGCCAAAACAGTTTCTTGTCTAGAAGAGTTTTCTTTTACATGGATGTCAATAGGAGCCAGAGAGAGTTGGAGCCAAACTTCGTCCATGGGCACTTCCCTATTGGGTTTCATTGAGCTAGCAGGTTAGCATTGTCCATCCGTATACAGTCTATGTTGGCATTGTCTATCTGTATACAGTCTATGGTTTTTGTGCAGTGGGAAAAAGGAGAAAAAGCCAAGGAGAGAAGGAGAAAACTGTAAACTGGAGGTGGAGGAGGAGGAGGAGCACAGATGGCTGTAATCTGACCTCCATAATCCCACTCTGAGGCTGAAGACTGAATGTGTTGTTGTGTCCACCTGCTGTTATCTATGTCACAGAGTTATCCCAGTTCACAAAACAGCTGTAAATCCAACCAAAAAAATAAGCTTATGCGGTTTTCCCATTTCAGAAGTGTAGATACAGACTCCCCCTCCTCTAGAGAGAGAGGAGAGGGAGACCAGAGCGAGACCAGAGAGAGATCAGAGGAGACCAGAGAGAGACCAGACGAGACCAGAAATAGACCAGAGGGACTGCTCCTGCCCCACAGCGCGGTGTAGAAAGAAAAAATCCCACTGCTTTTGTACAAAAATATTTATTTTCATAAACGACATGTATATATTCTCCTCAAATAATAAATAATTTTAAAAGTCCAGTGTGTTTTAGATTTGAAAAATCTCAAACCCGGCATGTCACACTACAGTCTGTACAGTACATGATATATAATGCAGAGAATAGTCATAATAATAATAATAATCTTGTCCCTCACAAAAACATAGTATATTTCTTCTCTGCAGAATATAAGAAAGTGCAAATGTCTTCAAAACAGATTCGCAAAGCGGAGTGATGCATGACTCCACATGGACTATAGGCCACCCGCGGTACTGCAGCCTGAATCCACATGGACTATAGGCCACCCGCGGTACTGCAGCCTGAATCCACATGGACTATAGGCCACCCGCGGTACTGCAGCCTGAATCCACATGGACTATAGGCCACCCGCGGTACTGCAGCCTGAATCCACATGGACTGTTTGGAGGTGTCCCCATAGTGTGGATATAATGTACATAGAGTAGACACACAGTTGCTTTTAGCCTTTGATTTTCACACAGGCTCAACTGCAGCAGCAATTAAAGAGCGACTAAAGAGAGATAGAGGAGACCAGATAGAGAGGCTCCAGAGAGGACTGTGAGCTGTCTGTTCAGGAGGTTTTTTATGATTACAGACTCTAAAGTCAAGCTCTTAGAATAATCAATGACCCTTTTGGCTCCTGGAAAAGCCATGTTCCAGCTTCTTCACTCTGGCAGCTAATGTCCAGATTTTTTCAGCTGTTATCAGCCTGAACAAAGCACTTTAATGATCTTGTATTGAAACTGTTTTGTTGTATACTGTATATAGTTTTTTGTATCTTTTTCAGTTTTGTTTATGTACTTGATAATCTATTCCAATGTGGTTTTACTGCAAATGGCAAATAAACGGAATCTTAATCTTTGCTTGTGAAAAACCTGATGTTGTTTGCTGTTCGTGTTCTCAGCAGAAGTACTCGTTGGGCAGTCCTTCCGTTCTGGCCGTTGCCTCCGAATCCACACTGGACCTCGCTGACAGCAGCCTGTTTGACTCATCTAACCGCGTGAGAAAATCAGTTTCCAGCCCGGTTTTGGGCTTCCCGGCCGGCCCCAAAGTCTCAAAAGTCACGTATGAATCCTGCATATCTTTCGCCTCTCTCCCCAGCAGCTTCTGACACCTCTTTTTCAGCGCTCCGCAACAGACTATTAGGGTAAGCGGCACGGCTATCACGCAAGCTACAGTAATCACAACCACGTTGATCAGCTTCTGCGTCCCGCTGGCGCTCGCCGCTTCGTCCGTGGAGAAGATCACGCACTGCTCCTTCTTCGGTATGAGCCCCTTAACGCAGACGCAGGCGATGTATTTAGTCTTCGGTACGAGTCCGTCAATCGTGATGCGGTTTTTCCCAGTTCCCACGTTGATGCGTCTCATGTCGCGTTCGCCAAAGACGGCATACAGGACGCTAAATTCGGTGGTATTGGTGGCAGTTGGCGCGCGCCAGTTCAAGGACACGGTGTGGTCTGTGTCTCCGATCACTTTGACGGACCGCACCACGCGTTTCTCCGGAGCTTGTAGCGAAGAAGCGTTAGCCGCGATGTTGCTCAAAACCTCTCTATCCGGCGACGTGCTTTTGCCGTCTTGAGAAACGCTGTAACTCTCGATCTCGTACTTTCCCGTCGCCGCTGCCTTCTGGTTCAGCGGCTCAATGATGGGTTGGTTTGGCGCGCCCGTCGGAGGAGGCGGGACGTATCTGGCGATGAGTTTCTCTTGGTAGGCGGCGCGCCCGATGCCGTTTTTGCGCCCGCCACGGTTGCGCTTGGAGGTCCCGCTTGTCTCCTCGGACCGGAAGGAGTCGGTAATGACCAGGGAGATGACGGCGTCTGCAGTGCCTACGAAGTTGGTGGCTTTGCAGACGTACTTCCCCGAATCTCGGTAGGACACGGCCGGAACGCTCAGGATGGACCAGATGATGCCTTCTTTAGAGAGCTCCTGCTGAACTGGAGAAACAGGAACAATATGTGAGTGTCTTGTGATGACGTCAACTCAGAATACACAAGGTTTTTCAATTCAATGTTTTTCTGTATCGCCCTTTACCGAGCTGTAGATTCACCAACACAGATCAGAGAATCAAACAGTTCAATCACAGGAAAGACAAGTTTATACATGTCTTCAGCACTAGAACTCCCAGAGTAGTCAATTTGACGGGTTTTAGTTTTGTAAGTTTAATCACTCATGTACCTTCTTGTCTCTTCAGAACTGTGAATCTATATGGAGTTTAAATAAATGTTAAATGTGCACTTTATTTATCCCCGTAGGGAACTTTGTCCTCTGCTTTTGACCCATCTTGCAAATGCCACTAGGGTGTCTGTCCGGAGCATTGGTCGCCGTAGTACAGTGCCCGGGAACCATCTCCCATCTCTTGATCTCTCTTGTGTAACTAGTTCTACCTTTAATTAATATTCAAATGTCGCCATTTTCTGTTGTTTGGAAACTAACTTTCTATGGCACGTCTGCATTTTCATTTATTTGGTTTTAGTTCTATGACTGTTATTATTGCTTTGTGCGGACTACAGCGTAAACAGTGTTTTTGAAAAGTTCTTTCCAGTCTCTATGGTCTCTCTCTGGACTCTCTCTGGTCTTTCACTGGTCTCGCTCTCCAATCTTTCTCAAGTCTCTGGTGTCTCTCTTTCTGGTCCCTCTATCTCTGGTCTCTCTCTGGTCTCTCTCAAGTCTCTCTCAGGTCTTTCTCTGGTCTCTCTCTGGTCTCTCTCTAGGCTCTCAGGTCTTTCTCTGGTCTCTGGTGACTCTCACTAGTCTTTTTCTGGTCTCTCTCCCCCCACACTCACTGGTCCCGTTGAGCTTCTTTCCATCCGCTCTGCACCAGGTCAGCTCTGGTACAGGGACTCCCATGGTCCCACACCTTAGCAGCACATTGTTCCCCAGGGAGCTCCTCACTCGGGCCACAGCCGTGTGAACCTTGGGGCTCTGGCACCGCTGTAGCTCTGCCTCCGAGAACAGCACCCCCTCCAGGCTGTCGGGGGAAGTGCACTTCAGCCGCGTGTCCATGAGGGCCACAGAGGAACCAGGCGAGCGCT
Organism: Knipowitschia caucasica; assembly: GCA_964034765.1. Taxonomy (NCBI): domain Eukaryota; kingdom Metazoa; phylum Chordata; class Actinopteri; order Gobiiformes; family Gobiidae; genus Knipowitschia; species Knipowitschia caucasica. The sequence continues at coordinate 9,752,253 of OZ035845.1, read as the reverse complement.
GGTACTGCACCAGGTCAAAGAGGCGGCAGTCGCACACCCACGGGTTATCATGAAGACCTGAGGAAGCATACCAAGTCTTCAATACTCTGTATACAGATTATTAGCTAACATGGACTGAATACAGTTGACAATGCTAACGTAATAATAATAATACATCGGTTTTATATAGCGCTTTTTTGGACACTCAAAGACGTTTCACATGTTATTATTCTTTCACTCCAAACACAGAGGTGATGAACTAATACTGTAGCCACAGATGCCCTGGGGCACACTGACAGAAGCGAGGCAACCAGTCTGTGCCATCAGCCCCTCCCACGAACCATTCCCACACACCAGACTCTAATGTGGGTGAAGTGGTCTCTCATGTTTCTCTCTGGTCTCTCACTGGTGTCTCTCTCTCTCTGGTCTCTCTCTCTGGTCTCTCTCTGGTCTCTCACTGGTGTCTCTCTCTCTCTGGTCTCTCTCTCTCTCTGGTCTCTCACTGGTGCCTCACTCTCTGGTCTCTCTCTGGTCTCTCACTGGTGTCTCTCTCTCTCTGGTCTCTCTCTCTGGTCTCTCTCTAGTCTCTCACTGGTGTCTCTCTCTCTGGTCTCTCTCTCTGTCTGGTCTCTCACTGGTGCCTCACTCTCTGGTCTCTCTCTGGTCTCTCACTGGTGTCTCTCTCTCTCTGGTCTCTCTCTCTGGTCTCTCTCTAGTCTCTCACTGGTGTCTCTCTCTCTCTGGTCTCTCTCTCTCTCTGGTCTCTCACTGGTGCCTCACTCTCTGGTCTCTCTCTGGTCTCTTTCTCCCGATGAACTGGAACCGGGACAGACGCGGAGGACTATAGTTTGATGCATTGTTATAGTGTTTTGAAAGTCAGGTACCGCAGCTTTAAGTGTGTCGACAGTGGAACCAAACTATTCCAAACAGTTTTCTAAAACACCACCCTGCTTCTAATTCGGCGTCAGTAAATAATCTGAACTTTTCGAGGAAGCAGTGACACAGAGAGCATATATTTAGAATAATCCTGCTCTAACTTTCACTTTAAACCATCCTCCATGACGCGCCGGGAGAGGACAGATTAACCGAGTCACAGGGACCAGGGAAATCAGTATAATTAAAGCTGGGGTACGTAACTTTCACACCACAACAACAGAACTGTGTGATAAAGTCCATGTCACTAGTTCCTGGCTTTAAAAGAGTCGCTTCTATCACTGTCAGTGTTTTGGTCTGTCAGCTGAGAAAGAGAGACCAGTGAGAGAGATCATAGAGAGAGAGACCAGTGAGAGAGATCATAGAGAGAGAGAGAGATCATAGAAAGAGAGAGACCAGTGAGAGAGATCATAGAGAGAGAGACCAGTGAGAGAGATCATAGAGAGAGAGATCATAGAGAGAGAAAGACCAGTGAGAGAGATCATAGAGAGAGAGACCAGAGGGAATACAAGACAGAGGGTCCAGAGTCTATAACTTGTTTTCATATGTTTCTTTGTGTCACATCTTTAGATCTGCTTTTTCAGACTGAAAAGTTACAAAGAGAGGACCACCCTCTCTCAGCCAATCAGCTGTCAGCCCAAAGAGTCAAATAATGACTCACGATCTTACGTACACAAAATGAAATGAAATGAAAAAAAAAAAAAAAGTTCGGGCATTAACTCCTCTTACACAAACACTTAAATGTTCCTCATCAGTCACAGACCTGGAGTTGTGTTTAGCTCCATCCACGCTAATACAAGGAAGCTCTGGCACCAAACAACACAGACAAGTTCCCCCACCCCTCCTCTCCAAATGCTCTTTTTAAAAATAATTTATGCATATAAAAGCATATTTTGGAAATTTCAACATCAAAATACATTATTTTTAAAACTGGGGTACGTATCTTTCAAATCACAAAAATGCCATGTCACTCATCTCTCTGGTCTCCCTCTGATCTCTGTTCCCTCTTTCTGGTCTCTCATTAAGTTTTTACTTCAAATGGCAAATAAAGTGAATCTAAATCTGAAATAATGTGACATCATCCGCCATCATTCCCACAGAATTCCCAGGTCCTTACCCAGAATCCTCTTGGACTCGGACTCCGCCCCCGGCCTCGCGCCCAGCCACATGGCCAGCACATTCCCAGGCAGCGTTCCCAGTTTGTTCCCGGACAAATCCAAGTATGTGAGGTTCCGGATGTGCGCCGCAGCCTCGGAGGGCACGGAGGAAATCCTGTTGTTGTGCAGGTCCAGCAGCCTCAGTTCGGGCATGTGCTCCAGCGACTCCCAGGGGAACCCGGCCAGCAGGTTTCCCTCCAGGCGTAGCTCGATGAGGTTCTCGAGGCCGCGGAAGCTTCCAGAGGTCAGGGAGGAGATGGAATTGAAGGACATCCAGAGAAAGGCCAGCTGCTTCAGGTCGCGGAGGCGGTCGGGAGGCAGGCGGGAGATCGACGTCTTCTCCAACCTCAGCTTGGACGTGTCCGCGGGGAAGTTGGAAGGAACTTGGCTGAGGTCTGGGTCGTTACAGAGGACGCTCCTACAGAGAGAGAGAGAGAGAGAGACCAGAGACAAGAGAGAGAATGTTAGATCAAAGCAAGCAATGAAACTCGGATATCATCATGGAGATGATGATGGGAGCGCCCTCTCAGGTTTCCCTCTGGTCTCTCTCTGCTCTCCGTCTGATTTCTCTGCTCTCTTGGTGTTCTCTCTCTGGTCTCTCTCGAGTCTAACTCTGGTCTTTCTGGTCTATCTCTGTTCTCTTTCTGGTCCGCCTCTCTCTGGTCTCTCTCTGGTTTCTCTTTCTGGTCTCTCTCATTCCTCTCAGATTATATCAAAGTAATCAATGCAACTCTAACCGCAATGATGTGGGATCACAGTTAATTACAAGTGACACACACACACATACAGAGAGACACACACACAGACAATTAGACAGACACACACACACACACAGAAAGAGACACACACACAGACAATTAGACAGACACACACACACACACAGAGAGAGACACACACACAGACAATTAGACAGACACACACACACACACACACACAGAGAGACACACACACAGACAATTAGACAGACACACACACACACAGAAACTAAACCAGGACTAAAGCAGGACTGAATCAGGACTGAAACTAGACTAAACTTGAGAAGAGAAGACAGATACAGAGAGGAAAACACAAAACAGTGCTTCTTCTGCGCATAGTAACAATATTAGTAATAATAATAATAGTACAAGTTATAATAGTAACGATAACAACCATGTTTATTTATGTTGCACCTTTCAGTTACAAAGTTCTACACACAATCCTAAAAAACAGACTCAGATCGAGCCAAATGCAGCAGTAAAGAACAAAAAACTAGACCTGTAGTGTGTGTGAAACCATCAAAAACAAGAATAAAAGGTCATACAACTGATTAAAAATGCGTTATTATAAAAATGTGTGTTTTTGAGAGTTCTGAATGATGTAAAAGGCGTGTGTAGAGACGGGAGCGCACCTGCAAAGAAGATTACAGTCCAGATAATCCGCGGCTATCTGTAAGGCTAAGCACGCTCTACTGGGAAGCTCTATACTCAGGCCAAATAACACATCTCTAAAGTTATGTTAATGTCACAATAACGAGTAGATCTTGCAAAAACACAGACCTGGCTTTGGATCCGTCGCTCAGTTTGTGGTAGAAGCAGCTGCATTGAAGCGGGCAAGCAGCGGTGCACATAGTTCCCAAGGCCAGGCTCAAGCCAAGGGCCAGAAAGAAAGGCATCTCTCCTGGTTTTGAGACTAAAAAAATAAAGCGCTAGTCTAAAAGCTACGGAGCGCCGTTGGCTAACGGGACGTCCTGCTCATGATGGGAGCTCCATGTGCAGATGCAACTGACAGAAGGGGATTAGAACGAGCCGCAGGAGAGAGACAGGAGGGGCTGCGGGATTGGACCAAACTCTATCTGCTCTCTCTCTGCTGCATCTCTCTCTATCTCTGGTCTTTCTCTGGTCTCTCTCTCTTGTTTCTCTCTCTGGTCCTTCTCTGGTTTCTCTCTCTGGTCCTTCTGTGGTATATCTTTCCGGTCTTTCATTCTAGTCTCTCTCTTGTCTCGTTCTGATTTCTCTCTTTGCTTGTCTCTTTCTGGTCTCTCTCTCTCTAGTCTCTAGTTTCGCTCTGGTCTCTCTCACTATTCTGATGTTACACACGGTCAGGCCACTCCTCATATACGCTCATTATCAGTAGTAATATTAGGAGTAGCAGTTGTAGTAGCAGCCTGCATTTGTACAGTATTAGTAGTAGTAGCAGTAGGATCAGTAGTACTAACTGTAGAAGTATCAGCAGTAGTAATACTTGTAGTAGTATTAGTAATAGTAGAAGTAAGAGTATTACAGTAGTAATAGCAGTAGTATCAGTAGGAGTAATACTAGTAGTAGCAGTAGTAGTAGTAGCAGTACAGCAGCAATAAATATTATCTTCAGTGTTTATTGTCAGATTGATTCTAACCAAAATATAATTTAAAAAAACCCCTGTTTTGTCTGTTTAATTAAGATTAAAGCTTAAATAAAGCAAAGAAATGTTTTCAAATCCAGACTGCAGTTAGGACCAGAGGAGCAGAGTCCAACTAATGTCCGACAGGCGTCAAGACCAGAGGAGCAGAGTTTGAGCCTGATTCATTCAAGCATGGATTGAACAGCGGCAGAATGTTCTCAGTGAAACCACAGTCTGTGAAAGAGTAAATATGAGACTGTTTGTCCACATTGTAGAAGGAAACCAGACCTGCTTCATAATCCACAAACACTCCCACCTTCTCTGGAGGAGACTGCACTGGCAAAGCTACAGCAGGGACTTCTGATGTTATGTACCGACCATTACCGTTCATGTGGAGATACCAGAATCCTGTCTCAACAGTTCCTGTCTTAGTCTGTCTGTCCACTGACTCTCTGGCCACTCCTAAAGTCCAGAATCTCTTTCTTTTGACCTGAACCTCAAAATAAAACTTTCCAGATGAGAACTTCTGTTTCCCTAAAACAAACCTATACTTAAATCTCTCAGGGTTGTTTGGGAGGTTCCTTTGGTCAGAGTGATAAACCTGTTTGAGATCTTTAGACAGAACTAAATGTGTATTTGCAGTGTTGGGATCTAGAGACAGCTCCACTCCAAACCCTTGAACTGTTTTAAAGTCACTAAAAAAAATGTCTATCTGTGTCCTAAGTCTGCTCCTCAGCTCAGACACTGCCTGACCGGTTCTCCCCATGTACCGTGGGGTCCTAAGGATCTTCTGCCTCCAGGCGCTGAGCTGTGGAGCAGGTTTGATTGTAGTGAAGGTTTGGACAAAGTGCAGGTGGTCTTCAGAGCTCCACAGTTTCTCCATCTCAGCCCCTCTCTGCTCCAGCTCACAGATCTCTGTCTGGATCTGCTCTATCAGCTGAGAGGCCTCCTCCTCAATCTGCTGCTGCTTTTCTACAATGCTCTGTTTGAAGCTGTCTGCACTTTGTTGAACACACTCCATCAAAGCGGTGAAGACTCTAAGACCTTCTCGTATTTCTGTGTCTGCGTTTCTCTGACTCCGCTCCACTGAGCGCTGGATCTCCTGGACTTTCACATCTCTGTCTTTGATCTGTTGCTTCAGGGTGGCCTGCTGCTCCTCTCCCTGCTCCTTCAGAGAGACTGTCTGATGGTTTCTGTGATCTTCAGTGATGCACTTCAGACAAACCAACAGTGAGTGGTCTCTACAGAAGATCTCCAGGGGCAGCTGGTGCTCAGGGCAGATGCGCTCCTCCAGGTTGGGCAGAGGGTGGAGCAGCTGGTGCCTCTTCAGACGGGGGTTTGTGAGGTGTGGCTGCAGGTGGCTCTCACAGTACGACAGCAGACACAGCAGGCAGGACTTCAGGGCTCTGAGCCTGGGCTCTGGACACAGGTCACAGAGCACCTCTCCTGGAGCAGTGGTCTGAGGCTCCATCACCAGGTCTTCACCTTGAGGCTTACTCCTGAGCAGAGAGACCATCTCTGACATAAAGATGTTGACCTTCAGCTGTGGTCTTGGTCTGAAGTTCTGTAAACAGACTGGACAGCTGCAGTGGACACTGTTGTCCCAGTGTTTGTTGATGCAGATGCAGCAGAAGCTGTGTCCACACGATGTTGTGACTGGATCAGTGAAGACCTCCAGACAGATGCAGCAGAGGAACTGCTCCTCACAGAGAGAAGAGCTCACAGCCGCCATCGCTGCAAAGACACAAGACGACAGCTTTAGAGTCAGACAGGACCCTCTCTGTTCAAACAACTGCTCCTCATTGGCTCTTTGGTTCAACATCATGACTACCCATGAATTTGACTCCAGATTCCTGCCCATGGAGCCTCTAATTGTTATGGAGCCTGGTCTCTCTCTGGTCTCTCTCTTGTTTCTCTCTCTGGTCTCCCTCTCTGGTCTCCATAGGCTCCAAAGGCACGTTGCAATGGTCAAATGTATTTGCAGGTTATTTAGTAAGTAGTAATAATAATCTTTATTTATATACCACCTTTTCACTGCAGATCAGAGTCTCAAAGCGGTTTACAATTGTTATTTTTGGGCATTTGTCTCTCACTCCACACAGAGATAGGAGCAGGGGCGCCAGTACAGAAGGCGCACCCCACTCCACTCAGATTCGAACCCAGAATCTTCTTGCTGAGAGGCGAGAGTGCTATTTACTCAACACTGAGCTACGTCTTCTTACAGAAGACATAGCGCCCCCAGTGGACATTAACACCAAGACATATTTGGCTTCCATGGACATATAGACAATTCTCAGATGGAAAAAGAAATTCACTGAGACACAGTTCAAAGTGACCTCATCAAGTTTCACTAAATCAAAGTGTTTTTTTTTTACGTGTCTCTGGTCTCTCTCTGTGGTCTCCCTGGTCTCTCTCAACTAGTCCTACTCTCCAGGCCTCACACACACTCACCTTTAAACAGAGGTTTTCTGAATACAGTCTTCAGTCTAGTTCCTTCACGGCAGATCTCTCTGGTCTCTCTCTCTGTTCTTCCTGGTTCATTTCATGGCAGAGGACACTCCCTGTTCAAACTGCAACTACAAAGTCTCACACTGTGTGTGTGCGTGTGTTACATATGTGCAAGTACAAGTTTCCGAGAAATCACATGACTGTGTGATGACATCACTATGACATCACACTTTGAAACCAAAGTCGATCGGTTTTGGTGAATTCTCAGGTAAATGCGGTTCTTTCCAATCACATGTGTTTGCAGCTCCCTCTGCTGGCAGCTCAGGGGGTCACAGGTTAAAAGCATGTTTACCTTCACTCTTGTCTCCATATACAGTATTTGAACACATATCAGGATCACATTCTGAAACCGTCTCATTATCATTTTAAAATTCTAGACTGTGATATTTCTACTTTAAAACATCAAAGTTACTTCTTTCATTGGCTGTTCCCACAACACAACATGAGAGAACAACTGTGTGAGTTGAAGAAGATGACAAAGTTTGGGATCGTGTTTTTTATTCAGACACAAGAAATGTTTAATTGCCGAGCACAAACAAAGATGTTACAGAATGTGATATTATACAGCATGAATAATGGAGTCCTCCAATCAGCTATCGCCACAGTGCCACTAGCTTGGCCAGAAAACCAGAACATGCAGTGGAAAAGTACTGCCTTATGAATATTGTTAGAATTATGAGTTAGAACTTTAACCACAGTTGCTTCAAAGTGTCATGAAATCATTAAAAAGTGTCCTTCTCTCTCTCTCTCTTTGTGTGTGTGTTGTCTCTACCTCTCTTTATGTGTGTGTCTCCCTCTCTGTCTCTCTTTGTGGGTGTGTAAACCCCAGTTACTTAATGTAACTAAGGTTCTATGAATATGTTGCGAAGCCCTTTAGGCTTCGCTAATGCATATCTCTCGGAAGCATCGCTTCCCGCCCTGAGAAGATCAAACGATCCACCCTCCAATCACCTTCATGTCCTGGCGTAGGCCAGTCCCCTATAAATAGGGCCATGCACCACAGCTCTTCTCCTTTCGAACTCAGCCGAATAAGAGAGGGCAGGCCTGCTGGGCTCGAAGCTAAAGGGCTTCGCAACATATTCATAGAACCTTAGTTACATTAAGTAACTGGGGTTTCTATTTCATATGTTGCTTCGCCCTTTAGGCTTCGCTAATGCATAACATAGCGAAGCCCAGACCGATGTACTCCCAGCAGGCATGAACTCCGGTGATTGGAGCAAACTCGTGACCCACGTGCTCATACCGCAACCAAGCGGTAGAGACGGAGGTCCTACGAGCCATAGAGAAAGGGATGCTGGGCCACCTCTCCCAAGAGTGCCCACGCATTCTCCAACCTGCAAAGCAGGAAAGAAATCAGAACAAACCTGGGCAGGCAGCCTCTTCCAAGAGCGCCTGATCCCCAGGAGTGTAAAGCAGACTGCAGAAGGGCCTAGGCCGCCTCTCCCAAGAGCGCCTATCCTTACTGCAGAGGTGTCCTGGCCGCCTCTCCCAAGAGCGCCAACACCTCTCCACACAACCCCCCCCCTGCAGACCAGTTCTCACCGAGGTCTGTCGAAGGAGGAACTAGGGCCGCCCTGCACTCACTCAGGCCACCTCCAGTAGGTAAAACTGCACAAAAGTCGAGGAGGAGGACCAGGACGCCGCTCTGCAGATCTCCTCCACCGAAGTGCCATGTCCATCATGCCCTCCCGATCGGGGAGGGACAAACAAGACGGCTGCACGGAAAAGGCGCACAGATCCCCAGACCTCTTGGCCGAAGCCCACGCCCACAACAATGCCGTTTTGTAGGACAATGAGGCAATGGTCGCATTGTCCAGGGGTTCAAATGGAGGCCCTGAAAGGCCAGCCAAGACCACCTGAAGGTCCCAAGACGGAGCCGACCGCCGGAGGGGAGGCCTGATCCTGCGGGCCCCTCGTAGGAACCGCGCAGAGTGGCTACCAAACCCCTTCGTGCCCAGTGGTAATGGCCGCCGCGAACACACCCAGAGTGGCGGCCGCCCTTCCATTTCTCCAGCAAGAACTGGAGAAAAGCCAAGACCTCCTGGATGGAGGGATGTTGGACCCCACTAGGTGGGGTCCAACATCTGTCCACGCACCAAGAGGCGAAGAGTTTCCAGCAAACCTCATACGCTTTGGTGGTGGATGTAGCCCTCCCACCCTGAATAGTAGCGACCACTGAGGGAGGGAGACCAAGGCTCAACATGAGCCTGCTTCCCAGGACAGGGCGTGAGTAAAGGGCTCCCCCTGCCTGTCTCAGAGCATCAGGACGGTCCGGAACGGGCCAAGGCGGACTGAGCGCCATGCTCACCAGGTCCGGATAGCACCTGGCTCCCGGGCTGTCCGGCGCCACCACCAGGATGGAGACTCCTCCGTCCTCACCCTGTAAAGCAGGGCTGCCAAGAGCCGGCGAGGCGGGAAGGCGTAGAGGAGACCGTTGGGCCACGACCGGTGCGCCATGGCGTCCACCCCGAGAGGGGGCTCGTTGCTGGACCTGAGCGAGAACCAGAGTGGGCACTGTGCGTTCTCTGCATTTGGGAAAAAGTTGGCCACCGGTGTCCCGAACCGGAGCCAGACCTCTGCCACGACCGCTGGGGCGAGACCCCACTCGTCCCGCAAGGCCTCGCCCCTGGACATCCTGTCGGCGGCCACGTTACGCTCGCCTGGGATATGACGGGCCCTCAGAGAGGCTAGGTGAATGTCCGCCCACAGAAGAACCTCCACTGCCAGCCTGTGAAGGGCGGGGGACCTGGTCCCCCCATGCCTGTTCAGATATGCTGCCACAGTGGTGTTGTCCGTCCGAACAATCACCTGTTGGCCCTCCAGTCTGGTCATGAAATGGGCCAGCACCAACCGCATCGCCTCCAACTCCAGGAGGTTGAAGTGCCCCAAGGGGGAGGACCAAACGCCTCCTGTCGAGTGGTGGCCGAGCACGCCTCCCCAACCACTCATTGAGGCGTCCGTGAAGACCTTGATGTGGTGGTCCACAACACCCATTTGAACTCCCTCCTGGAGTCGACCTGGGGACAGCCAGAAGGCGACGTCGTTCTGAGCCCTCAACGACAGTCGCTCCCTCCGTGATAAGCCCCTAAGGGTGGGAGAACCACCTCTGGAGATATCGCATGTGCAGCAACCCCAGTCTCACCACTGGATGGGCCGCTGCCATCATGCCCAAGAGAGACTGGATCTGCCGCGGTTGCACCCGAGGTTCACCCAGAACGATCCGGCCCAGGTTCTGAACCGTATGTATACAACATCAGGGAGCGCAGGTGTCTGACCTGACGAAGAGATGCCGGATGGCTTGGTTGGCTGCAATAAGAAGAAAGGACCTTACTTTCGATCTCACCCCCCAGTCGATGAGAGTGTGTTCTCTGCATTTTCACTCGGGTACGTCCTAAAATGTCTTCATGTTGTTTTTTTAAAGTTAAGAAGTGTAGGTTACCTAGCTGTTAATGTTGCAAACACTGAAGTGCATCTTAAGTTAGCTGCCTAGCTAACTATCTAACTATCTAATGACACACGTCATTATGGTCAAGAAATGTGTGCTAAATGCAATGTAATTACAGCACACAAAAACGCATGTTATGAAAACTTACCTTTGCAAGTACAACGGTGTTTTCACCGCCTGGAGGCTTGTAGATGGCCATGTCCTGCACCCAACCACAGCAGAAAGCCTCGTAACTCTCCAGTGACTTGTGACTTCTAAACTCCTGCATTGTGTAATAACTAACACCGAAAACAAGGTAATTGACTATATCCATGTACGTGCACGGAGGCAAAAAGTCTAGGTCTTTTTGCCACTCCGCTGCAGGAAGCTCGTATGGGTCTAGCTTACCTGTTGTATGTCTGAGAGCTTCTCCAAATAACGTTGTTTTGCCGTGGGTAGAAGCTTTTCCCTGTACGGTCCATTTCCTTTCGCCTTCACTTTCTCCATTAACTGTCTTGCTAGTGTTGTAATTGTAGATGTATCTACTGCCGAACTAATAAACGTGCTCAATTTAAAGACCTCTGGAGCGTTAGCGTTAGTGGCGTTGCCCCTGGCAACCGATGGAGGATCCTATCAACATGGCCGACCGGATTAGACCCCGCCCAAATTATCACGTGACCCCTCATTCTCAATCCCCTCGCGGCTGATATAGTGAAGCAGAGGCACACCCTGAGCGAGCCACCATGGGCACCGAGAGGGATGTTAATAAGCAACCATCTGTGGTGCAGTAGTATTATGCCTGTCCAGCGTGAGCAGAACGTAGCACCCCATGAGCGAGCCACCAAGGGCACCACTCCAGGGATGAAGCGAGCAAAGTGATGTGTTAAGCTAGGACAACCATCTGTGGTGTATTAGCTATACGTCTGTTCAGCGTGGATAGAGGGTAGCACACCATGAGCGATGCCACCAAGGGCACCACTCTATACGGCATAAATAATCCACGGCGAGACAAGCCACACATCTGGGGCTTTCTCCCGCGGCACGACGCCAGCCCAGGCAGAAGACGCTGGACTCGTGGCGGACAGTCTGGGAGAGTGCCGCTGGGCACAAGTCGCAGATCCGCAGCCTGACACCGGAGGGTGGCAAGTTCTCAGGCGCGGGGATCTTGCTTGAAGACATCCTAGCTAATGAATCGAAGCTTCTCTTAGGCAAGCTGAGAGAGAAAGGAGAAGAGCTGTGGTGCATGGCCCTATTTATAGGGGACTGGCCTACGCCAGGACGTGAAGGTGATTGGAGGGTGGATCGTTTGATCTTCTCAGGGCGGGAAGCGATGCTTCCGAGAGATATGCATTAGCGAAGCCTAAAGGGCGAAGCAACATATGAAATAGAACTCTGTCATTCACTCTTGCACACCTGCACACGACCAACTGTGTGTTTGTGTGTCTATCTCTCTCTTTCTGTGTGTGTGTTTCTCTTTCTGTGTGTGTCTCTCTCTTTGTGTCTGTGTGTTTCTCTCTCTTTCTGTGTGTGTGTGTGTGTGTAACCTCTTTCTGCACACAACACAAGAGAATAACTTTCGCAAAATAAAAGTCCTGCCACAATCTGATAATCCACTGAGCCGCAGCTAAAGCTAACCGGCTCAAGCGTTGGCTAACTTCGCTCCGGAGCAGAGGAAGAAAGTTCAAAGTCTCAGCTCTGTCATCACTGTGGCTATAGTCTCTTTCTGGTCTCTTTATAGTTTCTCTCTAGTCGTTCTCAGGTTTCTCACCGGTCTCTAGCTGGTCTTATTTTGGTCTCTCTCTCTGTAGTTTCTCTCTCTAGTCTTTCTTTGGTCTCTTTGTAGTCTCTCTCTCTCTCTCTCTCTCTGGTCTTTCTTTGGTCTCTCTCTGTAGTCTCTCTCTCTCTCTGGTCTTTCTTTGGTCTCTCTCTGTAGTCTCTCTCTCTCTCTGGTCTTTCTTTGGTCTCTCTCTGTAGTCTCTCTCTCTCTCTGGTCTTTCTTTGGTCTCTTTGTAGTCTCTCTCTCTCTCTCTCTCTCTCTGGTCTTTCTTTGGTCTCTCTTTGTAGTCTCTCTCTCTCTGGTCTTTCTTTGGTCTCTCTCTAGTCTTTCTCAGATTTCTCATTGGTCTATCTCTGGTCTCTCTCTCTGGTCCTGAACTGGTCCAGGTCCAGTTTTTTCCACCAGTGAAAAGCCAGTGATAGTTACCATAGCAACACACTGTTTACTGTCAGCAGTATAGTATAGTATCAGCGTTTGAACAATCTGCTTTTGCTGTTTTTCAGTTACAGTGACCCATTTTAGCCCCTAAATCCGGTGAAAAACCAAAAAAATGTGGGGAGTATCTCAGAACTCCTTTGGTTTGAATGAGAGCAGTCGAAATGACGGGTGTGGGAGGTTTCAGGTTCTCCACACTGGACCTTTGTGTGCTTACAACAGCAGCAGATTACAGTGTGTGCCAACAGCCGCTGACCTTATGTAACCGCGATTATTCCCACAACACCATTTTCCATCTGCAAAGCCCTTGTGTTCGGCATTTATCGACAAAATTAAGCTTTTAAACCGTGTCTGTGGCGTTCTTATGCTGTTTCCTCAGAGGACAGTGGCCGTGGAACCAGGATGAACTCACAGAGACAGTATGGAGAGCGCCCCCAGTGGCAGAACACAGTAATTACAATCACACTTTGGTAATGACTTTGACCTGGATCTGCTCTGACTCTCACAGAGCAGACCTATCGACAGAGAAAGAGACATGTGAGAGAGACGAGTGAGACCAGAGAAAGCAGAGAGAGAGACCAGAGAGACCTCTTCAGTCCAAACAAATATTACATCACAAGCGTTAGGGCATGGGTCAAATCCTCTCTGCTGGAATGTCTGAAGAACTAAGAGGTGTGTGTGTGTGTGTGTGTGTCTATCATTAGAATGACTCTCTGAGGACAAAGTGCACACAAGGACCTTTGTCTTCTACACAGTGGCCCATCTGATTGGTCAATTCTCACTAATTGGCTCATATCTGGATTTACAAAAACGATATCACAATATAAACACCAGGATCAAACAGAGCGATAAACCACAGATTTAAGCCCAGAATTATGAGTGTGAAACAATCGGTTACAGAGTTAGGAGTTTACTTTTACATGTAAGTCAATGGGAGCCAGAGAGAGGAGACAAACTTTATCTATGAGCACGTCCCTTTTAGGGTTGGGGTGAAGGGTTATGTTTATCATGTGTCTGTGTGTAAACAGATCTATGCTCAGGCAGAGATAGAAACAGACCACTGCTGTTTTTCTGCTATTATCAGCGACTAAAAAGTGTTAGCATCATGTGACTTGAAGAAAATGTGTTTTTTGTGTAAATACTTGACGATACTGTTTAGGCCGAAGAAGAAGAATGAGGCGAATGTGGCTCGACTTTATTCACAAAATCTGACTCTGAAATCCGCAAAGAATCTCTGTTTTGGCAAGCGTATGTTATTTCCACAATAACATACGCTAACGAGGAGAATAGATCTGTAAGTGCACTGCTACAAACTCGCCGTATACAACTGTAAATAAATAATTACGGTTTGATTCTGTATCGAGGACATGGGGCCCTATGTGACTGCCATATTTGGAAAAGGTTTATTCTCAGGACGGAAATGACTGTGTACCGTGAAAGACAGTTAGCTTTCACGCTGGCTTGTTTACCTCCTGGTTAGCATCAGCCTACGCTAAGTTTTGGGTGTTGTTTGGTGTTTAACTCAAATTATTATCACACATGTGCTTAGGAAGAGCGAAATATGGGACCTTTCAAATGGGACCATTAGCGGCCCAAATGGCTCGAGGGCCGAGTGTTTTTGAGATCACTGAGCAACACCATCCCCCACAATCCTTTGTGCCTTTCCTTGCTCATGTCTCTTTAAATAAACTTCTTGCAAACGCTTCACTTTCTTTACATTCATCATCACTGTCTCCCTCTGAGAGAAAGACCAGAGAGAGAGAGACGAGAGAGAGACCAGAGAGAGACCAGAGCGAGAGACCAGTGATAGACCAGAGATATACCAGGAAGAGAGACCAGGGAGACTTCCATCCCCGCTGTCTCCCTCTGTAGCGCGGCCGAGTTAAGACATTCCTACGGAGATTGCGACAGGGTTTTAGCGCAGATTAGCGAATTCACGTGAAAGAGCCTTTATAGCGCGGTGCAGCGGTGCTCCTGGCTGGGGCTCTGCGGAGGTGCTGTACCCGCGTTTGGAGCTCTTTTCTCGGGTCTCGCTCTCGCCATGGCCGCGTACACGTTACCGGAGGGGTTCGCGGAGTTTGACATGTTTTTGTTCGGTACCGCGCTGCTGGTGGGAGGTGAGTGCTTTTAAAGAGACAGGAGCCTCATTATTCACTTTAACACTAGGAGCAGTCAGTTTAACGGCTTTTAGTTTTGCTCATAACTTTGTGACTTTTTTTCTGTAGTTTATTTCTACGTGATTATTTTTTATGAAATGTTTTTTACTTTTAAATTGTGAGTGGTTCTACTTTTAACTCATATAAATCCATAGAATAGCAAGTGCTAGTTACCATGGCAACACACTCTTTACTGTCCGTTAGCATTAGCCTTTTATTTCTGTAATTCAGTCACAGTTATAAAAACCTGTTTTAACACTTGTTTAAAGTGGGAAAACTCGGGTTTACCTTTAAAAAAGAGTAAATTACTTTCTTTTCTTTAATCTGGTGAAAAACTAAACATTCTTTGGGAGAATTTCTCAGAATTATTTGGTTTGAATAATACACTGATGAGGCGACAGTGGCTCAGTTTGTAGAGCATTGGCCTTTGAGCCTGAAGGTCGTGGGTTCGAGCCCACCGTAAGACCTACTTCACGACTCCCACTGATGTCTGCTGTCGTTGTGTCCTTGGGCAAGACACTCCTACTTTGCCTGAAGCTCCCGATGAAAGATCTCTGCTCCTGTGGACTCACCACCTGCAGGAGGATCAGTGAGCTCTGACTGCCACCCCCCAACCCAGAGATGGATTGAGGGGAAGGAAATAGATGGATGGACGTTTTTGTTTTGGAATTACAATCGAGGGGTGTCTCTTTTTGATCTTCCTAAAATGGTGATTTTTTGTTTTCATTGTTTTTAACTTTAACTTTTAAAATTTGTGGAATCATATAATAATCTTTATAAGGTTGACCTTGGCAGGTGTATGTGTGTGTGTTGGTGTAGTAAACTGTTGTGTTGCCGTGGCAGGAGTGGTGGGCTTCATCCTCAACACCATCTCGGTCTTGTCCTTCGTGTCGGTGAAGCAGATGTGGACGCCCAGTAACTTCTTTGTGTTTAACTTGGCTCTGGCTGATCTTAGTCTGAACATCAATGGCCTCACAGCGGCCTACGCCTCCTACATCAGGTCAGACTCACTGTTAAAGCTGGGGGACGTAAATTTAGGACCAGGAAATATAAGTTATGTAATATAATCCATGTCACTAGTTTGTTTCTATCACTAGTTTTAATATATTTCTGGTCTCTGTTACATTTTATATCTGCTTTTTAGACAGAGAGGTGACAACAAGAGAGACCAGAAAGAGGCTAGAGAGAGACAAGAGAGAGGCCAGAGACAATATATATATATATATATATATATATATATATATATATATATATATATATATATATATATATAATGTGTAAAAAAAAATTGTCCACTCACCTTTGGCCCTCCGCGGGCGGTTATCCCTCTCTAAGCTCGGGTCCTCTACCAGAGGCCTGGGAGCTTGAGGGTTCTGCGCAGTATCTTTTATATATATATATATATATATATATATATATATATATATATATATATATATATATATATATATATATATATATATATATATATATATATATATATATATATATATATATATATGTGTGTATATATATATCTATATATATATGTGTGCTATATAAATGAAGAGTGTTTCTGTGGTGTTCAGGTACTGGCCGTTCGGAGCAGAAGGATGCAGGATGCACGGGTTCCAGGGGATGATCTCAGTCCTCGCCTCCATCAGCTTCATGGCGGCCATCGCCTGGGACCGCTACCACGTCTACTGCACACGTCAGTACACACACCTATACTACATTTCTATACCATACTATATGATACTAAATACTAACTATACTATTCTACTATACTATATACTACACTACTATACTATATACTATCCTGCCATACTATATACTATACAACTATACTATACTACCATACTAAATACTATACTATATACTGCACTACTGTACTAGAGAGAGAGACTAGAGAGAGAGACCAGAGAGAGAAACCAGAGAGAGACCAGAGACCTCTGTCTGAAGTCCTTTTTTCTGACCAACATCATGTTTTTTAATATTGTCACTACTTCCAGACTTCTTTATGAGAAAATAATGAGACCATAGTTGACAAGTGCAGAGAGAGAGGTTGTCAGCTGGTTGTCAGCGTAGAGGGAGACCATGTGTGTGATTGCTGGTTGTCAGGGTAGAGAGAGAGAGACCATGTGTGTGATTGCTGGTGTGTGTGTCTCAGGGCAGAAGCTGTTCTGGAGCACCACGGTGACCATGTGTGCTCTGGTGTGGATCCTGTCGGTGGCCTGGGCCGCGGTGCCTCTGTTTGGATGGGGAGTGTACGACTTTGAACCAATGAAGACCTGCTGTACCCTGGACTACAGCAAGGGGGACCGGTGAGCACTGCTCCTACAGCTGATGCTACTACTACTACTGATGCTACTACTGCTACTGATGATGCTCCTACTGCTACTACTGCTACTGCTGCTACTACTGATGCTACTACTACTACTACTGATGCTACTGCTGCTACTGCTACTGCTGCTGCTGCTGCTACTGCTGCTGCTGCTACTACTACTACTACTACTTCTGCTGCTACTGCTACTGCTACTACTGCTACTAGGCAAGGCAAGGCAAGTTTATTTGTATAGCACAATTTATACACAAGGCAACTCAAAGTGCTGAACAAGATAGCATTATAATCATAAATAATCACAGAACATTAAAAAGAAAGATAAAAGTATAAAATCCCTCAGTTGTATGCACAGCTAAACAGAACTGTTTTTAACCTGGTTTTAAACATTGTCAGAGAGGAGGCCTGTCTCACATCTTCAGGAAGATTGTTCCAGATTTTAGCAGCATGAATCTGAAAAGCAGCCTCCCCATGTATAGTTCTGACTCTGGGCACTAACAGGAGTCCAGTCCCTGTGCTCTTCAGAGTCCGGCCTGGTTCGTATGGTACTAACATGTCACTAATATATTTTGGTGCGAGGCCATGGAGAGACTTGTACACAAGCAGAGCTGTTTTAAAGTCTATTCTCTGAGCCACAGGAAGCCAGTGCAGAGACCTGAGGACTGGACTAATGTGGTCGTACTCCCTGGTTCTAGTCAGGACTCGAGCTGCTGAGTAGTACTACTCCTGCTACTACTACTTCTACTACTACTATTACTACTACCACTGATACTACTTCTTCTGCTCCTGCTACTGCTGCTGCTACAGCTGCTGCTACTACTACTTCTACTTCTACTACTACTACTACTACTACTACTACTGATACTACTTCTTCTGCTCCTGCTGAATCTCTTTCTGCTGTTGTGAGCAGAGACTACATCACGTACATGCTGAGTCTGGTGGTGCTGTACCTGGCCTTCCCCTCAGTCACCATGCTCTCCTGCTACGACTCCATCTTCAAGTACTTCAAGAAGATCCACAACCAGAAGGTACCGGAACAATGAGGGGTTCAAGCAAGGCTGCCCAGGAACGTACAGGAACTGGAGGCAAGAAGAATGGGCAGCTTTACTATCAGACTAGAGAGAGAGCAGAGAGAGAGACAGACCAGTGCGAGAGACCATAGAGAGATCGGAGAGAGAAACCAGAGAGAGACCAGAGAGACGAGAGTTAAAGTCAGAGAGAGAGAACACAGAGAAAGACAGAGCAGAGGGAAAGACAGCAGAGAGAGATTAGAAAGAGACCAGAAAGAGAGAGCAACCAGATAGAAGGCCAGAGAGAGAGAGAGAATACAGAGAAAGAGAGAGACCAGAGAGGTAGAAAACGATTGGTTTGTATTGTGTGTAAATGGTGTTTGTTGTGAGTCCAGTGGGATTAACCCTGATGCCTTCCCACAGTTCAACACGTCGCTGCCTCTGCAGACCATGCTGCTCTGCTGGGGGCCGTACGTCCTCATGTGTGTCATCGCCTGCTTCACCGATGTCACCGTCATCTCACCCAAGATGCGCATGGTACCCACCATTCCCCACACCAGCAGAGACGAGAGTGACCAGAGAGAGATACCAGAGTGGGAAAGACCAGAGATAGTCCAAAGAGAGAGAGCAGAGAGAGAGAGACCAGACAGAGCAGAGAGAGAGAGAGAGCAAAGAGACACCAGAGTGAGAGCAGAGAGAGTCCAGAGAGAGAACAGAGAGAGAGAGAGAGCGAGAGAGCGACAGACCAAATATAGTCCAGAGAGAGAGACCAGAGATAGTCCAAAGAGAGAGACCAGACAGAGCAGAGAGAGAGAGAGCAAAGAGACACCAGGGTGAGAGCAGAGAGAGTTCAAAGAGAGAGACCAGATAGACAGTTCAGAGAGAGAGAGGTCAGAGAGAGAGGCCAGAGAAATAGTGAGAGAGACCAGAGAGAGAGAGACCAGAGAGAGAGAGGCCAGAGAGAGATGGAGCCAATTTTCATCATTAGCACCCTATTGGGATAGCAGGTTAGCATTGTTGTTAGCCTTGTCCATGTAATTACAGCCTAAGTCTCTCTCTTCTGTGTTGTACGTAAATAACATGTACATCTGTCTCCTAAGGCTCTCCCGGTCATCGCCAAAACCAACCCCATCTTCAACGCTCTGCTCTACTCTTTCAACAACGAGTTTTACCGTCCGGGAGTTTGGAACTTCCTGACGGGACAGAAGATCACGGAGCCACTGGAGCCCAAGAAAGGCAAATGAGGAGATTCACCACAACTGTATGTGTTTATGGGACTGTAACGTTCCATTTTAAAGCTGGGGTACCTACGTTTTGTGTTTGTCCGAACAGAAAGAGACAAATCTTTCTGTGTTGTGAGAAAGAGTGAGTCCCTGTGAGTCACTTTTTGACTATTTGGGCTGAGTGATGGTGGTCCTCTCTTTGTCACTTTTCTTTCTGGAAAAGCTGATCTAAAAATGTGGCCTCTGGTCTCTCTCTCGCCTCTCTCTTCTGGTCACTCTCTGGTCTCTCTCTCGCGTCTCTCTTCTGGTCTCCCTCTCCAGTCTCTCTCTCTGGTCGCTCTCTAGTCTCTCTCTCTCTGGTCTCTGTGTAGTCTCTCTCTCTGGTCTCTCACTCTGGTCTCTCTCCATCTTGTCTCTCTGGTCTCTCTCTGGGGTCTCTCTGGTCTCTTTCTGGTCTTTTTACCCCAGCTTTAATTCACAGATACCTGACCTTGGATTTGAATTGATAATGAGAGAAAGATTGCAGAATTTGAAAGCAGTACTTTTCTTTGAGCATTCCGAGTTTGACACACATGGTTAGATGTTTAGTGTTTCAGGCATTTTGGCACAAATGATATCCAAGCTGCTGCTATGTCGGCGCTGTGTTCCCTGAGTCCCTGAGTACTGTGTTCACATGAGCCTTCACTGTCTGCCTTTTTCATGTGTCTGTGCTAATAATATGAATAAAAATATTTGTATAACTGTACGTTTTGACTTCGATTCTGATTTCTATTAAAGAGACCACACAAGTTAGCAATCAGCAGTATTGAGCATTATTTAGAGGGATCAAGGGAGAGACCAGAGTGAGAAACCAGAGCGAGAAACCAGAGAGTGAGATCGAAGAGAGACCAGAGAGAGACCAGAGAGTGAGACTTGAGAGAGACCAAAGAAAGAGACCAGAGGAAAATACCAGAGAGAGGTGTTCTAGAATCTAGAAGACAATGTGTCACAGCTTCACTTTGCTCGTTCCAATCTATTAAACACAGCAGCTGTTTGTGTGGATCATTTTTAATCTGCTGTAGTTTTAACTGTGCAGCAAAATGATCTGATGTGTGTGTGTGTGTTTATGGACAGATGGGGAGGAGAAACAGCTGCTCCACAGATTTAATAACATCTGTATCAGACACAGGAGAGAAACCAGCAATGGAGAGGACCAGAGGTAGGTCATGGTCCTGGTCCAGAGGTCATGATCCTGGTCCTGGTCCTTTCCTGGTGCAGAGGTCTTTGCAGGTGGCTGTATCAGACAGTTATAGCAAAGAGAGAGCAGCGTCTGCAGTCAAAGCTCTTGATTTACTCTTCACTCTATAAGTTTTGGGCAATTTACCTTTAGAGGACTGTGGTATGAAGACTTATGAGGACTGGGGGATGGAGACTTATGAGGACTGTGGTATGAAGACTTATGAGGACTGGGGGATGGAGACTTATGAGGACTGTGGTATGAAGACTTATGAGGACTGTGGTATGGAGACTTATGAGGACTGGGGGATGGAGACTTATGAGGACTGTGGTATGAAGACTTATGAGGACTGTGGTATGGAGACTTATGAGGACTGGGGTATAGAGACTTATGAGGACTGGAGGATGGAGACTTATGAGGACTGGGTGATGGAGACTTATGAGGACTGGGGGATGGAGACTTATGAGGACTGGGGTATGGAGACTTATGAGGACTGGGGGATGGAGACTTATGAGGACTGGGTGATGGAGACTTATGAGGACTGTGGGATGGAGACTTATGAGGACTGGGGTATGGAGACTTATGAGGACTGGGGGATGGAGACTTATGAGGACTGGGGGATGGAGACTTCTGATCAGGGTCAGAAGAGACACATTCATCACATTTACACAAAATGGTTTCACACAGGGGCTGGTGCTCTGTGACTGGGTGCAGCTCTGACTGCCACCCCCCCGACCCAGAAATGGATTAAGGGGAAGAAAATGGATGGATGGGTTTCACACAAGTACTAACCATGTGTGAACCCACAGAGGTGTCTTGCCCATGAGCACAGAGCAGGATTGATGGATAATCCACCCGGACACATGTTGGGTTAGAATGGTGCTATTACATACTGTAAAGGCTGCAATCCTTTGTTGATCCTCAGACCTGATTTGTGTAAAAACAGATCTCAGGGTCAGTCTATCCCAGAGAGAAACAAACAAGGTCTCTAGTCTCTCTCTGGCCTCTCTCTAGTACCTCTTGTCTCTTTCGGGTCTCTCTTTGGTCTATTGCAGGTCTCTCTCAGGTCTCTCTTGGATCTCTCTCTCCGGTCTCTCTCTGGCCTCGCTCTGGTCTCTTTCTGGTCTCTTTCTGGTCTCTCTTTGGTCTATCCCAGGTCTCTCTCGGGTATCTCTCTCTGGTCTCTCTCTCTGGTCTCTCTCTGGCCTCTCTTTCTCCTTTCCCCGGTGTCTCTCTCTTGTATTTGATTGGCTTATTTAAATCAATATTAAAAGTTGTATTGGCAGGTTTTTCTACTTCCGGGTGGCTCATCAAGACTTTTGGTCCTCCCAACTGTCAATCATCCTGGTGATACGTGCTCATCAAATAAGACCAGAGAGTTTTGTTCCTAAAATTCGGGAAAATTCTCCATCCATCCATCCATCCATTTTCTACCCTTTAATCCATTTCTGGGTCAGGGGGGTGGCAGTCAGAGATGCCACCCAAGTCTCATAGCACCAGCCCCTCACTGACCCTCTGCAGGTGGTGAGTCCACAGGAGGGCGGCTGCTCTCTGAGTGTGAGCATAGCCTTGATCTTTCAGTGGGGGCTTTGGGCAAAGTGGGGTGAAGTGTCTTGCCCAAGGACACAACGACAGCAGTCATCAGTGGGAGTCGGTGGAGAAGGTGCAGAGGTGGGAATTGAACCCACGACCTTCTGGCCTTAAGGCCAATGCTCTACCAACTGAGCTACTGTCGCCCCCAAAATTCTCCAACACATTTAATATTATATATATGTATTTATCTGTGGCAGTATTTCGGATTTGTCTTTCGGTGGCATCAGAATGATCAGATACTTTTCAAGAATAAAAAACAGATTGTGAGGTCACAGGATCGTGGAGCAGATGTGACCTTACACTCCCACCTACTGGCTGCTTCGGGAACTGCATCACTCACTAGGGCAGTCACAAATCACTGACTACTTACCATTATCATTTTATTCATTAATGTTTAAATGTATTATAATTACATTTACAATGCAGTTTTTATATTGTATTATTGACACATTTTATAACATGTTTTCTGGCTAACTCTCTCTCTCTGGTCTCTTTCTTGTCTCTCTGTTAATTTCTCTCTGGTCTCTCTCTCTCTCTTTCTCTCTCTCTCTAGGGTCTGTCTAGTCTGTCGTCTCTCTCCAGTCTTTCTCGAGACTCCCTCTGGTCTATCTTTAGCTGTCCCTCTCTGGTCTCTCTCTGTGGACTCTCTCGGGTCTCTCTGGTCTCTCTGCAGTCTTTCTTGAGTATCCCTCTGGTCTTTCTTGAGAGACCATAGGGAGACACTCGGAGACCAGAGAGTTGTCTCTATTTGGTCTCTGGTCTCTCTCTATTGCCCTAGTCTCTCTTTCTGGTCTGACTTAGTAAATGAGTACAGAGCCTGCTGGTCAGTCTGCCCTATAGGGAGAAACAACATACTCAAACACATATCACTAAAACAGTTTCTTCAATCACTAGTTTTGCTGTATTTCTATCTCTGTCACATCATTAGAGCAGATTTATCAGACAGAACAATGACAAAGAGAGGACCACCCTCACTCAGCCTCAGCCCAAAGCGTCAAATAGTGACTCACAGGGCTCTTTCTTACACAAAATAATGAGACAAAGGCGGTATAGAGACTCCTTCTGTTGTGTGAGTCGTGGTGCAGTAGATCTGACTGTGACTGATGCGTCTCTGTGTGGAGGAGGAGGAGTGAGTGTTTGTCATCACTTCTAATAATACAGAGACACCTGTTCAGCCTCAACATACTCTACATACAACCAGAAGAACTCTCTGGTCTCTCTCTGATCTCTCTCTGGTCTCGCTCCGCTCTCTCTCTGGTCTCGCTCTGGTCTCTCTCTGGTCTCTCTCTGATCTCTCTCTGATCTCTCTCTGGTCTCGCTCTGGTCTCTCTCTGGTCTCGCTCTGATCTCTCTCTGATCTCTCTCTGGTCTCTCACTGGTCTCTCTCTGGTCTCGCTCTGGTCTCTCTCTGGTCTCTCTCTGGTCTCGCTTTGGTCTCTCTCTGGTCTCTCATTGGTCTCTCTCTGGTCTCTCATTGGTCTCTCTCTGGTCTCTCATCTCTCTCTCGGGTCTTTCTTTTGACTCTCTCTCCAGTCTCTTTTTCTGCTCTATCTCTCTATGGTCTCTTGTTGGTCTCTCTTTGCTCTTTCTCTCTGCTCCCTCTAACTGGTCCCTCTGATCTCATTCTCTGCTCTCTCTAATTGGTCCCTCTCTGGTCTCTCGCTTGTCTCTCTCTGCTCTCTGTCAGCTCTCTCCAACTGGTCTCTCTCTGGTCTCACTCTTGTCTCTCTATGGTCTCTCTCTCTACCAGACTATAGTGGCTGAAGGAATGTGGGTATGGCTTCATATGAGTCTGGTCTCAGATTTTGAGTCCAGTCTTTAGACAGACAGACACAGTATCTGGTACCGTATCCTAGCAACCTACCCACAACAAAATGTAGTACCTTTGGAAATTCCTTGGTAACCACGGCTTCCAGCAGCACTCTGGCCAATCACTGTCAGTTAGAACACTTTAGTAGTAGAGTAGAGGAGAGGAGAGCAGAGTAATATATTATTTCTATGTCACAATAGTTTTACTTTGACATGATTCTCGTCCCACTTCTATGAGCCTCGGTCCTGACTTCATGGAGTGGGCAGCGAGAGAGTCGTGTGTTCTCTCCGCAGTCTGACAAAACTGCAGCATCACACAGACACGCTTCCATAAGAGCCTTTGAACACCACTATTCCCTTAATACACGGATATTTGGAACATAGTTTGGACTTTCTTTCCCAGATGGAGACATGGGGACGGTCAGCGAACTGTGTGTGTCCAGTTTCTCAGCGTTCCTCTGCCCAGCCGTCAAACCAGGTGATCAATCTGTTACTATTACTCTATGTCAAAGAAGGAGGGGTCCTTAAAGGGGACATGATCCATATTTCTCAGCTTTTGTCCATGTTTTAGAGTCTTGTTTGGAAGTGTGTATAGGCTATTTTGAGCTGTGTCGCCCCGAGACGACAGTGGGAAAGGTCGCGTGTTATTTGGGCTCGTGACGACTCTTCGGCCACGGGGGAGAGACAGGAATGAGTCAAAGTAAAAAGGGTCAAAACAAACTTCAGACTTTCTAAATATGTATTGTAAAGTCACAGCGCAAGGGAGCGAAGAGAGAGAGACCAAAGAGACCAGAGAAAGACCATAGAGGGACCAGAGAGAGAGACCATATAGAGAGAGACCAGAGAGAGACAGAAGATAGAGACTAGAGAGACACCATAGAGAGATCAGAGACAGAGACTAGAGAGAGACCATAGAGAGATGAGAGAAAGACCATATGAGAGACCAGAGAAAGACCATAGAGAGACCAGAGAGCAAGACCAGAGAGAGACCTGAAAAAGACCAGAGCAAGAGACCAGAGAGAGACGAGAAAAAGACCAGAGCGAGAGACCAGAGAGACCAGAGAGACCAGAGAAAGAGATTTTAATTAAATGTCTGTATTGTTGTTGGAGTAAACACGCAGCGCATCAGTTCCAGTCTCTCAGGTTTTGTTCATGGAGAGAGGAAGAGGGAGAGGCGTCTGCAGTCAGAGCTCTCTGTGTGACTCCCATATGAAATAGACTTTATTCTTTGCTCAATGCTCTCAGACTAATACAAGGTCTGAGTGAGTTGGTTTCCTTGGAGATGTGGTCAGAAGCAGCAGGAGGATTGTATGTGTGTGGGTTCAGACTGTGGAGGAAAGATACAGTAAATCATACAATCTCACCTTTAAACAACATTCAACTCAATGTATTTGTGTCTCGCCCTAAATCACAGCAGCAGTCGTCTCTGGGGACTTTACAAAGTTGTCGGTTCGCCAACAACAGATCAGAGAATGAATCAGGTCGAACACAGGAAATGCAATGATAGCAAACACATAGAGACATTGGTTCATAGGGAGAGAGCGGGAGATCCAGGACTGAGGCTGTAGATCCAGGACTGAGGCTGTAGATCCAGGACTGAGGCTGTAGGTCCAGGACTGAGGCAGTAGATCCAGGACTGAGGCTGTAGATCCATGACTGAGGCTGTAGATCCAGGACTGAGGCTGTAGATGCAGGACTGAGGCTGTAGATCCAGGACTGAGGCTGTAGATCCAGGACTGAGGTTGTAGATCCAGGACTGAGGCTGTAGATCCAGGACTGAGGCTGTAGATCCAGGACTGAGACCTTGTGAGATTTTAATGTTTCTTGTTTTGAATTGTGAACTTGTTTTGAACTGCAAATAAACTTGCCTTTTCACGTGATTGCATGAATGATTGGTAACGGGCCCTGGGGGGTCGAGATTTCAGCTCATATCTCATCATCCATCTTTCATAGACTTTCATGCACTTGTCAGTGTCATGTGCCCTGAAAGAACAAATACTACTTTAGTGTATTTAAGTGTGTTTATGCTACACTTTCTATCCCTCTATCATCAGAGCAATAGTCTTAGTCACCAACTTTTGCTCGTTTGACCCAATTCAGACCCTCCCATTCCTGCATTTCCCCCTGGTCTATAATAAAGCCCAGTGCAGACATTTCCCTCATTGTTCAAACTTCAACAGTAGCTTGTGTTGAGTCCAGCACAACACTTCCTGTTTGTGTCTGCTCCCAGTGCGAATAAAGCTGTGATTGAATCCACAGCTGCAGCCTGGGGTTCCTCCTTTCCTAAGCTCTAGCTCCTACGTCCTTCCTTCCTTCCTCGCGTCCTTCAGGCTTACACACTCGGCCTCTCGGTGTCATGTCACAACAGAACACATCCTCATTCTTAGCACTTTAGTGGTTTATTATTTCTATCGCCTCCGAAAAAACAGCTGCAGATTTCAATGTATTTTTACCATCCGACTGTTCAGCTTGCATAGATGCTCAAAGCAGTAATGTGTCTTGTCCTGTGGATTCTTCTCCAAAGCTCTGACTGTATAGGTGAGGCTGGGAATGTAAGACTGAGTGGTACGCGCGGAGAGCTTTGACTGCAGACACTGCTCCCTCTTCCCTCTCCATAAACAAGACCTGAGAGACTGGAACTCATGTGCTGTGTGTACACTCCAACATACAGCAACATATCTCCCTCTCTCTGGCCTCTCTCTCTCTCTCTATGGTCTCTAACTGGTCTCTTTATCTGATCTCTCTCGCTCTGGCCTCTCTCTGGTCTCTCTCTCTGGCATCTCTCTCTCTCTCTCTCTGGCCTCTCTCTATCTCTCTGGTCTCTCTCTCTCTCTCTATGGTCTCTAACTGGTCTCTTTATCTGATCTCTCTCGCTCTGGTCTCTCTCTGGTCTCTCTTTAGCTTCTCTCCTCTCTCTCTAGCCTCTCTCTCTGGCTTCTCTCTCTCTCTCTCTCTCTCTCTCTCTCTCTCTCTCTCTCTCTGGTCTATCTCTCTCTCTCTCTGGTCGTTTAGTCTTTTGAAGCCACATTCAAATGAGGTAGTAAGGTATTTCTCACATTTACAGAAGTAAGGGATATTTTAAAATAATCACAAAGAAATAAACTATGGAAAAACAGACAAACTCACGAAGTTATGAAGGACTGCACATACACAGAGAAATTAGACTAAATGCAGTCAAACAGACGGCTCTGGGAATTGTAGAAGAGTTCATTTTACTGTTAATTGTCCAGTAAAACCTTGTGATTAGTCTCTACAGCCCGTCTGCGTCCTCCTGGCTGCTGATTGGCTGTCACCGCTGTCACTCTGCTCTCCTCCACCGTTAGCCCCGCCCTCGCACACTGTCTGCTCGCGCGCTGACAGATCTGACAGTTCAAGCCGTTTCTCCATAAACTTCGCACTTTTTCCTTTTTCTCTTTTTACAACTTTTTGCCGCTTTTCCTTCACTAAACCCGGGGTTCATCCTTAACTGAGCTGTAGCTGAAGTATGGTGCTGAAGTCTGAAGACGGCGTCGGTAAGCGAAAAAAGTGATTAAAAATGCTAAAAATGCGCTGTTATTGACGGCATTGTGCTAAGGTTGCTAAAGATGCTAAAGATGCTAAAATAAACTTAGTATTAAATAACCTTAGTATTGATATAAATGGTGGCATAAACCTGAAGTATTTTTCTTTTAAGGCAATAATATAACAATTAGGAACACGAAACCTCCCAAAACCTCATTATAACATGCAATTAAGTTACATTTACGTGTGTAATTCACTGTTTGGTCACTGACAGTCATGTGTAAAACCAATTAGCAGTGAGAAAAGCCATCCTCCAGAACATGACATTGTATTTTTTTCCAAATATGTCTCTGGTCTCTCTGGTCTCTCTCTCTGGTCTCTCTCTCTGGTCTCTCTCTCTGGTCTCTCTCTCTGGTCTCTCTCTCTGGTCTCTCTCTCTGGTCTCTCTCTCTGGTCTCTCACATTGACAGCAGTTACTCTCACCGTTAAGCTAAGTTATTGGCATTTCTCCTCATCATGTGTGAATTCTCAAATATTACATTAAAACATGCGATTAAAGCTTAGGTACCTGACTTTTTGTAGCACCGGTCAGACCATTACATGCTGTCTTCATCTAATTAAAAAAAATAAAAAATTGTGTAAGAATTAGAACTCTTTGGGACGAGAGCTGATTGGCTGATGAAGCTGATCTGAACGGTGACAGTGGCCAAAAAATCCTCTATTCTTTTGAGTAGAAAATGCATCATCTTTAGGACATTTTCAATGGGATTTTTTTGTATGTTACTGTGGATCTGAATCTGTTTTTGGAATTGGATTGTTTTTTTAAGAGCACAACATCAAACTTTGATTATCACAGATTCAGTAGACTCTTGGGAATTGGTCTTTTTTGTTTTTGGATGATTAAATAAAGTTATAGTCTAATCAAACACTAAACAAGTAATCCGTAAAGCGCTGTTTATAACAGCCTTGCATGGCTCTACTCTACTCTACTCTACTCTACTCTACTCTACTCTACTCTACTCTACTCTACTCTACTCTACTCTACTCTACTCTACTCTACTCTACTCTACTCTTTAGTTCCTCTTGGTCCTGGTTCTATCCAGGCCGAGCTGGTACCAAAGTTTTCTAATGGACAGTGATTGGCCAGAGTGCTGCTTGAAGCCATGGTGACCAAGGAATTTTCCAGGATACTAGTTTGTTGTGGGTTGGTTGCTAGGATACGGTACCAGATACTAAAGCATAATAGAAACATAACCAGGTAGAGTAGAGTAGAAGGAAACACTGGTTAAGTAGTAGTGGTAATTAAATAAGTACGGTTCTTTTCTGGAGTTTGACGTCACTTTTTACATTTTAAAAGAAAATAAACGTTGTTCATATAAAGAACACAGATAGAAATGGTTTTCACGTTTAGGTACACGTGACCGAAACGGCACCAGAACCTCTCAGAACTAGCCTGGCCTTAGCCATCCGTACACTCCGTTCAATCATCATTTCACTGCATGTAACGTCTGGGTCTAGTCCCTATGTTTGCGATTACAATCGGTTGAATTTCGACCGACCAATCAGAGAGCGCGTAAGGCAGGTGTTGTAGTTAGTTGTGGGTGATGTCAAGAGTTTGGGCCGAACAGGCAGGTTGTAGTTTGGCAATGGCAAAAAATGCGATAGTAAAGTAATCCGGTCTGGTTCTATCAGAGGGAGAAAGAGTAATGTTTAACAAATGTAATCGCTGGAAAAAATTGTGGCGCTACTCCCCACGGGCTCCTTTCGTGGCAAAGGAGATGGCTAGGCTAAATGCTAACAACAGACTCGGGCGCACTACATACGTCAACTCAGATCCAATCGTTTCAATCTGCAAAAGGAGTCAACCCCTCCCACCTGTAAACGGACCTTAGTACAAAATATAATTTGTACTATGGTGTGGTACGACCAGGCTCTCTCAGGACGGTAATGTTTAACATTGGCGAGGATCACTAAAATCCTGGTATTTCGTCCTGCAGGAGACGAGCCTGAGCCTAACCCTCACCTTATCCACAATTACAAACATTAATCTTTGTTTCAATGTGTTTGAAAAGTCACAAATAGCAACAACACAGAGATGAAATACTAGGGTTTAAGAAAGACGAAAGGCACAGATCATTTACATATGTTACAGGAGTGTGTGAGTTCGTTATATAATGCCAGGCTTTTCCACAGTCTAAATGAGGCACAAGAGACCCATTATAATTATTAGTTAATGTCCGTTTGTTCTGTACTTTCCTGCGCCGCACTAAACCTGATTAAAGCTCAGTTGAATCCCCTTTAACCCTTAATCCAGTATCCAGAGTTTTCACATTTGCAACTTGTGACTTGAACGAGACACGAGCTAAAGTGGAAAATGCTTATGGCTCTGATTCATAAACAAGACTGTGAAAAAGTGTTCCGAAAGTTGACCACATAAGACCCAGGAGAAATAAGACATTAACTTTTGTGTCTCCAGGGGGTAAGTGTTGATATTTGAGCTGTGAGGAACACTTTGATTAATTTAGTTGTTTTAACTCACACTACTACTACTGTTCCGCTGAAGTACACAACTGCCTGGAAACCCTGGACCAACTTTTTGCATGGATTTGGGGAACAATGTCTCTGGTCTCTCTCTCTGGTTTCTCTTGTTGGTTTCTCGCTTGTCTCTCTCTGGTCTCTTCTTTTTGTCAATCTCTTTCGTTTCTCTCTTGTCTCTCACTGGTTAAAAGCATGTGAGAGACATTCAGCCCAATAAACAGCTCTGTCTGGACCCCACAGGCCTGGAGTGGGATTGCAAGCATGGTGGCGCACATGCTCATGGACCTTTTTGACCCGGGACCCGCCCCCACTGTTCTGGACAATCCTAAACCACACTTGTCCTACCAGAAAATGAATGGATGATTCCCAGACTACAAATCCATGTGTGTTATGTGGTCTGGTGTTTGGTCTGTGCCTCTCCTCTGGCCTGGGAATATGGCAGAATCTCCCTGGCCCCAGATAAAGAGAGGCTAGTTTCTGGTCTCTCTGGTCTCTCTCTCTGTCTGGTCTCTCTGGTCTCTTTTTTTTGGTCTCTCTTTGGTCTCTCTCTCTCGTCTCTCTGGTCTCTCTTTGGTCTCTTTCTCTGATCTCTCTTGTCTCTCTATGGTTCATGTCCTCAAAAATCACAAGAAAAACTATTCTATTCTTTATCAATTCACATCTGATATATTTACTCTGTGCATGTATCTGGTCGTCCGAGCCTGAGGTGCAGGATGTGGGACCAGGAGCAACACAGACGCTCTTCAGATAAATGTTTGGGTCCCAGTTTTTCCCCCAGGCCTGAGTCAGCTGCTCTTCATTCTATGTTAAAAGCAGAGTTCCAGAGTTGGCCAGTAGAGGAAGATGCAGCTGGATCACTCTATGGTTAAATGAGTGCTGGCGGTGAAGACCTCCCACACAGTTTGAAGTTTATGAGAAAAATCTGTAAAATGTTAATTAAACTGCTGTTTTACACACGCAGCGAGGCTTTCATCTGAGTTTAAAGACGACACTTGTGGAGCTGGAAACCTGACATTTTATTTGGGCTAGACTGAGAGCTGATTGGCTGAGTGAGGGTGGTCCTCTCTTTGTCACTTTTCTGTCTGAAAGAAGCTGATCTAAAGATGTGAAATAGATGGTCTCTCCCCCTCTCTCTGGTCTGTTTCTGCACTCTCTGGTCTCTTTGGTCTCTCTCTCGCTCTCTGGTCTCTTTGGTCTCTCTCTGGTCTCTCTCTCTGGTCTCTCTTTCTCTGGTCTCTCTCTGGTCTCTCTCTCTGGTCTCTCTGGTCTCTCTCTGCGACTCAGTTTTGTCCATCAGATTACAGGTGATGGTTGATTCCAACTAAAGTCTAATTTTCCTATGTTATTCAAGGTAAAGATGAAGTTAAAGCTGGGATATCTAACTTTCAAGCCGCTCAAAAAAACTACTTTTTACATCTCATGCTTTTGGCTCAGATCAGCTTTTTCAGACAGAAAAGTGACAAAGAGAGTGCAAACATCATGTAGTGTTTAGGAAATATTTAGGAACCTCAGCTTTAAGGTCCTCATAATCAGGCTCTGTCCACCAGGGGGAGCTGTTGGTGTTGGGGGTGAGGGGGGAGGAGGTCTGAGGGGGGACGTCCAGACTGAAGCAGAGGAGGGTTTCCCCAAAGCTCATGTCCCAGATTAGACACTGTTTTAGTCTGAGGAGAGCTTCACCACAGAACTGCACTGGTAGAACTGGAATACTGATACTGCTACTGCTATTGCTGCTACTGCTAGTGCTACTGCTGCTACTACTACTACTGCTGCTGCTACGGTTCCCCTGGAGGACTGCTGGATGAATGGTCAATATTGCAAAGGTCTGTTCATAATTCTTCTGTTTTCATGTAATTTACAGTAGTATGGTGTTTTTAGACTTGATATCACTTTGTGTCGAGACCATAGACTGTATATATTTCAGAGACTTGTTGCTATGAAAGCTGCTACTGAACATTTAATCTTAAATCAGATTTATGTCCAAACCCAGGCCCCCGATCCCATTATGGCCCTCGGTATCATTTTATATGGCTCTCTGCTGCTAACATAAAGAAGCCATTGAGATGACAGACACAAGTCTGGTGAAGTTTGAACACCTTTGAGTGAGAGAGACCGGAGGGGCCACCCCATTGGTTAAGTGCAGTCCTGTTACACAATGTGCAGAGGCAGAATTATATGGTCATAGAACTGAACGTGTTTTTCTGGTCTCCGCTCGGTCCTGGTTCCATCTGCTCACTGCTGACGGAGCCACAGCTGCTGCTACCGACTGAACTGGATATCAGTGACATCATTAGAACAAAGCAGCAGAAACTCTCACACACCTGCTGAGACTCATGCTAAAGATACATCAGGACCACTTTACTCATGGGGAATGATAACATCAAATGATGAGAGAGAGAGAGAGCATAGAGCGAGCAGTCAAAGCAGAAGCATTCTTCATAGTGTTGTTTCCTTATGAAGAGAGAGCGCAAGCAGAGAAAGTGCAGAGAGAGTGCAGAGACGAAGAACGCGGAAAAAGCGGGAGAGAGCACGCAGAGAGCACGCAGAGAGCACGCAGAGAGCACGCAGAGAGCACGCAGAGAGCACGCAGAGAGCACGCAGAGAGCACGCAGAGAGCACGCAGAGAGCACGCAGAGAGCACGCAGAGAGCGAGAGAGAGCACACGCAGAGAAAGAGAGAGAACGCAGAGAGCACACAGAGAGAGGGAGAAAGCACGCAGAGAGAGATCTTGGGCGTCAGAGACTGATTCTAAATGTTTTTTGAAGGAAGAACAGGGTCAAAGCAGAAGCATTCTTCATGAGGCTGTTTCCTTATGAAGAAACTAAAACCTGATTGTTACAAACGAGGACCTTTTGAACTTCTACAGACTCCACGAAGTCGGGACAAACTGCTGTATTTTTGCTTTTTGTATATTTTTGCTAAGACTGCGGTTTTTCAGAGGATTTCCATGTAATCTGTTTTCTATTCTTGTTGAATCTGTGTTTTGAATTTATGCACGAAAGAATACGATCCAAAAAACCATAACAATAGGATTCATGTGGTTATGTTTTAACCCCACTATTGTCTCTCTCTGGTCTCCCTCTCTCTGTTCTCTCTCTGTTCTCTCTCATGTCTCTCTCATGTCTCTCTCTGGTCTCTCTCTGGTCTCTCTCTGGTCTCTCTCTGTTCTCTCTCATGTCTCTCTCATGTCTCTCTCATGTCTCTCTCATGTCTCTCTCTGGTCTCTCTCTGGTCTCTCTCTCTGGTCTTCCTCTCTAGTCTCTCTGGTTTCTCTCTAGTCCCTCTCTGATTATCTAAATGAGGATCTCTAAAATTGTGACAGAAGTAAACAAAAAATAAACTAGTGAAAGGCATAACAAGTTACACTCACTCGAACCAGTTTTCTTCTATAAAACAGCTCTGTTATTGTAGTCTGAAAGTTAGGTTACCCCAGCTTTAAAAAGTCAAACATATTGCCTTCATGTTTGTTCTTGGATCCCAGCTCAGGTCTCGGCTATAATCCATCCTCCTGAGATCCTACGAAACATTATTCTTCTTGGAAAAGGCTTCACGTAGAATACTTTGAACCCGTACGTTGAATATAGATATATCTTATCGTCGTCCTGCAGACACACTCCACCCGAAGTCTTTGAAGAAGTCTGCTCTGTTTCTGATGCAACCTCCCAGTCCAGGCCAGTCCAGTCCAGTCCAGTCCAGAGAGATCAGCACTTTTAACACAACCAGTTCTTCTTCTAACTCACTGATGGTACATGGTCGGATTGTTCATTTGAGCTCAGAGCGACACATACAGCTGACGCAACTAAAAATACATCAGTGTTTGTTTAAGTGCGACATAGAGCTCGAAAGGAGGAGGAAGAAGTAAGAAAATAGCGCCTTGAAATTAAAGATGAATAAAAACAAAGTAATGAATCTGTCTCAAAACAGTTTTCTTCTGTCAGTAGTTTTTAGTATGTTTGGCTTCTGTCTCCATTCACACACACACCAGACTCTATCTAATCAATGTGGGTGAAGTGTCTTGCCTAAGGACACATCGACAGTTTGGCACCTGGTGTTCCCAGAGGTCTCCCATCACAGTACTTACCAGGCCCTGTCCTGCTTAGCTTCAAAGGTCTGCCACATCCATGATCAGCTCAAAATCCTTCTATATCGCAAGTAAATAATGTTTTAAAGTGAAGCAAATCCATTCTATTTCATTGAATGTTTGAATGTTGTGTTTTGAGATATTGAGTACTCGAGTAACTTCGAGAAACTTTTTGATGTTTTACACTAAAATCCCAACAGAATGAGTTTCCAGAATGAGCCAAACTAAATTACACACTGTGGATTTTTGGCTCAAATTATGATTCAGAAACTGCTGCGTGAAAAGATCAAAAAGACAATTTTCTCTTCTGAAATTGTTTGGGCAAATTATTGGATGTGTTGCTATGGAAACTGTGATTTATAAAAAGCCCAACGTCTGCGACTCAGAACTTTACCTCAACAAAGAAAACTAAGACCAAACCTCCGCCATGAGATTCCAGAGGTCAGGTCCAAACACAGACTGTATACAGAAGGACAATGCTAACCTCAACCTGCTAGCTCAACGAAACCCAACAGGGAGGTGCTCATGGACGAAGTTTCGCTCCAATTCTCTCTGGCCCCTATTAACATGTAAAAGTAAAGTCCAGTCACTGTTTGCGTCACACTCACTATTTTTGGGCTTAACAATCTGTGGTCTATTCTTCTTTGTGATCCTGGAGTTTTTATGGGATATTGTCTTAACGTAAATCCAGATATGAGATATATAATTTTTGACCAATCAGAGGCCTTCAAATTGCCTTAGCAACCGTCTTAGCAACACGTTTGCCCCTCCACTTTACCTGGTTGTATTTCCATTACACTTGATTATCTGGTACCGTATCATAGCAACTGACCCACAACGAACCAGTATTGGAGTAAATTCCTGGGTAACCACGGCTTCCAGCAGCACTCGAGCGGTGAAATGGGTCTAAACCGGTCTGCAGTAGTGATGCTAACCCTGTGCTGTTTCAGTCCCTGACGACCTGAGCCCTGAGGAGAAGCAGGAGCTGGAGAAGATCCGCCGCCGCAAACAGGAGCTGCTCCAGGACATCCAGGTGCACAAACTCTACATCATTTAAAGCTGGGGTACCTGACTTTATGTCCCCACGAGACTTTTACAGTTTCATGTCAAAGTCTGATGTTGTGTATGAATCAGACCACAACATGCCGTCTGCGCCTCTTTGTAAGAACGACCAAAAGTCATATATATAATCGTACAAACAAAGGTAATCGTGGCGTTTTATGAGCAAAAAACAAACAATTTCCATGTATTTTTTGCCAATCGAACCAGTACTTTTTAATCCTATTCCAAGGTTAAAAGATGATTTCACATATTTGTTAAATTGTGGTGTTTTTTCCTCACAATAATCTGTAAATAATCTCTTTGCCGTCGCTCTGTATTTCCTGTTGCTATAAAACGTGTTTGTTTTCACTGGTAGAGGCTGGTCTCCTCCTGTTCTCCCTTTGATGGAGGTTAAAGCCTCGGTTAGACTTTGATCCCACTCTGAGTCCGCAAACATCCGCAGGGTCCCGGACTGGATCTGGGTCAAGACTAAAGTCAGAGGAGGGGGGGGGCGTGTGGTCCGATGTGACCCCAAAACAGGTGCTCGGTCCTGGGGAGGATATTGTAGGAGCGGCTGGGTCTGCTCCACATACCTCCAGGTTAAAGTCACAGTCATAGCCCCGTTTCCACCAACTCTACTCTACTCTACTCTAGTTGCTCTCTCTCTGGTCTCTCTCTGGTCTCTCTCTGGTCTCTCTCTGGTCTCTCTCTGGTCTCTCTCTGGTCTCTCTCTGGTCTCTCTGCGGTCTCTCTGCTCTCTCTTTGGTCTCTCTCTAGTCTCACTCTGGTCTCTCTCTTGTCTCTCTCTGGTCTCTCTCTGGTCTCTCTGCGGTCTCTCTCTGCTCTCTCTTTGGTCTCTCTCTAGTCTCACTCTGGTCTCTCTCTTGTCTCTCTCTGGTCTCTCTCAGGTCTCTCTTTGGTCTCTCTAGTCTCTCTCTGATCTCTTTACTCTCTCTGGGGTCTCTCTCTGCTCTCTCTTTGGTTTCTCTTTGGTCTCTCTCTAGTCTCATATCTGCTCTCTCTCTGGTCTCTCTCTGCTCTCTTTGGTTTCTCTTTGGTCTCTCTCTAGTCTCATATCTGCTCTCTCTCTGCTCTCTCCCTGGTGTCTCTCTGGTCTCTCTCTGGTCTTTCACATTTTAAAGATTAAAAATCCACAATCACGATCAGTTTGAGATTATATTGATATAATAACTTCACCTTCGATTGTTTAAGTTATTCAAATGTTCTTTTTGCCTTTTCTCCAGCGGTTAAAAGATGAGATTGAAGAGGTGACCTGTGAGATCGAGCACCTGGGTCAGTCTGAGGAACGGTGAGAAAACACAGTAACACACAGTTTCTCACAAACGCTAAGAAAATCTGTAAATAATCACTAAGCCTCGTTCCACTGGAGCTGTACGTGAAAACAAACAAGCTTTTCTCTCACATGATTGTCTGGGCTCTTTTCCAACCACTGGGACCTGAACACTGCCTGCATTTCTGGTCCTCCTCCATCATCACGGCAATGACTCTAAAATATGTTATTTTGGTCAGTTTTAGTTGGCACGAAAACATCAGACTGTTGTGAAGAGGGAGTGGAGTCCAAAGATGAAACTCTTGATTTAAGCTCTCTACAAAGATGTAGTCATTTAGACAGAGATAAAAACTGTTTTATAGACTGTGGCTTACATGTATACATGGTTTCTCTCTGGTCTCTCTCTCTGGTCTCCCTCTGGTCTTTCTCTGTTCTCTCCCTCTGGTCTCTGCCTTGGGTCTCTCTCTTGGGTCTCTCCCTCTGGTCTCTCCCTCTGGTCTCTGCCTTGGGTCTCTCTCTTGGGTCTCTCCCTCTGGTCTCTCCCTCTGGTCTCTCCCTCTGGTCTCTGCCTTGGGTCTCTCTCTTGGGTCTCTCCCTCTGGTCTCTCCCTCTGGTCTCTGCCTTGGGTCTCTCTCTTGGGTCTCTCTCTCTGGTCTCCCTCTGGTCTCTCTCTCTCTGGTCTCTCTCTCTGCTCTCTGCCTTGGGTCTCTCTCTCTGGTCTCTTTCTCTGCTTGCTCTCTCTGGTCTCTCTCTCTCTGGTCTCTCTCTCTCCCTCTGGTCTCTCTCTGTTCTCTCGTTTCTCTCGGGTCCCTGGTCTCTCTCTCTGCTATCTGTGACCTTAGAATACTGTCCATCCATCCATTTTCTACCCTTTAATCCATTTCTGGGTCAGGGGGGTGGCAGTCAGAGATGCCACCCAAGTCTCATAGCACCAGCTTAGAATACTGCTTATCGGCTAAATCTGCCATTAGCTTTGACCTTTTTATTTTTGTATCTTTTAAAATGTCATCTTTAATTATAGTAGATTTTTGTAGTTGTGTAATTAGAAACACTCAGATTATTGTTAAAATACTGAAATGTGGAGTAGCTTCAGGAGACGCTGCTCTTCACATGAGGATGAGTCTCTGTTGGAACTCTCTGACTTTTCGTTCTCATGTCGTTTGTTTATGAAAGACTATCTCTGTTTCAGGAAGACGATGCAGAGGAACAAGCAGATGGCTGTCGGCCGCAAGAAGTTCAACATGGATCCGAAGAAGGTGACTCCAAATGTGGATCTATACCACAATATCTGAAAATAGTTTGTCCAAGCCGGTTAGGTCTCTCTGGTCTCTCTCTGGTCTCTCTCTGGTCTCTCTCTGGTCTCTCTCTGGTCTCTCTCTGGTCTCTCTCTGGTCTCTCTCTGGTCTCTCTCTGGTCTCTCTCTGGTCTCTCTCATTCTTCCTGTTCCATTTGTTCATGTTCAAATTGTTGGTAAGAAAAAGCCCTTTTGGTTTTATGTTTAACTTTCCATAAACAAAAAGTACATGAATCAATAAACTAAACTAAACCAAAAATGATCTTAAAACAATATACTGTATATGTTACTGTTACTACTTTCCTGTATGTTCCACTCGGACAAATAAATAAATATTAATGAAAAAAATAATGATTATAATAATGAGAATACGAGTTATCTCTTTCTCTAAAAACGCACACACGTGTTTTTCCAGGGGATCCGGTTTTTGATTGACAGCGGTCTGTTGAAGAACACCAGTGATGACATCGCTCGGTTCCTGTTCAAAGGGGAGGGGCTAAACAAGACGGCGATCGGGGACTATCTGGGAGAGAGGTGACCTTTAACCTCTGTCCTCCAGCGCCGCAGTGGTTAGCACTTGTGCCTCACAGCAAGAAGGTCCTGTTCGATTCCATCTCCAGGCCTTTCTGGAGTTTGCAGGAATTCAGGAGTTTTACAGAAATCGATGTGACGAGAGAATGAATGAATGGAGTGTTCTGCTTCGTCTCTGTGCGAGGAGAGAAAACATCAGAATGTAAAGAGCTTTGTGTGACTTCAGTGAAATGTGCTTCATACTCACTCGTGCAGGGGCCGGGAACCGATGGCTCTGGATTGTGTCTCGCTCTCAGACATTTTTATTAGGCATTAATAGTAAGATGTTTTATGTTTGGATAAAAACACATATATTCACCAGGTGGCTGGTGGCTGGCGGCACGGTGGCTGAGTGGATAGCACTCTCGCCTCTCAGCAAGAAGGTCCTGGGTTCGAATCCCGGCCGGACCAGGGCCTTTCTGAGTGGAGTTTGCATGTTCTCCCCGTGTCTGCGTAGGTTTCCTCCGGGTACTCCGGTTTCCCCTACCACTAAAAATATGTCCAATAGTTCTGGCATGCGCTTCCTGTACTGGCGACC
Source organism: Knipowitschia caucasica (assembly GCA_964034765.1). NCBI lineage: Eukaryota > Metazoa > Chordata > Actinopteri > Gobiiformes > Gobiidae > Knipowitschia > Knipowitschia caucasica. The sequence continues at coordinate 9,713,504 of OZ035845.1, read as the reverse complement.
CTGCTCCCATCTCTGTGTGGAGTGAGAGACAAATGCCCAAAAATTAACAATTGTAAACCGCTTTGAGACTCAGATCTGCAGTGAAAAGGCGGTATATAAATAATAACTTACTTACTTACTTACTTACCAGGATCAGAGAGCGAGAAAGTATGATGTCATTGCACCACTATGACATCATACTGACGTCATACTCGGAGCAGGTTTCTTTAAAAACAAAAGTGTTTCTCATAAATCAGTTGTGATTTCTCAGGTGTCACTACATTCTTTACAATCACATGTTTGCAGCTCCCCCTGGTGGCAGCTCCGGGAGTCACAGGCAGAAAGTTTAGCAAGTTTACCTTCAAATATTTTCTACTGAAGACAGTTTATCACTTTCTAAATCATGGAAAAACAAAGTAGTTTCATTATCATCTTAATTTTCTGACAATAATTCTTAATATTTTGTATTTAAAATATCTTCTGATCGCTGACTTTGTTTTCTGGTTCCATTTCCAGGGACGACTTGAACCTGTTGGTGCTGAAGTCCTTTGTGGCTTTACACGAGTTCTCGGACCTGAACCTGGTCCAGGCCTTGAGGCAGTTCCTCTGGAGCTTCAGGCTCCCAGGAGAAGCTCAGAAGATCGACCGCATGATGGAGGCGTTCGCCCGAAGATACTGCTGCTGTAACCCGGGCGTGTTCCAGAACACAGGTGAGACAGCCAGGTAGAGCAGACTAAAGCCAAGTAGAGCTGAGTGGAGCCGAGCCAAGTACAGTAAAGTGCTCTTCTTCTTCTGAGATGTTTCTTCTGATGCAGATTTCTTCTTCTGACATGTGTGTTTCGTTGCAGACACCTGTTACATCCTGTCCTTCGCGGTCATTATGCTCAACACCAGTTTACACAACCCCAATGTCAAAGACAAACAGTCTGTTCAGAGATTCACCTCCATGAACCGAGGCATCAACGACGGAGGAGACCTGCCCGAAGACCTGCTCAGGGTCAGACTCTCACACCACTGCAGAGAGAGAGAGACCAGAGAGGGGGAGAGACCAGAGAGGGAGAGACTGGTTCCTAAGTGTTCTCTGCATGCATCTTCTCCTCACTCTCTCCTCTGAACTGAGCCTCCTCCTCTTTATCCTCTTTATCCTCCTTTGTCTGTTTCAGAATCTTTACGAAAGCATCAAGAACGAGCCGTTTAAAATCCCAGAGGACGACGGTAACGATCTGACGCACACCTTCTTCAACCCCGACAGAGAAGGCTGGCTACTCAAACTCGGTACACGCTCCTTACACTCACGGATAAAACATGGTCCTTGGCTCAGTATGACCCACAGTTGTTTCAACTCAAGTGTTTATTTGGAATCTAGAATTCACAAAATCGATAAGAAAGAAAAGCACAGAAGAGACATTCAAAGCAAAGAGAAATATCCTAAAAGGTTTTTTTTTTTTTCAAGCTTTTTTGACTTTGCCAAAATTTACCCTAATTTTGGGCGGGTCACCACTTAAGTTTGTTGTTAAAATAATAATCTGAAAGAAAATCTAAAACATAAAAATTACTGACAGAATTCTATTTAAAATATTGATTTCTATAAAAAAATCTTAGCTCTATATGCAACATCACATTAGTGTTTTTTGTACAGTGAAACATTGTTCTCTCAGGTTTGTTTTTAGCTCTATCCTCGCCGACCTCAGACACACAGTTTTAGCTCATTCATCATCTCCAAACTCCTCCGTCACATTCGGTCCTGTGCAGACGGTTTCACAGCACTGCCCCATTTCCTTGAACTATAATCCAACTTCTGATCTAGTTTCTCTGGTCTTTCTCGCTGGTCTCTTTCTGGTCTCTCTCGCTGGTCTCTCTTTAGCGCAATGAGAAAAGCCTCAAAACCAAGTCCAGTGTCAGTGAAAGTGATTGTGTCTTTTTGTTTCTCCCTCGTGTTTCTGCAGGAGGTGAGTTACGTTTATTTTTACAGCTAAAACCACTTGCGCTTTGCCTGTTTTAACTGTCTGCTCTGCTTGTGCTTGTAATGAAAGTGTGTATGACAGTTTTAAAGCTCGGGAACGTAACTTTGAAACAATGTCACTAATAATAAAATCCATGTCTCTGGTCTCAAACTGTTTTACTGCTATCACTAGTTTTCATGTGTTTCTGTCTGTCACATTTTTGGATCAACTTTTTCTGAAAAGTGACAGACCATCCTCACTCCGCATCAGCTCGACTGCGTAGACAAGACTAACATTGAAATGAGGTAAACAGAAATGTTTCCATAATCTACATCACATGGATCTGATCTTGTGAAGTTATTTCTCATCACACTATTTTAAAGAAATCTGAGTTGAAGCTGTGACACTGTTCTCACGGTTTAACACGGTGTCGAGCTGCTGCTAAAGACTGCTTAAAATGTTTAACCTAAAAACTAAGACTAAGGAAAAGGCTGCGTTCACATGTGTTGCTTTGAACTCTGGAAGATTTAAGTTTATAATTCTAAAGTGTGGAATAGTGTGAAGTCTCGGTAAAGACCAGGGCATGCTGCAGGGACGGTCTCAGCTGTTTAAGGGATTCCACCTGATGAGCTGCAGGAAGTGAGAAATAAAGTTTTGACATAACCTAGGTCCTTGTGAAATCTGAGGTTTAATCTGTGAACGCAGCCTTTTCTAGTTTAGTTTGATGTGAAAACCTGCAGCTGTAAAGTTTCCAGTTTTTTTTTGAAGGAGGAAGAGTGAAAACGTGGAAGAGACGATGGTTCATCCTCACAGACAACTGCCTCTACTACTTTGAATACACCACAGTGAGTATTCTGCCGCCTCACCCGAACCCTCAGACTGGAATAATGTTGTTTTCCCAAAGGACAAAGAGCCCAGAGGAATCATCCCTCTGGAAAACCTCAGCATCAGAGAAGTGGACGAATCCAAGAAACCAGTGAGTTTTAATTCTTCTCATTCTGCTGTTTTCACATTGGATATTCTCTGGATATACAGTAGGTATTACACATAAATTTAGTCTTGGTCATTTCTAGACTTACATGGAAACTGGCCCAAAATATCTGTGTGTTTGTCTTTGTCAGAACTGTTTTGAGCTGTTCATCCCGGAGCACAAGGACCAGGTGATCAAAGCCTGTAAGACTGAAGCAGACGGACGAGTGGTGGAAGGAAACCACACATTCTACAGGATCTCAGCTCCCAGCAGCGACGAGAAGGACCAGTGGATCAGCTGCATCAAGTAAGAGGAGAGAGACTGAGGACAGGGAAAGACGGAGGCAGAGAGACAGAGGCAGAGAGAGCCTGAGGGCAGAGAGACAGACTGAGGCAGAGAGCCTGAGGGCAGACATGTGAAAGTTAGAAACCCAAGCTCTTTAATCCAACCGTTACACATGTCATACATGAAGCCACCAGCAGGGAGTGATGGGGTCTGAATAAAAGCCTCTAACCAGTTTGAACTGTTCTCGCCCACAGAGCCGCCATCAGCAAAGACCCGTTCTACGAGATGCTCGCGGCTCGCAAGAAGAAAGTCTCGTCTCAGAAAGCGTCGTAACCACAGCAACAGTTCCACATTATTTCAGCTTTTTGAAAAGTCCATATTTAATACTGAGGATTCTATGGTCAAAGCACTGTATTTATCAAGAGGTTATTTATTTGTGTAAAATAAACTATGAAAAGGAACTGGTCTCAGTGTTTCAATAGAATGGTTTATGTAGAAGAGTTTTTCCATCAGTGAAACATCGTCATGAGTCAAACTGTCGTCTTTGGTTCCCGCTGGAAACTTCATGAGGAAAGCAAATGTATGATTGAAATCTGGAATATTGAGTGGTTCTGATGCAGGAGAGTCGAAGGTCGTCCTGATCCCTAAGAACCAATGACTGTTTATTTTCTGTGTCTGAACTGTCGCCTCAGTCTCACTTTTCTGTCTGAAAAAAGCTGTTAACTGCTGGTCTCTCTCTCTCTGGTCAGTCTTCTCTCTTTCACTCACTGAACTCTCCCTCTGGTCACTCTCTCCCTCTCTCTCTTTCACTCATTAAACTCTCCCTCTGGCCTCACTCAGGTCAGTCTTTCTCTCCCTAAACTACTAAAAGTTAAAGTAAGCCTCCAGTAAAAACAGCAGGTTATAAAAACTCACTAGTCTGTTTTATTTACAGATTCGCAGTTGTACAGTGTACGTTTTTCCCAGTTACTTTAAAAGGCGCTTTCGAGTCCACGTCCCACATTTAGAAACATGTGAGATGAGTTTACTGCATGCATGAAGCAGCTCCATTGAAATGTTCTGTCACTGGGGAACTCCAACTCCCAGAATGCAGAGCGGCGTCTGCGCGTCCTGACAACAGCAGTCTGAAACAAACAGTGACTTTGGTTATTGTTAGTTTTTAAAAGTATGATTGTGCTAGTGTTGCTTTTTATAAAGATGGTCCATAGGTCTGGTCTTTCTCCCTCTCTGGTCTCTCAGATGTTTTCTAATCAGCTGAAGACGACACGTTTATAGAGAAAGTAAGTTTTGTATCCCAGGTTTAAGTCAAGTTGGACATATTTAAACTTCAGCCACTAGGGGGAGACAAGTGCAGAGAGTTGGAGGTAGCGATCAGAAACATTGGTTAAGCCCAACTCTCTCGTTCTGACATCTTTTTTTATTATACTAAAAAACCACAAGTGTAAAGTGAAAACAAAATACATGGATATTGTCATTCTGGGCTTGCATAAGTTTTCATACAGCAGAGTTGATGGAAACCACAGCTTAAGCAGCCAATGATATGCTTTATTTATCTCCATCCACACTCCCCTGTCCCTGCTGAAGAAAGGCAGCCCCATTTTAGACACAGGGGATGGTGCTTTGCTACTGAAGAGCAGAGCTAATTTTGAGCCAGACACGTCACATTTTGGATTTCAGCCAAAGTGTTACATGTTTACAGAACACAGCTGGAGACACGTGCCACATTAGCCGCTTGCAGGTCTCATTCCCGCCACACCACCTCTGCCGGTAAGAGCAGCTTCTGGATGAACTTCCTTGTAATGTGGCTTTGTGGTTCGGCCGGTTTGGAACATCTCCTTTATCACTTCTTTTGTTATTGATACAGAGAACGTTCAGTCTCTCAGAACAGCTCCACCCTCTGACCGTCAGGGGGAGGTCCACTTCCTGCAAACCTGAGAAATGCTGCAGAGCGACTGATATGACACAAAGAGAGATTTACCGTCTGACTGAAGATCTGAAGATTCTCAGGGCTGAGCTGGGCCCTGGGAGTCACTTTCTGAGGCTTTGGGCTGAAAGTTGACGGGGTAAGGGTGAAGACCTCTATCCTAGTCTCCCTCTCTCTACCTCTACCCCAGTCTCTCTCTCTCTCTCTACCCCAGTCTCTCTCGGGTGTGGAGTAAATGCTTTTGGACATGTTTGTTTTGAATCTGTTCCAGTTTGTTCTGAGAAGAGTTGACGGTTAAAAGACGACGCCTGCAGCTGTTATTATCCTGAACAGATGCTTGGAATAGTTCATAGGTTGAACAGAAAAACAGACAAATGATAAGAATCTGATTGATCATGTGTTTGTCCTCTCAGACTCTGGGCCTCAGTTCTGTTTACAAGGTTCATAACAGGAGTGATGTTTTATAAAATGTGCTATACAAATAAATTGGATTGGAAAGTGACAGTTTAGCTGAATACAGAATACATTTTAAAACAACAGTGATACTTCCGTCCCTCACTGTTCTGCTACTCAGAGGTGAGGGGGCAGGGGTTCAAGGGTTGGGGGTCACCTGGGTCAGAAGAAGTTCTTGATGAAGGGCGTGACCAGTTTGACCCACAGCTTCACGTGTCGATCCGGACGCTCGAACGTGGAGCTGGAGACTTCAGACGAACGATGATACAACATCTGCTGCTCCTGAACAAGAGAAACCATGGACCATCTCACTCTGGTTTACTACTGGGACTAAGACCGGAGAGCGATACCAGGGAGAGAGATGTCAGAGAGAGAGACCAAGAAGAGAGAGAGACCAGAACACAAATTGAAAGTAATACATTTTAAAATGATTATGTTGTGTTTTTCGTCTCTTCTTGAACAGGAGACCGACTTATGAACCATGAGACTTGATGTGCTTGATGGTTCTCACCTCCTGCAGCTGCGTCTGTAGATCCTCGTTGTCCGTGACGATGGCGATCTGAGCCTCCAGGTCTCTGTGGACCGACCGGTACCCGAAGTTTGGAGAGCCAATCAGAGTGAGGCAGGGGCGGGGCTGTCCGGCCAGGTAATACCACAGTCCTGCAACCACAACACACACATTACAGCTTCTCTACATTTCATTTCACTTGTTATTTACACACAACACACTGTATGTTTGAGTCCATTCGAGTCACACTGCAGACCCGTGTTGTTTGAACCCGTGTCAAATTTTTTCCACAGGGAAGACGGGAACGAGTAGAAATAAAATGGTCGAAACTGTGACTTAAAAATAAGTCTTTTTAAGTCACAGTGCAGATAGAGATCAGAGAGACGAGAGAGAGACCAGAGAGTAGGGATGTAAAAAACTATGAATTTTCATGACCGACCACCGAGCCTCATTAACCGGTTGAAACCGGTTAACCGCGTAGTTTAAAATAGTCCACGTTCTTTGAAATAACAGCCATTTCGAGCCGCGTACTTTTCATAAGTGCAGCTCTGCGTTCTACTGGATCAGAGCTGAGACAGCGGCGCCCAAACCCGCAACAGCTTCGGCACCTTTGCGCACAGAGAACTGCTTTTTTAATCTTCCCATTCTGCTGAGCTGCGGGTTAATACCAAAACTTTCTAGCAGCAAACGACGGCTCGTTCACATGGTCAGAGCAGCGAGTGACGAGCCGCGTCTCACAGGTCTTCACAAAAGTTTAAATACAAGTGATGTGTGTGGAGCTGATCCCGAGGACCATAAACACAAACATGTTCCATGTGGTTTGACTGGAGCCGCGTGTTTGCGCGAATCCTTTGGGCTCCGTGACACAGAGGAGCGCGACAGACCGGTATGTGTACGTGTGTATGTGTGTGTGTATGTGTGTGTGTATGTATGTGTGTATGTGTGTGTGTATGTATATATGTGTGTAAATGTAAGCTCCAATGTAGTTCTGACCCGCGCCAGTGTGCAACTTTGACGGTAACAGAGGGGAGAGATGATGCGTGTGGATGTTACGTATGGAGAGGGGGAAAGTGTGTGTGTGTGTGTGTGTGCGCGCGCGTGCGTGTGTGCATATGTGGCTCGTGCGGCGTGAGAGTCGTCCCGGAGTTTATAATACATGGGCGCACACAGCTAGATACAGACCCGCTCGTCACACCGTGCAAATAGGGCTTAAAATAGCGTTATTAAGAGACCTCCCCTCTCCCCTTTTTCTCTTTTTTAACCGACAGCTTTGACCGGTTAACGCTGTGACGGTCAACCACCGGTTAAACGGTCGCCGATTTACATCCCTACCAGAGAGTGACCAGTAAGATTGACAAGAGAGACCAGAGGGTGGCTAGAGAGAGAGAGACAAGAGCACAGAGCAGGAGAGACCACAGAGAAATGAGAGGCAGACCTGTAAAGACCGACCAGACTACCCGGTTATAACGATTTTCCAAATTTTAATAGTACTAAATTGAGATCCAAACATTGTTTTATGAAGAATAGAATTTTCTCTAATCTCCAGTTTCTCAGAAACAAAAACCACCACAAACAGACTGTTTCCTGATGATGCTTCATGACATTGTGTCCTTTAAGCCGCAGACAGAATTCACCAAAATGTTGAGTGTTTGAAGCAGAGAACATGAGTCACGCTACATTCCTCTCACACCACAACACGTCAGGAGGACTTTTCCAGAAAGAAAAAAGACCGGAGAGAGAGAGAGACCAGGGAGAAAAACCAGGCGCAGAAATAAATCTCATGTGAAAACTAGTGATGGACTTTCCCTGGTTTCTTTCTTTTTCTCTCTCCTGGTCTTTGAGGACACCATGTGGACACAGACCTTTAGCGTGGAAGGTCCACTGGTCCCTGTGGTACTCGTGGAGATGGACCCGCCCCTGCTGCCTCAGCCGCACCACCTGGTTGTAGAACTGTCGTGCGATGTGAACGTAGGCCGCAGGGATGGCACCAGCGACGCCTTTGGCCCCAAAGAAACCATTGACCTCAGGAGCCGCAGTCAGGATCCGGTACTCTGCTCCTGCTCCCAGCACCAGCCGCATGTACGCTCTGGTCAGGTTAAAGTACCCAGACGTCAGGAACACAGAGGAACCAGAGGAGGAGTCCACCAGCAAGCGCTGTGGAGACACCAGGAGTCAGAACCTCTGCTCTGTCTCTCTGTCTCTCTGTCCCCTGGCTAAATGTTACCCGATTTCACACATCAAGAGGGTTACACGTCACCATGTTACTAATCACCATGTTACAGTTTTAGAGGCTTGAACTGAAGACCACAGTGAGACCGACCTGTGTGACCTGTTCGTCCAAACTGATGCCCAGAGGTTTCATCTGGACCAGAGGGAAGACCCACGTGTCCTGGTCCTCCTCCGGCTCCTCCTGGTCCTCCTGCAGCTGCTGCCGGAGCTGAGCCTCCTGCAGCACCTCCATGATCCTGCTCTGAGCCGCTCTGGAGAAGTCCTGTCTGTTTCCTGGACACAAGCAACAGGTAACGATTACACTGGTCTATTTCAGAACAGAGACAAACAAGTATTTTCACATCCGGTTTCATTTCATCACAAGCTTCCCAGTCCCTCTTGCCCCAGTCCCTCTTGCCCCAGTCCCTCTTGCCCCAGTCCCTCTTGCCCCAGTCCCTCTTGCCCCAGTCCCTCTTGCCCCAGTCCCTCTTGCCCCAGTCCCTCTTGCCCCAGTCTCTCTTGCCCCAGTCTCTCTTGCCCCAGTCTCTCTTGCCCCAGTCTCTCTTGCCCCAGTCTCTCTTGCCCCAGTCTCTCTTGCCCCAGTCTCTCTTGCCCCAGTCCCTCTTGCCCCAGTCCCTCTTGCCCCAGTCCCTCTTGCCCCAGTCCCTCTTGCCCCAGTCCCTCTTGCCCCAGTCCCTCTTGCCCCAGTCCCTCTTGCCCCAGTCCCTCTTGCCCCAGTCCCTCTTGCCCCAGTCCCTCTTGCCCCAGTCCCTCTTGCCCCAGTCCCTCTTGCCCCAGTCCCTCTTGCCCCAGTCCCTCTTGCCCCAGTCTCTCTTGCCCCAGTCTCTCTTGCCCCAGTCTCTCTTGCCCCAGTCTCTCTTGCCCCAGTCTCTCTTGCCCCAGTCTCTCTTGCCCCAGTCTCTCTTGCCCCAGTCTCTCTTGCCCCAGTCTCTCTTGCCCCAGTCTCTCTTGCCCCAGTCTCTCTTGCCCCAGTCTCTCTTGCCCCAGTCTCTCTTGCCCCAGTCTCTCTTGCCCCAGTCTCTCTTGCCCCAGTCTCTCTTGCCCCAGTCTCTCTTGCCCAAGTCTCTCTTGCCCAAGTCCCAGTTCACAGTAAACCTTTACCTTTATAGGGATGCACCATTCCTTCCACCATGGTCACAGAGTCGTCTGGCTGCAGCTGCAGAGACACGTCTCCCACGGCGTCCACCAGATCAGAGAAGAAGTCTGCCACCTCCGAGCAGCCCTCCAGCAGGACGTAGCGGTCCTGTCTGTTGGTGAAGTACGACTCGCTCAGGTTCGCCCTACAACACAGTCCAACATCAGCAGCAGCAGCTTATAGGACATTTGCATAACCATGTTGCAACTAATATCAGAAACTTCTAGTCCCTTCTGTCAAAAAGCCTGGATACAAAACCTCTCGGTCGAGGTCAGGATGATTTTACCTTTATAACTTTTGCAGATGATGAGTTTTGTCATTTTATTGTTTGTGATGATGTCGTACCCACTGATGATGAGGCTGTCGTCAAACAGGTAGACCTTGATGTGCTGGACCCCGATGGTCTCGTTGAACCTCTGAGGCACCAGGAGCCGCAGGAGGCCCCTCAGGTCCGGAGTGTGGTACAGAGACACCCTCATCTGGGACAAGAACCGGGAGAGGAGCGGCAAAAGCATGGTCCGAGAGTTCTCCAAGCCTGAGGGAGGAGGGGAGGGGGGTTATATCATGTCTGCCCCTGGTCTCTCCAAGATGTCTGCCCCTGGTCTCTCCAAGATGTCTGCCCCTGGTCTCTCCAAGATGTCTGCCCCTGGTCTCTCCAAGATGTCTGCCCCTGGTCTCTCCAAGATGTCTGCCCCTGGTCTCTCCAAGATGTCTGCCCCTGGTCTCTCCAAGATGTCTGCCCCTGGTCTCTCCAAGATGTCTGCCCCTGGTCTCTCCAAGATGTCTGCCCCTGGTCTCTCCAAGATGTCTGCCCCTGGTCTCTCCAAGATGTCTGCCCCTGGTCTCTCCAAGATGTCTGCCCCTGGTCTCTCCAAGATGTCTGCCCCTGGTCTCTCCAAGATGTCTGCCCCTGGTCTCTCCAAGATGTCTGCCCCTGGTCTCTCCAAGATGTCTGCCCCTGGTCTCTCCAAGATGTCTGCCCCTGGTCTCTCCAAGATGTCTGCCCCTGGTCTCTCCAAGATGTCTGCCCCTGGTCTCTCCAAGATGTCTGCCCCTGGTCTCTCCAAGATGTCTGCCCCTGGTCTCTCCAAGATGTCTGCCCCTGGTCTCTCCAAGATGTCTGCCCCTGGTCTCTCCAAGATGTCTGCCCCTGGTCTCTCCAAGATGTCTGCCCCTGGTCTCTCCAAGATGTCTGCCCCTGGTCTCTCCAAGATGTCTGCCCCTGGTCTCTCCAAGATGTCTGCCCCTGGTCTCTCCAAGATGTCTGCCCCTGGTCTCTCCAAGATGTCTGCCCCTGGTCTCTCCAAGATGTCTGCCCCTGGTCTCTCCAAGATGTCTGCCCCTGGTCTCTCCAAGATGTCTGCCCCTGGTCTCTCCAAGATGTCTGCCCCTGGTCTCTCAAAGATGTCTGCCCCTGGTCTCTCAAAGATGTCTGCCCCTGGTCTCTCCAAGATGTTCCCTCCCTGGTCTCTCCAAGATGTTCCCTCCCTGGTCTCTCCAAGATGTCTGCCCCTGGTCTCTCAAAGATGTCTGCCCCTGGTCTCTCAAAGATGTCTGCCCCTGGTCTCTCAAAGATGTCTGCCCCTGGTCTCTCAAAGATGTCTGCCCCTGGTCTCTCAAAGATGTCTGCCCCTGGTCTCTCCAAGATGTCTGCCCCTGGTCTCTCAAAGATGTCTGCCGCATGTCAAAGAAAGCCACCACGCGAAGGAAACGCATTTTGTCATTTTAGTCTGTCCCCAATGATTCTACATCATATTTTCAAGTCGTTCTTTGACAAAACATATTTAAATGCTCTTGAATCCATCCATATTTATCACAGTACATAAAATGGTACCTCTGGAGCCTCGTGTGTAGTCCAGCAGCACCGACACTTTGAGTCTGGAGCCGTTCTCCTCAGATCTCTCTAGAGCCTCCTCCATACAGTCCACCTACAGCACCAGAAGACAAACAAGGCATTTCAACCATGTGTCATATTTCACCAGAGAGCAAGACCAGAGAGCGAGACACCAGAGAGAGGGAGCTCAGAGAGACCAGAGAGAGTTTAAGTAATTGCCACTTCATGTTATACTATACGTGTACATGTAAAGACACCAGAATCTATCAAGAATCAAACTCTTCCAGCAGAGAGAAAACCCCTTTGTTTTTTTTTGCAAATGTGTGGCTCACTCTTGTCACTGCACCAAGTGTTCCTCCGATCAGAACGCCTGAGAGCTAGCACAGGAGGCCGCTGGCATATTATTGTTGGCCCAAACCGGAGCCTTGAGCGTTAGCTTTAGCACGTAGCCGTTAGCCACACACCTGCTGCACAGATTTCCCTCGACCTCAAAGCAATAGTAAAAGCATTATTACAGGATTGAATATCGTGGCGTTTAGTTCAGGAACTGGATGCGATGTTAACTTTTGCCGTGAAGGTGATCCATCATCTTTCTGTGAGGTCTGGAGGTCTCTGGGCTTCTCAGTCTTTCGTCTTGGTGGAAAAACAGCAGAGAAAGCTGAAGTGGAGGTTTTCAGGTTGTTTGGAGCAGAGGGCAGTGTTTGAGGCGACCTCAGAGAGTGTGTGTGTGAACAGACGCGTGACTCAGTCTTTCTGGATCCTTACAACTGTTGTTTTTGGGCAGAATCCAGAGAGTGTTTCGCACACACATCCAGGATTAATGAAGCTTTGACATCATGAGTTAGAGCAGGGGTATTCAACACACGGGGAGAGAGACCAGAGAGAGAGAACAGAGAGAGAGAACAGAGAAAGCAGAGAGACCAGAACCTCCTTGAGCTAGCAGGTTAGCATTGTCCCTCTGTTTACAGTGTTTAAAGAGTTTCTCACCAGCTCCTGCTCCAGATGCCCCGTCCCCAGGTACAAAGAGGCCATGACCACTCGCCTCTGGGCTGTTCTGATCCGCGCCTGAAAAACAACACATAGGTCCAGTTCATGAGAATCACACACTGCTGTAACACCAGGACTCCCGGAGCAGTCATTTTGACAGCTCCAATTCAAAATTAATAGAACTCTAAAAACAGTTTGAGGTTTTCACTATTAAATTTCATACACCTTTTCCCTTTAACACATGCTAAATATAAATTAAATATAGAAAAAAAACCTTCTAACAGCTGCCAATAAACTGTTAAGATTCTGAACCAGTCCAGAACCAGTCCAGGACCAGTCCAGGACCAGTCCAGGACCAGTCCAGGACCAGTCCAGATCAAGATAATTTCATATTGAAACATAATAACATTGAAATAAACTACATTTAGAAAAGTCTATGTTTTGAAAACCAAAAACGTACATATGGAGTAATGACACTTCCAAAATGAAAAGCCGTCAAATTGACTGCTAGGGGAGTCCTGGTGTTAACATGCCGTAAACACATCTCCACATCAGTCTTTGAACTAATAACAGCCAAGAACTAATCAGAGCAACTCTTTACAGTAAACCATGTGACATTAAACCATGTGAACAGGACGCACCAGTCCTATTTTCAGCTCCATCTGTCACTTTGAGAAACACGTGCCCCCAGCCCTTCTGCGTCATCGCTCTGTTTTGTATAAAACCCATTTAGGAACCGCCTTCACTTTGACACTCGCTTTAGGACGTTACAATGATGCTTTGGGCATGTGATACCAATTGATCTTGTTTTCCAGTGATATTCCTACCCATGACCACTAGGAGGCAGTGTTTTGTAACCTCCTGGTAACTTCATATATATTCTACATTAGTTTCAAAGTACATTATCTGTGTCTTGCCCTAAATCACAACAGCAGTCGTCTGAGGACTTCACACAGTTGTGGATTCACCAAAAACAGATCAGAGAATCAAACCGTTCGAACACAGGAAACGCAATAATAACAGAGTTTTACAGCAATATTCGATATGAGTATTTCGATAACGATATTATTGCGATATTTTTGTCTTTCACCTAAAATTGCAATCTTCATTGAAACGCAAGAGACAAATAACAAAAAAATATTTTTTTTATTATTGCGCATCTTTTTGCACGCACCAATATCGCGATAACTTTCTTTTTATATATCGTACAGCCGTACAGGATGACCACTTAAGTCGTTAAGGATTTTGTTAATGGCTGGGTCAGTGTGACATCACATTTATGATACATGACTTACAGAACTAGTATTATAAATAACCGAGTAGAGTAGAGCGCAGCAGAGTATAGTTCGGTAAAGAAGGGCTGGTGGACACAGGGCTGTACTGTTAGCATTATTAGCTTCATCATCAATAATTCAACCTAGTTTATTCAAATCAGCTCTTTTTAGCTGATTTTAGAGACAAAGCGCCTCCGCGCCCTGCCCTCGCCTCCGCGCCCTGCCCTCGCCTCCGCGGCCTGCCCTCGCCTTCATGGTTTGGTAGAACTGGTCTGGAGAGTGGAGGATGTGGATGCGTGTTCCTGGTACTCTGAACGCCGGCACCAGCTGGGACATCCATCTGAAGTGCGGGCAGAGGCCGTCGCTGGTGCCGCGAGCCCCAGCCGAGCTCTGAGACCGGGGCATCAGACGAGGGGCGGAGTCTGTCTCAGCCAGGAGGGGGGCCAGCAGCAGCACCGAGGACCTGAGGGGGGAGTCAGAGAGGGACAACATGAGGGGAGTCAGAGAGAGACGAGCTAAGGGGAGAGTCAAGAAAGGGACAACCTGAGGGGGGAGTCACAGAGGGAGTCAGAGAGGGGAGAGAGTCTGATGAACTGAGGGGAGACCTGAGGGAAGAGGGGCCAGCAGCAGCACAGACGACATGAGGGGAGAGGGGTGGGTGAAAGACAGTCAACCTGAGAGGGGAGACCTGAGGGAAGCGCCAGAGGGGAGGCTTGAGGGGAGAGGGGGAGTCAGAGAGGGGAAAGAGTCGGAGACGGACGACCTGAGGGGAGAGCCAGAGAGGGGAGACCTGAGGGAAGAGTCAGAGATCTAAGTCTCCCTTCCTCTCTCCCTTCCTCTCTCCCTTCCTCTCTCCCTTCCTCTCTCCCTTCCTCTCTCCCTTCCTCTCTCCCTTCCTCTCTCCCTTCCTCTCTCCCTTCCTCTCCCCCTTCCTCTCTCCCTTCCTCTCCCCCTTCCTCTCTCCCTTCCTCTCTCCGACTGGTTTGGGAGCAACACCAGACTCACTGACATCTGATTGTGTCGGTAACATTTACTGCAGTATTCCCGGCCTTTCTCCTACACACCTGTATTTGAACAAACGCCCAGTTCTGGACCATTCAGGCTCAGCTCAGAGAAGCAGCTTTGAGGATCGGTCTCAGGATAATCCTCGGTCCCAAAGGGGGTTTTCCTGGTCTCAAACACAAACTGCAAACCGACACCGCACTGATGTGAAAGGACTGTGACACGATACACGCAGGAAGGACAACAAAGAATACTTTGTATTCCCACAATGCAACACGACAGAGGCCTAGATTCAGCCTTTGTAGGACTGGGTGGAGTGAGCGAGTCTAGGTCAGAAGGTCCGTCTGTCAGAACACCGAACATCCCTATGGATAAGGGGGAGTTACACATAAAAAAAAAAACAATACTTTACATAATGACAGCGTAACGAGCCGTGGAGCTGTGTAAAGAGTGTTGGATAATGGTTATTTGGCACCACGTGGATTGGAAACTTGCGTGGGTCCCTCTCTCTGGTCCCCCTCTCTCCGGATATACACAGACCTCTCACATTATAAAACATTAACCTCTTAAACTCCTACATCTGTTTTGGCTCGTGCACAAAAGTTTGGCATACCCAAATGTCTTTTAAGATGTGTTTTAAAAACACATCTTACATCTCACATGCTTGTGTGATGCATTATTTTAAAGCTAGGCCCTTAGTTTATGTAAATATACACTGAAATAATGTATGTCATTCCTATTTCACTCTGCATCCTTTGAAGTTTGGTAAAAAAACCATTTTGTTTTAGCCTCGTCTAAAAAATTCAATGTATAAATGCCCTAAAAAAGCCTACTTCATTGGAAGAAAATTTTCAACGCTAATTTGTTCATTGTGTTGTTGACAACAACTGTGTAAAGTTTCAGACTTCTAAGTTTTATAGTTTTTAGGCAGTTTCTCTTTTATCAAGTAGTGCCATTCGGAACCAATTTGGCAAAATGTGTGCCAAATTGTGCCAAACTGCTTTACTAACATTTCACCATCATAAAAAGCATATTTTTTAGTTTTGGTACTTATAAGTTACAAATCTGTGTGATTTTCTTTTACATTTTTTCAAAAAAAAAATTTTTGTAGTGTAAATGCATATAAAATATGCGCAGCAGTACTAACAGCGTCTTTACGCACGCTTTTACTGTGAAAATGAAAAGAGTTCCTACAAGTCCCACCCGTCAAAAGAAAGCTCTTGTTATTGGCTACTTAGACACGTCAATCATTCAGTGCTAGCACATTGCGCTAGCCTGTAATCAACAACAAGGCAAAAACGGACCCTGTGCAAGTGGATGCGGTTTGTCTTTTTCACAAGGGTCCTCTGGACTGAAACCTATCTTTTCATGGAACCTCTCTTTTTGAAGCTAAGGACTCAAGGAACACGTGGATATGTTTGTGGGGCTAAACAAAGCTCAAACTTGGTGAGATGTGAAAGAGAAGCCTGAACATTTTTCGGAGCGTTTTTTTTGCAACAGAAAAATGCACATTTTTGGATTATTTCTGAAGAATGGATTATACTTTGGGAAATACAAGTGGATATTCTTTTTCACTGAAGACTTACGGAGAGAAAGAGACTAAGCAAGGATGGGGAAAGTAATTTGTTGGAGCAGCAGAAGACAAAAGGTAAGAAACTTACACAAACACGATTTATTTTGTGCCCATATTATGCGTTATATCTTTTTAATGCAAAGTCTGAAAATAAGCTTTACACTGATATATAGCTTGTGGCTTATGAAGTTCAAAATACATCTGCTATTGCCAGCAGATGTATTTTTTTTCTCGTTTGCCCCCGCCGGCGGGGGCTTGCGAGCATGAAAACAAATGTAAATGTAGGAGTTTGTTGAATTATAACAAACAATCAAATTCTAAACTTCAGAGATCGACTCATGACCGAATGTGGCCTCGAGGAAAATCATGTGACGCTTTTTAAATTCTCTTCCTGATGATTTAACATGAGTTAAATTTCCCAGCAGCAAAAAGACAAAGGCTGTATTCACAAAACAACATGTTTGTCACAGAGAGCGAGAGACTCCAGAGAGAAAGAGACTAGAGAGAGAGACTCCAGAGAGAAAGAGACTAGAGAGAGAGACTCCAGAGAGAAAGAGACTAGAGAGAGAGACTCCAGAGAGAAAGAGACGAGAGAGAGACTCCAGAGAGAAAGAGACTAGAGAGAAAGAGACTAGAGAGAGAGACTCCAGAGAGAAAGAGACTAGAGAGAGAGACTCCAGAGAGAAAGAGACTAGAGAGAGAGACTCCAGAGAGAAAGAGACTAGAGAGAGAGACTCCAGAGAGAAAGAGACGAGAGAGAGAGACTCCAGAGTAGGCCTGTCACGATAATTACTATTTCGATTAATCGTTCGATAAATATAAACATGCACAATAACGTTTTGAGACTCAATAAATTTGCGCATGCGCAAATGCGTGCGCCAGCTATACGCCTTACGTCATCGCCCAAGCCGAAAGCGCGAGGACGTGAGGGAGCTAGCTGGACATAGAGCCGTAGTGGACGTAAACTCGAGAGCGTGCTAGAAGCTGTGCTTTGGAAACGTCAGTTAAAATCAAATCGCGGCGGAACAAGCACTGATCAAGAAGCCCCATTCAACAGCCGCAGTATGGGAACATTTCAATCCGAATCAGCCGGTATGTCGTCTTTGCAAAAAAGTTGTCGCAACAAAGACTGGAAACACCACAAACCTCAAAGCGCATCTGAAGCATAACCACCCAAGTGTGTATGCACAGCTGGGAGAAAAGGCTGCTATTGAACAGGCAGGACCATCTCGTGGTAGACAGCCTTTCGTAGAAGATTGTTTTGCCCAGGTGACAAAGTATAAACGTGAGAGCGTAAAATGGCGCACCCTCACAAACAGCGTAACACACTACATCGCTAAAGAGATGTTGCCATTTAACACTGTGGATAAACCCGCGTTTAGAGACATGCTGCGGGACTTTGATAAACAATACGAGTTACCAAAAAAGACGTACATGTCTGAAACTGCCATTCCTGCGTTGTACAACAAAGTCAAAAGTGGTGTTCTGAATGACATAAAACATGTACAATTCTTCTCCGCAACGACAGATATGTGGTCCAGCTCTAACATGACCCCATATATGAGCCTCACAGTGCATTACATTACGGAGGATTGGTCTTTGCACTCAACATTTTTAGAATCAAGATATGTGCCTGAGAACCACACTGCCGCTGTCCTGGATGAAAACATTAAATGCACTGGATGAATGGGGACTGCAGGAAAGAAGACTCTCGTGCATTACTACTGACAATAGTGCTAATATTGTGGCAGCAATACGCAATCTTGGCTGGCCGTGGCTCAATTGTTTTGGCCACAAGCTGCATTTGGCTATCACAAATGCCTTAAACGCAGAAAAAGAACGCACGTCGCGTGCGTGTGGACTCTGTAGGAATCTTGTGACAATCTTCAACGTGAGCTGGATAAAGAGGAGGGATCTCATGAAGGCACAGACGCTGGCCTCCCTCAGCACACACTTGTACTGGTGAGTTAGTTTTATAAATGGCAATTTTTTTAACATTTGATAAACATTGTTTTAATTGGAATACTTTAAAACTAAATGATTAACTTTGTCTAATTTACAGTCTGATATAAAGTATAAATACCTCCATTATATAAAATATAACTTCTTAGATAAATAGATCAAATTCATTACTACATATAATGTGATGTACAACATGCTTTCTGTCTTACAGGATGTGGCCAGATGGGGCAGTAAACAAAAGATGATAGACAGAGTACTGGAGCAGCTGCCAGCTATCAGAAGAATCCTAGTGGAGGATAGAAAACATGGCCACCTCAACCCAACATGGCAACATGTGTCTGTGCTGGAGTCAATAAATGCAGCCTTGAAGCCTGTTGCCGACTTCACTGACATACTTTCTGGTGAGAAGTATGTCACAGTGTCCTCAATAAAGCCAGTGCTGGAGCTCATCAAAGGTGAACTGTTAGCACCAAGTCCAGAAGACACTGACCTCACAACAAAGATCAAGACCAACACGAGCAGGGTGTTGGTAGATAAATACTGCTCTCCTAATATACAAAGTCTTCTAAGGAAAGCAACCATTGTGGATCCAAGACACAGAGGCAGTTTGGAGGATTTAGAGGTATTGCAGGACACCAAGGAAGAGCTTGTTGAGGAGCTGCTTAAGATGGAGGATGGAGATGCACAAGAAGCGGGTACAAGCAGTGCAGCTGCAGAGATGGAGACAGCAGAAGTGGCGGAACAGAGGCCTTCAGGTGCTAAAAGAAAAACATTGAGTGATCTCCTACAAAGCAGGAGAGTTCAACGTGTGACACAAACACATGAGGCTGTACCAGTGAGAGAACAAGCAAACCAGGAACTAACAAAGTATCTGCAGGAAGAAGCACTAGATACATCATCTGATCCCTTGGTTTGGTGGCGTGATAACCAAAAAAGGTTTCCCTTAATCTCCAAGCTTGCAAAAAAATACATATGGAGCTTTTGCGAAAGTTCACTGTGGTAGACCCGGCTGCTGCTTGCCCAGATCTACAGGCTGCTCTTCCTCGGCTCATCAGACCAGCAACGCCCACATCCAGCCAACCAATAACCACCAGGACAGCAAGTTAAAAGCCGGAGACTCCCCCTTTCCCGGCCTTCTGAAGCCTGCAAGGTGCATGTCGCTAACGCACCTGTTCGCAAATGCATGCGTTGTTCTGGAGGGGTCGCTTCTGCTCACGTGTTGCTCGTGCGCGTGGCCCGGCTGTCCTCAGTCTGGCTGCTCGTGGTCTGCTCCTCCTCCGCGTCCCTGCACCTGCTGTGGTTCGCGTGTCTCCACTGCTCTCCTCCTCTGTGGGCTGATCCGCGGGGCCCCTCCGCGGGGCCCCTCTGCAGGTTCTGTGCGGCTCGTTCCTCGTGGTCTGCTGCCGCGCGCAGACGGTCTGGCGGTGCCGTGCGTGTCCCTGCCTCCGATTAGCGGTGCCGCGTCGTCCCGTTGCTTTTCCCAAGTCTCCTGGCATGTGAGTACAGTGAGTGTGCTGACCGCGGACGGTTTAATCCCGGAGTCTAGGCTGCAGGCGGCTGGTTTTTGCCCTACGCACTTGACTGCAGGCGTCAGTTTTCGCCCCGTGCTTGGTCTGCAGGCTCCGTTTTCACACGTGTTTGAGCTAACTGAGGGTCAATGCATCTTAAATGGCATCAATCTCTATTGTCTGAGGGATATAAGAGGAGCAATGTGCATAATTCAGATTCATGTTCTGCCACTTGCAGTAAAACCACGTTGGAAATATGTGCAAAGACTACCCCATCGTGATCCAGACGGCACACACCAGAACTCTTGCCACGGCGCCATCTTTACAGCATTAATCTCATTACTCGCAGGTCACTATTGTTAAATGGATGTATTTAAATTTGTCTATCTGCAGGAGGAAGGAGGGGCCATGCATTTAAATAGCTAGGTCACTAGTATTAAACTGGGTAACTAAACTGCAGTTGTTACATTTCGAAAGTGCAGCAGAAAGAAAAAGGGCCCAATGTGAATATGCAATGGGTTTGAAGTGGAGTTGGAGCTAATGAACGCATGGAAAAGTGATCGTTCATGCGTTCTACCATAACCAAAGCAGCAGATGGCTCCGGGGACATCGGTTATTCGCATGGGAATGTTTCGGATTCGGGTTGATTTATTTCCTCAGGTTCTTAAACAACCATGGGCATGGTTCTCTGACCGCCGCTGCTGCGGTCCCTGCTGCCGTTCCTACTGATGCCTGATCCCGCTGCTGCCTGTTCCCGCTGCTGCTTGTTCCTGCTGCCGCTCCTGCTGCTGCCTGTCCCTGCTACCTGCTCCTGCTGCTCCTACTACTACATGTGCCGCTGCTGCTGTTCCTGCCGCTGCCGCGCCGCGGGCTCCCGGGCGGCACCTGTCTCTACGGCTTGGCTCTTTCAGACACGTATGTAACCTGGCTCACGGAGACAAGCGGCGCACGCTGGCGTGACACGTCTGTTGTTTGTATGAATCGCATTGTGCTGCTGCTGCTGCTGCTAATGCTGCTTCTGCTGCTTCATACTGCTACCGCTACTGCTGCTACTGCTGCCGCTAATGCTGCTATTGCTGCCGCTGCTGCTTCATACTGCTACTGCTGCCGTGCTGCTGCTGCTTCTTTACTTTGACACCTCTCTTCACTTCGCATCTCTTTTACTGAAACACTAAACAGCTTCAACAATATTCTACTGCTGTGGCTTTGATACAGGATTATTGCTGTTATTATCTACGGATGCTGCAACCGCTGCTGCTGCTGCTGCTTCGTACTGCTGCTACTGCTGCTGCTTCATACTGCTACTGCTGCTCCTGCTAATGCTGCTTCTGCTGCTTCATACTGCTACCGCTACTGCTGCTATTGCTGCCGCTGCTGCTCATACTGCTACTGCTGCCGTGCTGCTGCTGCTTCATGTACTTTGACATCTCTCTTCACTTGCATCTCTTTTACTGAAACACTAAACAGCTACAACAATATTCTACTGCTCTGGCTTTGATACAGGATTATTACTGTTATTATCTACGGATGCTGCAGCTGCTGCTACTGCTGCTGCTGCTTCATTTACTTTTCCTCATGGGTCTCTCCAATGTGAAATGGAGCTTTCGCGAAAGTTCACTGTGGTAGACCCGGCTGCTGCTTGCCCAGATCTGCTCTTCCTCGGCTCATCAGACCAGCAACGCCCACATCCAGCCAACCAATAACCACCAAGACAGCAAGTTAAAAGCCGGAGACTCCCACTTCCCGGCCTTCTGAAGTCTGCAAGCCTCCGCCGCCCCACCTCCTCCTTTTCTCACCAAAGCGTGCTTGCCTACTGCCTCTGCCGCCACCAGTGCCTAGGCCCCTGGGGGGACTATGCACGCGAGCAAGCGCCGTGCTCAACAGCATCCCTCCCGGGCCTAGGGCGCCAAACATGCTCAATCAATAAACATGCTTAAATCTAAGTCTAACGGCATTTTCCTCATGGGTCTCTCCAAGGTGAAATGCATTTGTGCCACAAGCACGAGTTCAGAACGAATGTTCAGCACAGCAGGGAACATAGCGACCCCTGAGAGGTCCTTAAACCACACAAGGTTAACATGTTGGTTTTCCTCGCTCGCAATTGCTAAAACTATTATTCTGAACAAGGCAATTTACGTTTATACATTTGTCAAGTGAAATATTGTTTTGAATTTCATAATTTCTTAGGAAGGCACCATGTCTGGTGGCTGGTTAAACATTTGATTTCTTTAAAGCACTTTAAAATGTTCTAGTTTTGATACCTCAATGCTATTTCTGTTTATATATTTTTTAAGCACTTTAAAGTATTGTTCCTGTTGTGCTACCTCCAATATTGTTCTTTTTCTGGTTATTTATACAATTGTTTTACTGTATTTTTTAATTCTTGCAATAAAAACGCCGTGTAAAGATATTATCGTTTATTGAGATA
Source organism: Knipowitschia caucasica (assembly GCA_964034765.1). Taxonomy (NCBI): domain Eukaryota; kingdom Metazoa; phylum Chordata; class Actinopteri; order Gobiiformes; family Gobiidae; genus Knipowitschia; species Knipowitschia caucasica. The sequence goes on along the minus strand of OZ035845.1, from coordinate 9,691,510 downwards.
ATTTAAGAAATAAAGAAATTTATCGCCAGGCAAAAAAAAATATCGTGACAGGCCTACTCCAGAGAGAAAGAGACTAGAGAGAGAGACTCCAGAGAGAAAGCACAACAAGGTGCTTTTTAGAACCTGAAAACTATTGAATAGTATTATTGAATAGAGTGAGACTTTTGATCAAATTCTCACACATTTTTCTCACTGGTATTTGGGGTTAGAGTTTGAGCCACAGAGTTAGGGTGTATTCAGACCTGAAAAGTCCTTTGCTCCGCTTGCTTGATCCGAATCAAAAGCGGACCAAACTTTTTTCTTTTGCTCCAGTTCGTATTCAGACTGCAGTTGTGTAGATCCGGCACAAGTGTTAACTATTCATGTTTTTCGTGTTTCCAGCATCAGCAGAACTCTCTCTAATCCTTTACAAACACAGACAATAAACATCTAGATCCGGCTCTACTCCTTCTCTGGATAATTGTCCGACAACCAGGGCTGGGAACTGGTGAAAATGTTCAATACAATATTATTGCGATTCTTAACATATTGCGATACAGAAAGTATTGTGATTTGATTCTATGATAACTTGTGATTCATGTGCCTCATATTATTCAAACACTGAGGAGGGAATTGCCAAAACGTTATCCTTGAAGATTCAGGACACAAGACCTCATTACAGACAAGACATCATTACTTTCTGAATAGACAACTCTAACATGAATACTGAGATCCCAGCACATCACGTACATTATTCACACACACAGACCGGCGTAAACTCAGAAAACACAAAAAGCGAAATAGATAATTATTGAGTTAAATATCACAATACTTTGCTTCTGTATCGGTTTAATTGTAAAATATCTGTTAATTAACAGAATACATTTTCCCACATCATTACTGATGCATATTTGGCTTCTGATCTGCTTTATCAGACAAAAGAGTGACAGAGAAGACCAACCTCACTCAGCCAATCAGCTCTCAGTGACTCACAGGGATCTTTCTCTCTCAAGAAACAGATTTTCTGATTAAATGACGACAGCAGGACAAACCTGACGTACCGCAGCTTTAAATACATGTCTATAAAACGAGCTAAAATTATGAATGTGGACTCCCGAATTTGTCTCGGGTCCCTGGTCCTCGGGTCCCTGGTCCTCGGGTCCCTGGTCCTCGGGTCCCTGGTCCTCGGGTCCCTGGTCCAGCGCAGGACCCACGTTATGCGCTTGTTATGGGGACGTCCCGCGGTCACTTTGCCTCCTCAGCCTCCGCGTCCTTCCTTGCGTCTCACCCTCCTCCCTGGTCCGGGTCTTACCCTCCGCCCCGGTCCCGGGCTCTGCAGAGACGGTCCGTGATGCGGCTGAAGGCCCCGGTAACTGCGGGAGACACAGAGTTCAGAAGCTTCCTCCAGGACACGGGCGCCGCCATTACGGCTCTGATAGCACTTTGAACCCAGCTTTATCAACAACGCGAGACATGACAACGAGAAAGAAATGCAATCAGCGGAATATCAAAGTATACTATTGCTCATGTTCGGGTCCAAAACGCATTCGTCACATTTAAATTAAAGTTACTGGTTTGTTTAGTTTTATTCTCTTTTCAATAAATGCGGCCACTAGCGGCGAGTGTTGGAACGACAAGAGTCCGCTCGGGACAGGACGTGCTGTTCTGTTATTGCATTAAAACAATAACTCAATTTAAGGGAGAGCAGAGTCACGAGGTGCTTTCACCATTATTCAATGTAATGATTCTCTCTCGGACCTGTTGGCCTCAGTCAGGAATCTACAACAACAAATACTCAAAAAATACACATGCATGGACCAGGGAGAGACCAGAGAGAGAGGGACCAGGAGGAAACCAGAGAGAGAGGGACCAGGTAGAGCCCAGAGAGAGAGACAAGGGAGAGAGAGAGGAACCAGGGCGAGAACGGAGAGAGAGGGACCTGGAAGAGACCAGAGAGAGAGGAACCAGGGAGAGACCAGAGAGAGAGGGACCATGGAGAGGCCAGAGAGAGAGACTATAGAGAGAGCCCAGAGAGAGAGACAAGGGAGAGAGAGAGGGACCAGGACGAGAACAGAGAGAGAGGGACCTGGAAGAAAACAGAGAGAGAGACCGGAGAAAAACCAGAGAGGGACGAGAGAGAGGGATCACAGATACCAGAGAGAGACCAGAGCAGTTGTATTCTTTCACTTCATAATAAACTGCTTTAGCCACAGCTGCTCTGGGGCACACTGACAGGAGCGAGGCAACCAGTCTGTGCCAACAGACTCCCACCACCACCAACCATTCACACACACACCGGACTCAATCTAATGTGTGTGAAGTGTCTTGACACTTTGGTACTTTACAGCCGCCACTGTGGCCCCTGGTGTCCCCAGAAGTCTTCCATCACAGCACTAACCAGGCCCTGCCCTGCTTAGCTTGCAAAAAGCAATATGTTTTAACTTTTTTTAACAATCCAGTGCCAGGCTGATTTGATGTTGTGTTATTGTTTTGACCCACATGTTGGTCTGTTCTTCTCTCTTGGCTCCTAATCTAAACATGTGTGCAGCTATTTTTTATCGTATGGGAATTTTGTAAATATTAAAACAATAATAGTTGTTTTTTTTAAAGGTCAGAGCCAAAAAACAGCACAATTTCCTCTCACAGACTGGCAGCACTGACAGAGTTTGGACAGAGCTGTGTCTAAAGTCACACTGTTCCTTTAAAAATACAGCTTACACATGGACAGTGTATTTCTGGTCTTAGGTCCTTGGTCTCTGGTCTCTGGTCCCTGGTCCCTGGTCCTTGGGGTCTGGTCCCTGGTCCCCTGGTCCCTGGTCCCTGGTCCGTGGTCCCTGCTCCCTGTTACACACTGTTCCTTTACACTCACACATGGACAGTGTATTTCTGCCTCGGCCTCAGTTTAGATCAGGTTCCAGTCTGAAGTGAGAAGACCTCCTCAGCCCAAAGGGTCAAATAGTGACTCACATGGTTCTTCCATACAACTCTATACAAGTGTATGTATAAACAAGGAATTTTCTAATCTGCGTTATGGTACAATGACAATTACTAAAATACTGGAATGTAGCTTGTTCAGAGAAAGACGATATAAATATAAATAGGGGGAAATGTTGCCAGTTCTGAATCTGTTCTGTGTGTCCAGCCTCTCTCTCTGTTGAGAAAGATTCCTCGCTCTTTGAGGAGGTGTTGACACCGTACTGAACTTTGACACCACAAAACTGTAATAAAATACACGTCTCTGGTTCCAGGATCCAAAACAGCTGCTTCTGTCACTAGTTTTTATGTAACTTTGGCCCCTGGCACAGCTTTAGGTCAGCTTTTCTCAAACAGAACAGTGACAGAGAGATGAGAGAGAGACTAGAGAGACCAGAGAGACTCCAGAGAAAGACCAGAGCGAGGCCAAATAGAGGCTCAAGAGAGAGAGACTAGAGAGAGAGAGACCAGAGAGAGATCAGAAAGACTAGAGAGAAACTAGTGAGAGACTAGAGACGCCAAAGAGAGACCAGAGAGACTTAAGACCAGAGAGAGGCCAAAGAGAAATGCCAGAGAGAGATTCAAGAGAGAGAGACCAGAGAAAGAGAGACCTGAAAGAGAGACCAGAGAGAGAACTACACATTAGTACTATAGTGTTTTTCACAGACTCCTAAATGAATCTCGACAAACTAGACTCTGACTGGAGCAGAACGGGCACAGAGCGAACCACAGGTGAGAGTCTGGTCTGCGGAGAGGAGAGCAGTGTTGGAATCCAGCGTTTTCTTCAGTAAAAGTCTGAAATCAAATACACAGGTTTTGTGTCAGACTGAGGCACATTCCAAGCATCTGACTGAGTTCCGTTGTCTTTCAGAAGGAACAATGGAAAGTATTGAAGCAAAACCAGTTCCATCCAACTCGAAAAAACGAAGAAGACGAAAAAACAGATGTCATTTTCACCAGGAAGCAAATGATAAGATAAGAAAAGATAAACCTTTATTAGTCTCACAGTGGAGAAATTTCAGTGTCATCGTTGCACACATCAAATATTCTATTATTTAAGATAATAGACAATCAAATTAAGATAAGAATAAAATAAAATAAAATAAGATAAACTCTGGGCTATAATTGCACTTGGTTCGGAAGTATTTACAGATGTCTATATTATACATTAGCCGCGGAGAATAAGAGAATATGAATATGAGCAGAATAAACATCAGAAATAATATCAACAGGTAAAGTGACGGTGAAAGGCAGAAATATCAGGTTTGTAATAATGTAGTAGTACTGATAACAGGTAAATATCAGATATGTAATAATGCAGTAGTACTGATAACAGGTAAATATCAGATATGTAATAATGCAGTAGTACTGATAACAGGTAAAGTTACAAAGTTACTGAATTATCACTGACTGATTAGCAGTTCCTGTTACACATTCTCGTTGTACAGTCTGACAGAACCTGTTTTTGTTATGCCATTTATCCATCAGTTTTATACTGTTTTGGCCGTTCAAAGACTCTTCACAGCATTTTTCATTCACTCCATTCACTGTGGTGATAAACTACTCTAGCCACAGCCGTCCTGGGGCAAACTGACAGAAGCAAGGCAACCAGTCAGTGCCATCGACCCTGCTCTGCTTAGCTTCATAGGTCTAACAGGATCTGGCAGGTAGCACCAACTAGTACTAGTTCTATTACTACTACTACTACTATCGCTGCTACTGCTACTACTTCTACAGGTCTGGCTCTCTCCTGCAGGGGGCGCCACTATATAAAGTGATGCATATTAAACCGTGTGGTTCACAGATGAACAATCAGAGGAGTATAATTCTGCTTATTAATATTTCAGATTGTGGGATTTCCTCCAGGCGCCGCTTACTGTCATCAAATTACACAGCGATTACTTTAACGAGCAATTAGGATCAATACAACAAACATTATATAAACGTGTCGTCCGCATGAAAGCCGCCGGCCAATCAGAGAAGATTATACTCAGGGATCCGGCTGTGAGACCAGGACAGCGACCGCTATAGTTACTATTGTTAGTGTTATTACTGTATTTACTGTTATTCCTATAGTTACTGTTGTTACTATAATTACTTTTGTTACTACAGTTACTGTTGATTACTGTTGTTACTATGGTTACTGTTGTTACTGCTGTTACTATGGTTACTGTTGTTGCTATGGTTACAGTTGTTACTATTGTTATTATACAAGAGTATAGGCAGTTTTAAAGGAGACATTTTTTCCACATTATGATACTGTTCCTCATCAGTCAATGACCTGGAGGTGGTTTTAGCTCCATCCAGGCAAGCCTGTCCACACACACACACACACACACACACACACACACACACACACACACACATAAACACATACACTACATATACCGGACAAAGAATGTGAAGTGACTTGTCTAAAGCCGCGTTCAGACCGTATCATGCGTTGCGTCTGCTTTCAATGCAAAGTCCATGGTGACACGCGTTCGGGCGTCAAAACGCACGGACCTCTTGGCACACATGCACGGACTGCGCAGTAGAGACGCACGGACTGCGCGGGAAAGTCAAAGGGGAGGAGCACGAGCGGAAAATCGACGCCCACAGGAGATAAACTTTGCTCAATCTTTCCTTGGGACGTTCGTGCAGCAACCAATCCGAGAGCCGCAAAGTGGTCACGGGGACATTAGTGGTCTGAGCGAGCAGACTGAAAAAACAGGAGCTACACCAGGACTAAACCAGGGTTGACAATGGGGGACTGTGTGCTTGTGAATATATGCGTTGTCATGCTCCCGTGACTTTATGCAACTGCTTCGAGTGTATTCGCAGATGCGGAAGTACCGTTTAATAATAAAATAAACTTATTGCGCACCTCCGTGAACACATACTACTGTTATATAAAGTCTGAGAAGGTCTCTGAACACAGACACGCTGCCAAGCTGCATTATTGGAGAAGATCTTTACACGAGAAGCCGCTAGCATAACTGTTAGCATCAGAGCCGGCCGGCTACTTCCGGCACTTCTGGTGTGAAGTCCCCTGCGTCTGAAAACTAGAGAATGCGCATCTGGTGAGCGAGGCTTCAGCGTTTGAGCTCTGAATTTTTTGCTTTACCTTAAGCGTTTGCTTTAGGTCTCCCATTACAGTCCTTCCCAGGCCCTGCCACGCTTAGCTTCTACTACTACTACTACTACTCCAGTAGACATACTTCTCTTGTGCACTGCTGTTATTATTCTATGTTTAAATCAGTTTTATTTCAGAGACATTTGCTGAACCCACAATAACTTGACTCAGTGTGAATGTGTCTCATACAAACCTTACTGAGGTTCTTTTTCCTCATTCTCAGCCTTTAAACACTTTTTCGTCACTAATAAAAACAAAACCTGATTTTCTCATTTAGCTGCTGCTCTCGTGCGCTGTCACTTTCCTTTTTTCACCTTTGTCGAGAATCGTGCGGTGCATTACCAGGAAACTGCAAAAGGTCATATAGTAGATGATTATTTATTGGCAATCTCTCTCTGTCTCTCTCTCTCTGTGAGTCTCTCTCCCCCTCCCCCTCTCTCTTTCTCTGTGTGCCTCTCTCTGTCTCTCCCCCCTCTCTCTTTCTGTGTGCCTCTCTCTCCCTCCCTCCCTCCCTCTCTCTGTCTCTCCCCCCTCTCTCTGTCTCTGTGTGTGTGTGTCTCTCTCTCCTTCCCTCTCCTCTCTCTCTCCTCCCCCCTCCCCCCGTTCGCCTCACTCTCTCTCTGCTGTTCCCGTACGTCTGTCTTTACTGGAAAAAGGCATGAACGGGAGGGGGCGGGCTTTACGCACATCGGCTTTACGCACGCCCTGAGCGGGGAAGCCACCTCCAGTAACCTGCCCCCCCTCCCTCTCTCCTGCCCTCTCCCCCCTCTTCACGCTCCGGCCCGGGCATCTAGTGCCTGGGCGGGGCCTGGACACTAGGCACCTCCTCCACAGCGAGTGTGGACAATACAGTCTATGGTGTGGACACATTATTCTCATAAGATTAGATTAGAATCAGAAATCTTTTTATTACCATTGACAACGGGAAGTCACAAACTAAGAATTTGCTTTGGCTCAAAAACACATGATAAAGACATGCAGAGGAATCGGCCAATACACTAAATATATAATACATTTATAAATTACACACACACATATATATATATATATATATATATATATATATATATATATATTTGTTGGAGTAATAGTGTAATAGTAATAGTGTTATAACTAAACATAAACAAAACAATAAAAAGATCAAAAACAGTCGAATCATGATGATGTATTATTTTATGGTTCTTGTATCCTTTATAAGTTATTCAGTCACTCAATGAAACAAATCAGACCTGTATCACAAAACTAAAGCAGCCGGAGACATCATTTGCATAACCACGCCCAAACGCGCAAAGCCACGCCTACACGCGTCCAAACGCCTGGTGCTGCTTCCAGCGCCGCTACGCACAGACATGGCGAGCGGCGCAGTCCCTCCGGTCCCTGCTCGTCGCTTTTGGATCCTAACATTTCTCCGCGGCCTCTGCTCTGTGGATTTTAATGCCTGAGTTAATCTCGCATCTAGCGGCGCTACTCTGGGGTAGTTTGCGAGGCTCCCTTTGGCGTCGCGTCTCACCATCGCACACCACGGCTGGGCTCGTTCGCAAGGTAAAGATCCAGTGTGTGTCTGCCCGTGTGTGTGTGTATGTGCGTGTGTGTGTGTCTGTGTTTTAGGTTTTAATATGTGTTTTGGTGCAGTGCAGAGACGGGACAGTCCAATGGAGCTCCTGGTTTTGTGAATGACACTGTTGTACTGACGCGACCGTAGATGATTTAACTCTAGAGTAGTCTCTTTGACGGCTCCCATTCAAATTAATGGAATCCTGAAACTAGACTTACCATTACAGTCGTTTTGACATCTCTCATTGAAATTAATGGGAGTCTGAAACTACAAGAATTCCCTGAGCAGTCTTTTTAAGTCTCCCATTCCAATTAATTACACTCTGAAATAATTACTAGTCTTTTTGACGGGTCCCATTGAAATTAATAGAATTCTGAAACTACTAGAACCAGGCTAGGACCAGCTCTAGGATCGAGATCATTTCTTAAACATAATTACATTGAATAAACTACGTTATGAATTTGAAAAACTGGCACACAAAAAAATCAAATTGACTGCTCTGGGAGTTCTAGCGTTAATCCACTGAGTGCCCACGGTTTAGTGCAGGTCTGACAGAAAGAACCACATACACCTTATATACATAGAAGTGTCCTAGTCCTTCTCAAAGTCCTAGTCCCTGTCTCTGTCCTAGTCTCTGTCCCAGTCCTTGTCCTAGTCCCTGTCCTAGTCTCTGTCCTTGTCTCTGTCCTAGTCTCTGTCCCAGTTCCTGTCCTAGTCTCTGTCCTAGTCCCTGTCCTAGTCTCTGTCCTAGTCCCTGTCCTAGTCCCTGTCCTAGGTCCTGTCCTAGTCTCTGTCCTAGTCTCTATCCTAGTCTCTGTCCCTGTCTCTATCCTAGTCTCTGTCCTAGTCCCTGTCCTAGTCTCTGTCCTAGTTCCTGTCCTAGTTCCTGTCCTAGTCTCTATCCTAGTCTCTGTCCTAGTTCCTATCCTAGTCTCTGTCCCTGTCTCTGTCCTAGTCTCTGTCCTAGTCTCTGTCCTAGTCCCTGTCCTAGTCCCTGTCCTAGTTCCTGTCCTAGTCCCTGTCCTAGTTCCTGTCCTAGTCTCTGCCCTAGTCTCTGTCCTAGTCTCTATCCTAGTCTCTATCCTAGTCTCTGTCCTAGTCTCTGTCCTAGTCTCTGTCCTAGTCCCTGTCCTAGTCTCTGTCCTAGTCTCTGTCCTAGTCCCTGTCCTAGTCCCTGTCCTAGTCTCTGTCCTAGTCCCTGTCCTAGTCCCTGTCCTAGTCTCTGTCCTAGTCCTTGCACCAACCTATGTTCAACCTATGTTTAGGCTATATTCCAACAATAACAGTTAAAAGTCAATTGTGGCTGAGTGGTTAGCCTTCTCGTCTCTCAGAAACAAGGGCAGTGCTGCTATGACCATGTGCACCTACTCTCCTTGAGTGTAGGTGCACATGTGTGTATTTTTTTTACAATAACCTTGTGGAGCTAAGTGTTTAATATATTTGGACTTAAAGCTGTCTGTACTGTCCACTGCCAGGACTTTGAAACGAGAGCTGCACAATATATCAAAAAATATTGTTATCGCGATATTGGTGCCTGCGATATGCATATCAAAAAGATGCACGATATATATATTTTTTTATAAAAAAAAAGACAACAAAACAGACAGACACATCAACATTCAACAAGAACAACAAACAAACACAAAAGTATATAAATATATGCGTTTAATGTTGTGCTTATTTTTTGTGATTTGTCTCTTGCGTTTCAATGCAGATTGCAATTTTTGGAGAAAGACAAAAATATCGCAATAATATCGTTATCGCAATACCACTCATATCATATATCGCTCTATTTTCCAATGTTGTGCAGCCCTATTTGACACCATAGAGGTTCACACATGTGTCCTTAGATATCAGTCTTAAGTTTCCCAAAACCAGAAAAGCTCATGTCTGTGTTTTTACGAGCCTCTTGCTCTTGGGTTACTGCATTCATGCACACTGAGACAATGAGACCAATAATCTGATCTGGTACTTTCTCGTCGCAGGCTGTAGAAGAAGTCGTTAGGAACATAGAATTCAGGTCATATGTTTTCAAAGATCATTTACATTTTACAATAAGAAAGAAGAACCAAGTCGTGTATTTTAATTATGTTAGTGCTAAACAAGGCACGACTGAAAGAGGTTTAGGCTGAAGTCCAGACTGATCCTGCCTCAGCCCTGTGGCAGCTGTGACTTTGACAGAGATGGCACTTTAATAATCTGTATAAAGTATTAAGGATAATCCAACTCAAGTGTTCTGTACTTTTCCATAACGTTTAATTTATACTATTAAAAAATGTTGTAATTTTTCCAGAGCCCTTGAGTTGTTTGGTAGACTGTTCCATAGATCTCTCTCGGACCCCGTTTAAACCGTGACGCTGTGGAGACCTAACAAAGAAATTAGCAAAAACAACCAGGCTCCTTATTCGAAGAGTATCTACACCACGACGAAAAACAAAGTAGTTCTAGCGCCCGGTCAATAGTGGGCAGTAGAATGTTACAACGCAACACTCATGACCCCCAGAGGTATAATCACTTCCTCAACAACCTCCTCCTCAGGCCACTGCATAGATGTGAAAGAAGAAAAATGTAACAGCAGCAGCAAAAATGGAAACTGAAACTAGAGATTTGCGCGGTTTAGTTTGGAGAAAGGAAAAATATGCTTTGTGTAGCGCTCGAAGCACACGTAGCTAGTTAGTGTACCTACCACATGGATCTATTATAATGTCTGGATAGGGTATTACTAGCTTGGAGCTGAAGAACCCACGTGCTCGGGGGATTCTCGCTGTACTGCAGACTAAACCAGACTAAATTCACGTGGGCTACCCAGAAATGTTCCCCACAGAAATGTAAACTAAAAAAGCTACACCTCAGCTGACAGAGAACCTACAGCTTTCATAAAGGTCAAATTTTATATAGTGTCCCTTGTCATCCTGAACTTTTTTTCTTCTTAAAGGAATAGGCCACCGTTTTTACATACTGACATATGTTCTTACCTTACCTTAGACTAGTTAATATGTACCTGTCTGGTCTTTGTCCGTGCGCTCTGTCATACTGTATAGTTCCAAATCAGCTCCCGTTAGAAGCTACCAAAGTCTTCCACGTGTTCCCTATTTAAATACAGTTACGTGACGTGTTACACTACAAAGTATAGTAACACGGAAATGTAACAATGTCGATTTTCTCAGCGGATAAAAAGGGTACTATATTGAGAGGCGTAGTAATACGAGGAGCACTACGTCCGCGCACTAACTCCAAAGACTTCTCTCCCGCTCACTTCCGTCAATAGAAGCAGCGTGAGTGGGAGAGAAGTCTATAGAAGTTAGTGCGCGGACGTAGTGCTCCTCGTATTACTACGCCTCAATATATAGTACCCCTTTTTATCCGCTGAGAAAATCGACATGTTACATTTCTGTGTTACTATACTTGGTAGTGTAACTCGTCTGGTGCCGTCACATGCCGTCGGGTTTGGGAGACATTCGTCCGTAAGACAGTTGAAAGAACCCCCCTTTATTAGGACCTCCTCTTCGGATTCAGATTCATTTTATTTGCCATGTGCAGTATAAAAACTACATTGGAATACATTTGCAAAAAAAGGTACTCTGTGTGCACCGACAGAATAAAAAGCACGATACAATGTAATATAAAATACACATACACTGAATATAAAATAATTAAAACCATTGACACTGTGGCACCGATCAACAAAACGATACAAGGGGTAAAAGCAGGAATTAAAGTGCTCTGTTTAGGCACCTAACAGCCTGTGGAAAGAAGCTGTTAGCATAGCGAGATGTCTTGCATCTCAGCGACCGATATCTTCTGCCAGAGGGAAGAAGCTGGAACATGGCTTTCCCAGGGTGGCCAGAAGAGTCATTGATGATTTTAAGAGCTTTGTTTAAAAGTCTGGATTTATTAAGAACCTCCAGAACAGGAAGCTCACCAATCATTCACTGTGTACTGCAGCAGGAGCAAAGCCATTCCGTGCCTCCGGCACGGATTTATCAGTGCTTGGGCACGTGCCGTCGCGTGCAGGGCTTCGCCCAGGCATTACTCGTTTGAAAAGCAATAGGCCCTTACCCCAGTTGGGGCTCGGGCCTAACTAGCTTTTTGAAAACAGAAACATCTCGAGCAGGAAAAGGCTGTCTCTGCTATTGGTATTATTATCCATGTTTGCTATCCTCATCCCTCTCCCCATGACCCCAACAGTAGGGCAATACTGCACTCTACAGGTGTCTACTGATTATTACGTTATATATCTGGATAAAGGCTGATTTCTATTAGGTGCGCCAGACATTATTAGATCAAATAAGACGTCTAAGATGTCTGGAAGTCAGCGTGACTAATAAACAGAACTAGGGATGTAAAAAACTATGAATTTTTATGACCGACCACCGAGCCTCATTAACCGGTTGAAACCGGTTCACAGCGTAGTTTAAAATAGTCCACGTTCTTTGAAATAACAGCCATTTCGAGCCGCGTACTTTCCATAAGTGCAGCTCTGCGTTCTGCTGGATCAGAGCTGAGACAGCGGCGCCAAAACCAGCAACAGCTTCGGCACCTTTGTGCACAGAGAACTGCTGTTTTAATCTTACCATTCTGCTGTGCTGCGGGTTAAAACCAAAACTTTCTAGCAGCAAACGACGGCTCGTTCACATGGTCAGAGCAGCGAGTGACGAGCCGCGTCTCACAGGTCTTTGCAGAAGTTTAAATGCAAGTGATGTGTGTGGAGCTGATCCCGAGGACCATAAACACAAACATGTTCCATGTGGTTTGACTGGAGCCGCGTATTTGCGCGAATCCTTTGGCTCCGTGACACAGAGGAGCGCGACAGACCGGTGTGTGTGTGTGTGTGTGTGTACAATACATGTATGCGTGTGTGTAAATGTAAGCTCCAATGTAGTTCTGACCCGCGCCAGTGTGCAACTTTGACGGTAACAGAGGGGAGAGATGATGCGTGTGGATGTGACGTATGGAGAGGGGGAAAGTGTGTGTGCGTGTGCGCAAATGTGTGTGTGCGTGTGCGCAAATGTGTGTGTGCGCAAATGTGTGTGTGCATATGTGGCGCGTGCGGCATGAAAGTCGGCCCAGAGTTTACTGATACATTGGCGCACACAGCTAGAGAGAGACCCGCTCGTCACATTGTGCAAATAGGGCTTAAAATAGCGTTATTAAGAGACCTCCTCCTCCCCTTTTTCTCTTTTTTTAACCGACAGCTTTGACCGGTTAACGCTGTGACGGTCAACCACCGCTTAAACGGTCACCGATTTACATCCCTAAACAGAACGTCCTAAAACGTCTTTGGCAGTCAATGAGTTACTGTACTCTCGAGTATTGACAAACTTTGAAAAACACAGATTTGAACCCGGGTCAACTTTGAACCAAGTTTAGCGTCAGATGAAAAGTTTTTAATCTGCTTTCAATTGTTCATCCCCAATAGAAATCCTTGTTTTATTCTTTGTTTTGTCAGTAATGATTTGAGAATCATAACGAGACCTTTTTCCCGTACTGCGGCCTGAAATATTATTTTACCAGTGAGATTAGCTGGACGCAGTGAGTTCTGGAAACCTGGATCACAGACTTTCTGATTGGTAAAACGGTGGAGGGTGGGACATCTGAATTAAAACAATAACAAGATTTAGGGGCTGTAAATCCAGCATGGTTTATTAATGCCTTTTCACGTATTAGGGCCATTTAATGATGACTTGACATGAAATTCTTACATATTTACAGTGGGGCAAAAAAGTATTTTGTCAGCCACCGATTGTGCAAGTTCTCCCACTTAAAATAATGACAGAGGTCTGTAATTTTCATCATAGGTACACTTCAATTGTGAGAAAAAAATCCAGGAATTCACATTGTAGGATTTTTAAAGAATTTATTTGTAAATTATGGTGGAAAATAAGTATTTGGTCAATAACAAAAATTCAACTCAATACTTTGTAATATAACCTTTGTTGGCACTAACAGAGGTCAAACGATTTCTCTAGGTCTTTACTAGGTTTGCACACACAGTAGCTGGTATTTTGGCCCATTCCTCCATGCAGATCTTCTCGAGAGCAGTGAACACGGACTTTCAACTCCCTCCACAGATTTTCAATGGGGTTGAGGTCTGGAGGCCACTCCAGGACTTTAAAATGGTTCTAATGGAGCCACTCCTTCGTTTCCCGGGCGATGTGTTTGGGTAGCCTGGTTCTGCCAGACCCTTGTAGTTCCACCATGCTCCACCAGAGGCGTTTGGCTGAACCACATGGGTCTGGTATCGACGCCATAGCGAACGCCTTCCCCAGGTTATTTTTTAATCGACCAATCAGGATTGCCGGTGTTACGTGGGGTTTGCACTGCCTTCTCAAGCTTCTCTCATGCAGCAGCAAGAGGAATCCAAGATGGCGGACGTAAAGTCCACAAATCTTTTTAAAAGAGTAAATACGATTGAATTAAGACACGTATGTCACTTTTAATGCAATTTGAGGCGAGATGTTGATGGTTCTATGTTGATATATGTGTGTTTTAAGAGTCAAATGTTCCTGTAAAGTTTGGTTGAAGCCCTGGTTCAGTGTTCCTGTTTACACACTATGCAGCAGGGTTGCCAGGTTTGGTGGTTCCCGCATATTTTTTTCCAAGAGACTTGTAGGTATTAAATAAACAGAAAGACAATAAACAGAATCATGATAGCCCAAGTTGATTACATTACGTTTTTAGCCAAAAAATCATTCTGAGTGTTTTTTTTTTTGGGGTATTCTTGCGGATTTTGGGTTGGAAAATCTTGCTGGGATTTGGCAACCTATGGGAGCCATGTGCTTCGATGTGAGTGGTTGAAAGCAGACTTCATTCAAGATAACGGACAAGTGGTCTATCCAATCACATACAAGGATTTTTTTAATAAGGCCCTTCCTTCTGAAATCCAACCACTATGGCTCAGTACCAGGCTCATGTGTGAAGTGCAGCGAACTGCATGGGTCTGGCGAGAGTCAGGCTAGTGTTTGGGATCATTGTCATGCTTGTTCACACCAAGCTGCTTGCCTATTGTAGATTCACTCTTCCCAGTCTGGTGCAGGTCTACAATTCTTTTCCTGGTGTCCTTCAACAGCTCTTTGGTCTTGGCCATAGTGGAGTTTGGAGTCTGACTGTTTGAGGCTGTGGACAGGTGTCTTTTATACAGATAACGAGTTCAAACAGGTGCCATTAATACAGGTAACGAGTGGAGGACAGAAGAGCTTCTTAAAGAAGAAGTTACAGGTCTGTGAGAGCCAGAGATCTTCCTTGTTTGAAGTGACCAAATACTTATTTTCCACCATAATTTACAAATAAATTCTTTAAAAATCCTACAATGTGAATTCTTGGATTTTTTTTCACATTCTGTCTCTCACAGTTGAAGTGTACCTATGATGAAAATTACAGACCTCTGTCATTATTTTAAGTGGGAGAACTTGCACAATCGGTGGCTGACTAAATACTTTTTTGCCCTACTGTAAGTGTAATAATTATGAGGATCTAAATAAGCCAAATAATGATAAAGAACAAATGGACAAAAGGTAAACTGTTCCAGTCAGGCTTTCATCTGAAGAGCTCAGCCTCCTATTTGTTTATTATTACGGGGGACAGTAAAAGTAAGTGAGTATTTCTAAATAACTATGGGGATGTAAATGGGATCAGAAAATGCTCAAGAATTCATTACAAAACATAATCCAGTGATAGTGGCATCTATTGGCTCAGCCAGTTGAGTTTTTGAAGCAAGTGGCTTAAGGTACAGCTCATAATCCATAATGGGAAAAACTAACTGAGTAATCACTCTTTTTCTGAAGCAATTATCTGAGCGATTAACCAGACTAACCAACCTGACTGAGAACCATTAAAAAGAACATATTGCTTTCTGTTATGAAGATACTTTAAACCACCTGCTTTTGTGTTGAGACCTATTGCATACAGTTTGTCAGGAAGTAAATATTTATCTACCATATCGAATGCCTTGGACAAATCAAGAAATAAGGATCCTACAAAGCGATTATTGTGATTATTATGACATTGTTAATGAATTTCAGCAAAGCAGTTGTAGTAGAGAAGCCAGATCTAAATACTGATTGATCATAGCTTAAAAATTGTTTTTTTCAAATACCTTAGCTACAGCACAGATAATAGATATTGGACAATAGTTATTTAAAGGTGCTATATTTTGCTTTTCTTTATTTTTCACATTCCATCCTATGCACATGATAATAATTTGGGTGGTGCACTATACAACACTCAAAACTTGTCAAATTATTGCCATTTCGTGCATGAGGTGATGTCACCTCATGTGAAACGAGCTGATCCAGAGGACAAGAGCTAACTGTACAGCTTTCACTGTTACAGTCATTCCAACAATGGTCCGTCACATAGAGCCCTATGTTCTTGATCCAGAATCAGAGCCTGATTATCTAGTATGACACACGGCGTTGGTTGTATTGTACTCACAGAGGCTCCTTTTAGCGTCTTTTATGTTGGAAATAACACCAGGTTTCCAGATCAGATATTGAGTAGATCCCGTTTCAAGGTAACTGTAATTCTGGAACAGTCTTTGGTGGTGTCACCATCACTCGCAAAGAAACATCTGCAAGTTTCGTCGCGGATTTCAGAGTCGTGGATACGAGGATCCCTGTGAACAAAGTCGATTCCCATTCTCCGTCTTCGGCAAAATACTCTTGTCACATATCTACACCAACAACACATTTTTTCCAAGTCACATGAAGCTAACACAAAAAGCACAGATGCTTATTTACAGTGTAGGGACCACACGCTGGAAACGCTGCAACTGACCATAGACGGCGCTGATTCAGTTTCTCCCAGTGGGGGAGGGTCCCAGCTCAAAAGTGGCCAAATGACGTGCGCTGACATGCTTGCAATACCACCCCGGGCCGTTGGGGGTGGACCCAGAAGTAGAATTAGCTAATGCTAACATATAGCATTGGCAGACCTCTCAAAAACGTCTTTACAGGATGGACCAAAAGTTGGCTCTTGGCCCAAAGCTCCGTTCCACATGTGTGTCAATGGTGAGGGGGGTGATTTTTTTTGGTCCACTCTAGTTTGCTTGCGGGGAATTTTTGAAGTCTCTCGTTCAAATGAATGGAGCTGCGCCAGCTGACGCATGCGCAGATGCGTTTTTTCACAATTTTCTTGTGGGCGGGACCACTCGCGGCCATCTTAGATTGCTCCAGTAGAGCACTTTTCATGGCCAACTCCTATGAACGGCGGAGATAGGAGTGACTCTGTCCGTTAATATATACAGTCTATGGTTTCTCCCCGCTGTCAATCACCTCTTGGAGGCAGGCTTTTGACTTCACGGATTGGGGCAGAATGAAAGAGAGTTGGAGATCTCTCTCTAAACCCTCTGGGCATGTGTATGAGGCCAAATAGCAATGTTTAAACCAGAGAAAAGACCTTTAAGTCAGTAGGATCGCCGCCTTTAAAAAGGGGTGATAATGTGCTGCATTTTAGGAATCTTAACATTAAGGCCATCCGGACCAGCACTATAGCTTTTAATCCACATGAAGAATGGTACACATCCAGTGGTGACATTTTTTTAAAGTAAACAAGGGATCAGTATCTTATCGATTTATCTGACAAAGAATA
This sequence comes from Knipowitschia caucasica, assembly GCA_964034765.1. NCBI lineage: Eukaryota > Metazoa > Chordata > Actinopteri > Gobiiformes > Gobiidae > Knipowitschia > Knipowitschia caucasica. The sequence goes on along the minus strand of OZ035845.1, from coordinate 9,674,300 downwards.
GGCATTATTTGTATTGTTTTTAGTCGTGGTAGTGGTAATAGTAATAGTAATAGTAATAGTAATAGTAATAGTAATAGCATTTTGCATTTAGATCCTTAGTCACATGTTTTCAGAGATCAGAGAGAGACCAGAAAGACCTAGATGATAAACAGTGCTGTGATAAAAGTACTTTATATATTATATATTATAACTGTCATTGGTGTTTTAGGGTTGTTTTTGAGCTGGTGAATGAATGATCAGGATTTATGTCTGGTCTCTATCAGTTATTGATTGGAGGCGGTCGAAGGGTCAGTACTTCCGGATACGAGAAGAATGAAAGAAGAAAGCTTTTGTTATAGAGCAGGCCTGTATACAGAAAAACCTGCTAGCTCAATGAAGCCAGAGAGGGAAGTGCTCACGGACGAAGTTTTGCCCCAACTAGCTCTGGCTCCTATTGACTTAGATGTGCATGTAAACTCCTCTGGACCTCAGTGAGCACTAGTGGTGTTGGGAAAATTGATTCTGTTCGGTATTGTGATTTTGTTGTTGTTGCACGCAATATAATCGATACCGTGGAGCCAAGTATGACTGGTCTTTCTCAGGTCTTTTTCAGGTCTGTCTCTTTGGTCTCTCTCTCTTCTGGTCTCTCCTGTCTCTCTCTCTCTGTTCTCTCCTGTTTCTTTCTTCTTTCTCTCTGTAACATGAGGGACATGAATTACCATATATTGCAGAATTGAATCGCAGCACTTGCTGTATCACAACATTGTAAAAATTGCAATGATATTGAATTGTGGTCCAAATATTGCAACACTTTCAAACCGTCGCAATTTCTAGCCCTAGTGTGATCCTGGTCCTGGTCTTAAGAATTCACAATTTACGTAACTGTCTCACATGGTGCTGGATTGTAAACCATTAGTTTGTTTTAGAGTTTTTCCTTGCCGATGCAGGAGAGTCTGTTGGACAATTAGTGTCTAACTAGAAGGACTGTGGTGATGATCCAGGACACTTTAACATTCTACAGCATGTATGACATTTATCAACATTGTTTACATTTTGTGTCTTAACTTCTGATTCTCTGATCTGTGTTGGTGATTTCAATGGTTTTGTTAAGTCCCCTGAGATGACTGCTGTTGTGATTTAGGGCTATACAAGAATAAATTGTATTGTATTGTATTGTATTGTATTTTAAAGGCAGAAACAGCTGTGTTTGGGACAGTTTTAACATCTAACAAGGTTTAAAAAATCTACATTTAGCATCATATGTGCTCTTTATTGATCATGAATGGGTTAAAATGACTATCTGGTCTCACTCTCAAGCCTCTCTACTCTCTCTCCCTGGTGTATCCCTCTGATCCCTCTCTCTGGTCTCTCCAGTCTCTCGCTGGTCTGTCGCTGGTCTCTCGCTGGTCTTTCTGGGCTCTCTCCGGTCTCTCTCTGACCTCTCTCTGGTTTCTAAATGGTCTCTCTCTGGGCTCTCTCCGGTCTCTCTCTGGTCTCTCTCTGATCTCTATGGTCTTCCTCTGATCTCTCTCTGGTCTCTCTATGGTCTTCCTCTGGCCTTCTTGTGGTCTTTCTCTGGTCTCTCTATGGTCTTCCTCTGGCCTTCTTGTGGTCTTTCTCTGGTCTCTCTATGGTCTTCCTCTGGTCTCTCGCACACATACAAATGCATAAACCGGTCTGTTGTTTGTCTACAATGAGCCTTGCATTCGACTTGCGTCATTTCCAAAACATTTACTATTTATTTACAAGTCAAATCGAACCAATGAAGTTCTTCTGTTTTGCATTTTCCAGGTTTTACATGTCTGACAATTTATTGCTATTAGAAAATATGTTGTCTGGCTCTTCTGAGTAAGAAAGAGCCCTGTGAGTCACTATTTGATGCTTTGGGCAGAGGTGTGATAGAGGCAAAACATACGCATGACAACCAGTTATGGTCTCTCCCTCTGGTTTGTCCCGTGTCTCTCTCTCTGATCCCTCTCTCGTATGTCTCTGGTCTCTCTCTCTTGCCTCTCTCTCTGGTCCTTTCTTTTTAACTTTTCCGTCTGAAAAAGCTCTAAAGCTTATCTAAAGCTGTAAAAAAGTAGTGATTGTAACAACTGTTATAGAGCCAGGAACTCAACACATGGATTCTATTTTCAGGTTAAAATGTTGTGGTTTAAACGTTAGGTACCCCAGCTTTAAGTGAAGTCCAAACAATTATGGTCTGCTCCCATAAAAAGGCAGATTGTTTTTGGTTGTTATTAGAAGGAGAAAGATCTACACATAGTAGTGCTGTCAACCTTAACTCACACCAAAGTCCATATGTGACATGTTCTTTGTGCACCAAGGAGCACTCTGAGGAGCACAGGGACTCGCCTCCTGCTGGGACTCTGAAGAGCACCAGAGAGAGAGAAACCAGAGAGAGAAAGAGAGACCAGAGAATTCCAATACAATTCACTGCTGTGATCCTGGTGTTTATATTGTGATATTGTCTTAATGTAAACCCGGATTGACCAATATAGACACAATCCTTTTTCAGTCAAAACAGGTTTAGATTTCTACAAATTGGTTTTGTCTTCATAGATAGATAGATAGATACTTCATTGATCCCTGTAGGAGAAATTCAGGTGTCCAGTAGCAGCAAAAATGAAAATAAAATTGATCATTCTAAAAACATAATAATAGTAATAATCAGCAACAGCCCTTTAGGTCACAGCAGCACAGGTGGAGTAGCTGTTGGGTGGAGAAGGACAGGTCGCAGCAGCCCATATTGAGTAGCCTCTGGGTGGAGCAGGACAGGTCAAATGATGGAGTACCCGCTTGATTTGGACCCTTTTCTCTGCTCTAGTCCAAAGTAAAAATCTAAATGCTTCATTAGCAATTTTCAAAAAGTTAGCCTTCCTCCAGTGGATTTTCACCTGATCCGCTTGGTTTGGACCATGAATCCTCTCTGCTCCGGTCTGGACCAGTGCAAAACCATGAACACTGTACTGCAGCAACATCTCGGGTAGAAAAAAGTAATACAAATAAAAATTAAGCACAAAACAACAACTGTTTTAGAGCTACTTGGGACTTGCAGCCGTTTCCAGGCGCATCGTTAAAAAAAAATTAAACAAAACCTGGCTGTGTTTTTACCAGACTTACTCAACACTCTGTAAACAGGTTACATGTCAGATCTTTTCTTCTTTTTTTAATTCTATTTATACAGTGGGCCATAAAAGTATTTAGTCAGCCACCAATTGTGCAAGTTCTCCCAATTAAAAAGATGAGGGAGGCTTGTCATTTTCAGAGACAAAATGAGGAAAAAATCCAGAAAATCACATCTCTGTCTGCTCTCTCTCTCTCTCTGGTCTCTGTCTGCTCTCTCTCTCTCACTGGTCTCTCACTCTGCCGTCACTCTATGGTCTCTCTCTCTCTGCTCTTTTCTTTCTTCAGTCTCTCCTCTCACTCATTGTTAATGTTTGTGTGATGCCATTTCTTGTTAAATAACACATCCACATCTGACTCTGAGCAGAAATCTCTATCCTCAATCAATATTGAAAACCTATTCAATATGAATAGGTTTTTCAAAAGTTAGGCACCTGAGTTTTACCTCTGACATCTCTCCTCTCCAATGTTGGTTAAAAGGTAAGTACCTGAGCTAGGGGTGGGCGATATATATCGTAGACGATAATATAGCGAAAGTGAATATCGTGAATATAAAAAATATATATATAATTTTTGTATTTATTTTTTTACATATCTCCAATACATCTTTCACTTAGAGCAGGCAAGATGCCCATTCGTCAAATGCGTGCCTAAAGTCCAATCACTGCTGTGTTTTTACTGAAAGCCTATGCGACAAACACTCATCTTTACGTCTGCACCTGAACACATCACCGTGAATATTGCGCGTTCACAACACAGACCGCGTGGTGCCATAGATGCTGCTTTGACATGCAGGGACACCGCGAAACGGAGGAAAACACTTTGTACATTATCTGTGCGTTTTTATGACCCAAGAAGGAAGTTCCTGTAGTTCTTGTGATCTTTAGAAGAGCCTGGGAAGAAAGATTTACGTTGTGTAGCTGCAAAAGAGAGTTTTCCCGATCTGTGTTTGTCTGCAGTATATGTAAATGGGTGACCGTTTAAGCGGTGGTTGACCGTCACAGCGTTAACAGGTCAAAGCTGTCGGTTAAAAAAAAGAAAATGGGGAGAAGGAGGTCTCTAATAACGCTATTTTAAGCCCTATTCGCAAGGTGTGGCGAGCGGGTCTGTCTCTAGCTGTGCGCCAATGTATCAGTAAACTCCAGGCTGACTCTCATGCCGCACGCGCCATGCACGCACACACACATACACGCACACGCACACACTTCCCCCCCTCCATTGATACGTAACATCCACACGCATCATCTCTCCCCTCTTTCTGCCAAAGTTGCACACCAGCGCGGGTTAGAACTACATTGGAGCTTACATTTACACACACATGCATACATTTACACACACATACATACATTTACACACACATACATACATTTACACACACATACATACATTTACACACACATGCATACATTTACACACACATACCGGTCTGTCGCGCTCCTCTGTCTCACACAGCCCAAAGTATCCAAATACGCGGCTCCAGTCAAAACACATGGACCATGTTTGTGCTGCTGGTCCTTGTCATTAGATCAGCTCCACACACATCACTTTTAAACTTTAGCGGAGACCTGCAGACGCGGCTCGTCACTCGCTGCTCTGACCATGTGGACGAGCCGTTGTTTGCTGCTAAAAAGTGTTAACCCGCAGCACAGAAGTATGAAAGAGCTGCACTTATGAGAAGTACGCGGCTCGAAATGGCTGTTATTTCAAAGAACGTGGGATATTTTTAACTACGCGGTTAACCGGTTTCAACCGGTTAATGAGGCTCGGTGGTCGGTCATAAAAATTCATAGTTTTTTACATCCCTAGTCTGGTGCTAATTAAGCTAACAATGCTATCTTAAGCTAATTATGCTATTATTATTTGTCATATTTACTTCCCTGCACCTTTGTAATGTTTGTTTCCATTTGAGCTACCTCTGTGGTTTACATCACTTCTTTATTTATTTTATGTCAACTTTATATAGACCTTAAAGGGGACTTTTATGTTATTAATTTCATGACTTATTTTAGTTCCTACTAGCCCAGACACATACGCTATTGATTTTTTAATGTGTTATTTGCTATAGAATAATTATTAATACTGTTTTTCTTTGTCTATTTCTGTTTTCTTAGCCGCAAACAATTGCACACTCAACAACAATACAATGTACAAACTGTGATCACCTGCCAAACCTGCCATAAAGCTGGTTATAGATTCTCTACCGGAGTCTGTTGATAGTGTCCCCAACCATAAAAGAACCTCTCCATTCTTGAGTGTTCTTTCCGTGTAACTTGAATTTGGTTTTTAATGTTAAAGTTTGTTTGTGCATGTTTTGCAAAGATGTGTGAAGCACTTTACAAATAATATGCTGCTATTTTGATCTACACTGTCTCCATCTATAGATGCCCTGGTAAGAAAAATATTGCAGATCATTTTGTGTAAAAACGATTGATTGTAAAGATATCGTGACAATATCGTTATTGTGAGTTGGGGAAAAAATATCGATATTTATTTTTTCCCATATCGCCCACCCCTAAGCCTGAGCTTTCTCTTTATCTCTCTCCCTCAGGTGCGTGTCACTGCCCTCCCCCTCCTCCTCTCTGGATGCTCAGGCCCCCTCTCCCTCGGGGCCCTGGACCCGGACTGTGACCCCCCCACTCTCCCCGGACCCCCCCCCTCCGGACCGGGCCGAGGTGGGGGGGGGCGTTGCCATGGTGACGTCGAGGGCCACGTCGTCCGGGGGGGCAGTCACTCCGCTGCACTACAAGCCCTTCAGCTCACACGCACACTACCAGCAGGTGAGAGACCAGAGAGAGCGATATCAGAGAGCGACCGGAGGCTAGGGCTCTAGAGCCTCAATGTAGTGTGTTCTCAGTTTAGTTTAGGGTCTGGAACCTCTGTTCCTTTCATTCTTATAAAACTGGATTTTGGCACCAAAGCTGGGGTTCCCAACGTTTTTGTCTAGAAACCCCAGATTATATCTTTTTAATGTGCTGTGACTATTTATGGTTGTACAGTGCAATACACTCACTTTGTCTATTGGAACAACACAAGTATGAGACCATAGATTTATCTTCATGGAAACAAACAAACATTGGTATTGGTTTTGGTCCAAGAACAAACAGTACCATTCTAAACAGATTATCAGCTTACGAAAGTAAACATCATTCTACTGTTGACTCTTGTTCAGTCGCTGAAGGTCGGGCTGTTGTCTCGTCATTTATCTGCACAAATCTAGACCAAATGTACTGAAAAATGTTGTTCACCAAAAGCAAAGGGGACCGTCTCTCTATTCCGTTCAAACTGGAGCCCTCCATGTCTCTGGTTCAGACTAGTCTCACCTGAGAAAATGGGTTTGTTGTGCTCCTGCTTTTGGTTGGAATGAAAACCTGCAGCACAGCCCTTTTGAAGACCAGTTCGACCACCTGCTTCAGTAGAATCTGTAATCCTTAAATCACCTCTTCTTCTTCTCCTCTCAGGTAATGTGTGCCGTGCGTAAGCTCCAGGAGAGCGGCTTCTACTGGGGCGCGGTGAGCGGGCGGGATGCGGGAGCGCTGCTTCGGTCCGAGCCCCCCGGCACCTTCCTGATCCGCGACTCTTCAGACCACCACCACTTCTTTTCGCTGTCGGTGCAGACTTCTCGCGGCATCAAGAACCTGCGCATCCACAGCCAGGACGAGGGCTTCTTCCTGCAGCGCGACCCCCTGAGCGCGCAACACCCCCCGCGCTTCGACTGCGTGCTCAAGCTGGTGGCACACTACATGGGCAAGAGCACAGCGGGGGCTGAGGGTGCGATTCCCGGCAACGGCAGACACGTGTATCTGATCCACAGCGGGGGAGAGAAGGTACCGTTGGAGCTGAGGCGGCCGCTCTGTGCTGCCATGTCGACCCTGCAGCACATGTGCAGGAGAACTTTAAACGAGTCCAGGACCGAAGGCCAGGCGCAGATACCGCACACGCTCAGAGACTTCATGGAGGAGTACGACGCGCCCATTTGACACGTTGGAAAAGTCAATGCGTATAGTACATTTACAGAACTGTGCAGAAGAAGAATTATTTTTCTTTTTCTGAGTCTCTCGCACCAGAAATGATTTAAACTAATGGCGTGGCGTTCTGAAGTCAGCCATGTTTGAAACAATACAACAACACACACATTAACACTAGAACTTCCAGAGCCGTCATTTTGACTGCTCCCTGTCATATCAATGGAATTCTGAAAAGCTAGTGAGTTTAGTTTTATTCAAATGTACTTTTGCTCACTTTTAATAAGAGCAATAACTAATGAATATCACTGATGCTAATGCTAACTGGTAACGCAAACTGGTAGCATGTTAGCAGAATGTTGCTATGGTTGCTCTTCTCTTCTTCTCCACTTAATTTCACAAATAAAAGGCAGAGAAGCAAGAGAGACATAAAGAAACAGAAAATGTTACAAAGTTATGAATATCTAAATGCACATGAGCTAAAACTAAAACCCATCAAATTGACTGCTGTGCGAGTCCGAGTGTTAAAAGCATTGGATCAGATTTGCATAGAAATATATGCTAATTTATATCCATGTGCTTTAAAGTTAAGCACGTTTACAGATATGCGCAGAAACAGGAAAGGCTTTTTAGTATCTCGCACCAGAAATGAGCAAAATTAGTTTGCAAAGAAGGGTCAAGCATTTAGCATAACAACTATTAGCTGGAACAAATCTAGAACTGGAACAAATTTATTCCGTGACAGAAATGACCTAAAGATCCAGTGCTAGGTTTATATTATTATTACAGAATATTATTAATAGTTACGCATAGTAAAGGTTATACATGTTAATATGCATTGTAAAGCACTATATATATGATTTATTTGTTTAATTAAAATAAATAAATGCACATGAATACATTTTGTTTTATGTAGTGCTTTACAAAGTCCTCATTCTGTCTGAATCCTTAAGTTTATTTGTGTGGCGCAGGTGCAGCTCACTATTATTACAATTAGAACTTTCTCCATTCAGAGCTGTCAATGACCTCATGTTTGACGCAGCTGTAAAAATATAAAACTCCACCCAGTGAAAAATGACTCACTTTTGTTTAGTGTTAAAGTCTGGATTTGTCAATGGAGAAATCCTCTTCAAGTGGCAAAAGTATCATCAACAATTCAATTCTATAATTCACTATTAATTGTCACTACATTTTTTTATTTGGTCATTTAACCGTAAAAACTCATTGAAAAACTGCACCTTCGAAAATGAATTTAAACCTTAATTTAATGTCCAGTTGATTTAGATGAAGTTAATGCTTAATGTCCCACACTGGGAACATTTCAGTGTTGCTCTGAAGAGAATAATTGGCTTTCACAATAAGTTATCTGTAAAACCAAAGTCAAATTGACAAATGGCAGTTTCTTTTAAACGCTTATTATTTCTGTTCTTTTTGAAAGCGTAGAGTAGAGTAGAGACACACCTTTGGGAAGGAAAGTCCATTCACTGTAAGAATAAGTTTTTGACAAGTTAAGAATATATTTTAGTAACTGGTGAATAACTTCTCCACGGCACATTGGATCAGATTTGCAAAAAAATAGATTCTAACTTCTGGCCAATATCACCCGTCTCTAAACTAGTATCTGTGACTGTCATTTCTGGTGCGGTTGGTGATTCTCTTCTGTTTTTTAGAATAGACGTTTTTCTGTTCCGCAGCATGTATTTCTGGATACCTCAACCTCCACGACTGCGGCTCCTAGTCCTGGAGAAATAGAATCAAAACCGAACCCTCTGAGGTCAAGATTTGTTGGATTTTAATGTTGTTTTTACTCCGACGCAGAGCTTAGCCTCGCAGAATATTAAAACCATTGGTCAGTTTTAGCAGGAAAAGGCAGGATCGATAGTTTCCATTTAGAGCTACACGCACGTACTTGAACATAGATTTTGAATATAATGAAGTTTTGCATTGAAAATCCTAGAACTATAGCTCAGCCCAAAAAGTCCAATAGTGACTCACAGGGCTTTTTCTTACCCTAAATATAACATTTGTTCTTTACAAAACTCTTTCTGGCTCGACAAACACAATGTAACAATAAGTCTCTCTCTGCTCCCTCTTTCTGGTCACTCTCTAGTCCCTCTCTGGTCACGTGCTGGTCTCTCGCTCTCTCTCTGGTCTCTCTCTGGTCTCCACTCTGTTCATCCTGTCATTGTTACCATCATTTTTTCGATAAACTTTAAACGCTCTAAAATAATTCAACTGAAATAAACCTGGGAGACCCTGTTTAAAACCTCCAAAAACATAATATATGTGCCCTGTATCTCCTCCGAATCTCAGAACAGAGAAGGCATTTTGGCTCCATTGAACGGTTCCAGGACTTTGAGTAATGCTGTATTCCGTGCTCTGCTCAGAAAGGGGCAGGAGGGGGGGAGGAGGGGGAGGTGAGCGGCGAGGAGCGGGAAGCGGCAGCAGAAGGAGGAGGAGACAGACTGGACACGGCCCCAGCATCGATCATGTCCCGCGAGAGAAACGCAAAAACACGGAACCAAACACTAAACTGAAATATAACCATTAGATTAAAGTAAGATCTGCTTTAAAGTCTGAGTTCTGTCTTCGAAGCCAAATACAAGGGACATTTATCAGCAAAGGAAACTACACAGATTTTGAAATGAATTAAGTTTCTTGAAAACTCTAGAGTTTTGAGGCAAGTATAACATCTGAAACAATAGCATAGCAAAGAAGCAAGTATAACATCTGAAGCGTTAGCATAACAAAGAAGCAAGTATAAAATCTCTAACTTTAGCATAAAGTTAGAGAGAAGCAGTGTTTGGTTCTTGTCTCATTTTTTTGCCTCGTCTCCCTGCGTACGAACAACTTACCAAAAGATGCTACATTTACCCAGAAAATTTTACAGTAACTAAAAAAAACAGATTAAAACGTTATGACATAAATCATAATTAGCCAAGTGTATGTTTTGTTTGTCCCAGTAACAGTTATTAGCCAGAATATTCAGTCTTAATTTAACTGGGTGTGATGTTTGGAACAGTGTGGAGTTGTTGTTTTTTTTAGCTTGATTTAAGCTGAATCTGAATCTTAAAGAGGTGAATGAACAATGTGTTGTCTTTCAGGATTCACAGGTTATTTCATATTGATGATTATAACTGTTGTTAAAGTCTCTACACTACCCTACTCTACTGGGCTCTACTCTACTCTTTTTAATTACCCAAACTAATGGATATTATTTCTCCTTTAATATCAGCTCTAAAAGGCAGATCATATGTCTCCTTTAAAATCCTTTATACAGAAATACATTGTTAATTCAAACCCAGAGACACAACAGACACACAAGAGACAGAAACACACAACAATGACACACAACACAGGGAAAAATATCAGACACACATTTCTCTCTTCTTTCCTGGTCTATAGTGGGTGTGTCCTGTTGTCATGGTAACCTGTGAGTGTATTCTAGAGGAAGCTAGCGTTCTCCGTGTGACGTTTGTAAATAAAATGTCTTGAGTTGCAACATTGTTTGGTCAAATTATGAATCTTGTATTTTTCTTTTTTGTTTGACCACGTGTTTGTAACTTGTTTATGTCTTTCATAAAGACGCCGGGGCAAAAGAAAAACAAAACAAAAAACAAAGCTGTAAAATAAAAGTCTCCAATGAAAAAATACCAACGGACACGAACTGAGACGAAGGACGTTGCACATATTTATATTTCTAAAGTATTTCAATAATTTATATTAAAGAGCACTATTTTTACAAAAGTCATTAGGCGTCCAGTGTGGTTTGTTCAAGTCAGAAACTGTGTGTGTGTGTGTCTCTTTTTCTCTTTCTCTGTGTGTGTGTGTGCGTTTTTCCCTCTGTGTGTGTCTCTCTGCATTTGTGTCTGTATGTGTGTGTGTGTGTGGGTTACTATTTAGTCAAAATTACTAGTAATATAAATATACTATTATTAGTAACGTATAGAATGATGTGTGTAGGTGTTTCTACAGGTTCAATAAAGTATATCTTGTTTGGTTAAGCATGTCCAGTTGCTTTGTGTTTCAACTGTGCTATACAAATAAACCTGCCTTTCCTTTTGTTAGATCTTTGTAAATTCACACCCACACATTTTTCACTTTTATTGGCTTTGGCTCCACAAACTATTCATGTTTGTGTTCTGTCTCAGAGTCCATTCAGCTCTGAGGCTACTGTGAAGAGATGGTTCTCTCTGGTCTCTCTCCCTGGTCCCTCTCTGGTCTCTCTCTGGTCTCTCTCTGGTCTCTCTCTGGTCTCTCTCTGGTCTCTCTCTGGTCTCTCTCTAGTGTCTCTCCCTGGTACCTCTCTGGTCTCTTTGAAATCCCTGCAAGTCCCTGTTTGACTCTGGGTTGAGAGCTGATTGGCTGAATGTAGCAAGTAGTAGTAGTAACAGTAGCAGTAGTAGTAGTAGTAGTAGTAGTAGTAGTAACAGTAGCAGTAAGAGTAGTAGTATTGGTGGGGGATATTTTCAGTTTAAGTAAATATTGACGCTGACAAAGTTAGTTTTGGTCATGCACAGATTCACCTTGGACAAACAAGACTCGGACATACAAAACTTCAAAGACTGGTCCTGGGTCCTGGTCCAAAACATAAATGATAAAGAGAAGGAGTTCATTTAAATACAATTTTAATTTCTCAAAGGAAGATATGCCACTACTACTGCTATTTCATCCATCCATCCATTTTCTTCCCCTTAATCCATTTCTGGGTCGGGGGTGGCAGTCAGAGCTGCACATTCACACAGAGCACCAGCCCCTCACTGGTGGTGAGTCCACAGGAACCTTGATCTTTCAGCGGGGGCTTCAGGCAAAGTGGGATTAAGTGTCTTGCCCAAGGACACAACAACAGCAGACATCAATGGGAGTCGTAGGTCTTATGGTGGGCTTGAGCCTACAACCTTCAGGCTCAAAGGCCAATGCTCTACCAACTGAGCCAATGTCGCCCCAGTTGATAATTCTACTGTTACTGTGAATCTTACTACTCCTTCTACTACTCCTTCTGCTACTACTACTACTACAACTACTGCAACTGCAACTGCTTCTGCTACTACTACTACTGCTAATACTACTACTACTTCTTTGCTGACGGCTCCTCTGTCCTACATTCTGAGCGTGCCTGAGTAACTCTTTCCAGTTACATATTATTGTGGTTCTTACATAACGCGCCTCATATTTTCCTGGTTGTGTTTCCTGGTTTGTGATTCTGAAGAAGAAAAGTCTCGCAGCCTTTTCTCATTCTTCACATTCCTGTCGCCGCGAGAACACTTCCAGGAAACGAGCTTTAATTGGTCTGAGAGTAAACGCAGCCACAGGTGTCTCTGCACCGGCTGACCCCCAGGAGGACGGGCTAAAGCTGGGGTACCTGACTTTTTGATTCAGAAATAACACATTTTGTAGAAAAGTCTAAAATAACATGTTGTTTGAGGAATGTTTGCCAGTATTACTATTACTACCACTACTACTGCTGCCACTACTACTACTGCTACTGCTACTACTGCTGCCACTACTACTACTACTACTACTGCTACTGCTACTACTGCTGCCACTACTACTACTACTACTACTGCTACTACTGCTGCCACTACTACTACTACTACTACTACTGCTACTACTACTGCTGCCACTACTACTACTACTATTGCTTCTGCTACTGCTGCCACTACTACTACTACTACTACTACTACTACTGCTACTACTACTGCTGCCACTACTACTACTGTCAGGGATGAAGCAGACAGAGACGGATCGTGGTGCGCCAAACTCTGGAAGTTTATTTAAGTTTCTCTCAAGTTCCACTGGTTTCCTCTGTTTCTTTCTCTCAGACAGAATAAAGGCAGTACACGGTTTATATAGTCATTGTCACGTCACACATCGAAAGACATACGTGTCACAAAGAGACAGTCACATCATAGTCATAACATGGAGTCCTTGTACAGTCCTGCACGTAGGCCATATTGCTATCTAATACTAACACTACTGCTACTGCTACTGCTGCCACTACTACTACTACTACTGCTACTGCTACTGCTGCCACTACTACTACTACTACTACTACTGCTACTACTACTGCTGCCACTACTACTACTACTACTACTACTACTACTGCTGCCACTACTACTACTACTACTGCTACTACTACTGCTGCCACTACTACTACTACTACTGCTACTGCTGCCACTACTACTAATACTACTACTACTACTGCTACTGCTGCCACTACTACTGCTACTGCTGCCACTACTACTACTACTACTACTACTACTGAAGAGACAGAAATACAGTTAAATTTAAAGTTTGACTCTGTAATAAAGCCCAGCACATGCACTGTTTGGTGACTGTTTTGTTCGGGTCATCTCTGGTTTCCTGGGACAACACCGTCATTTGCACCGGTTAGAAAACTCCAAGTGAATCACGATGGAAGGATTTTTGTTGGATTTGTGAAGAAACGGCCAAAATATTCCAGAGCTGGACGATGACTCATGCTGACCGGACTGCACTGGTTTAATGCAGACCAGAGAGAGACCAGAGAGAGACAAGAGAGAAACCAGGGACAAGAGACCAGAGAGAGACTAGAGAGAAGAAAGGAACCAGAGAGACCAGAAACTAGAGAGAGACCAGAGAAAGGCCAGAGAGAGAGGAGAGAGAGAAAAGAGAGACCAGAGAGAGACCAGAGACAGATCACAGAGAAACCAGAGCTGGTTTGACAGAGGCCAAACAACAGTCCATGGTCCGCCTGGTCTTGTTCCCATTGACTTGAATTGGCTCAGGTCCAGATCTATGTGTCACCGTCTCTTGCGGCAAAACCACTAACGACACACTTTTGGACTCGATCCTAAAAAGCATTAAATAATCGCGTTAGCATCGAACAGAGAAGCAGCAACTTCTGAGTTCAGACGGTTTACTTTTGATCTTGTTAAAGGAGCTTTGTGCGTATTTTTACTGTTGCAGAAAACAATCAAAAAAGAACTTTCTACACAGTTTGCATCGATCCAAACGGTTCCGTACTTTAGATACTTTTGTAGGATCTTTTATTCAACGCATTAAGCTGACAAACATACTTCTATTGTAAACAGTCGTGCTTCAAGGTTTACACACCCAGGACTCATCGTTAGTAGTTGTGTGGTGTCTCTTTCTGGTGTCTTTCTGGTTTCTCTCTCTCTGGTCTCTCTCAGTTTTTTGATATTGATTAGATTCACAGAGTTGCCATATTATTCTTATGACACCAGAGATACCAGAGAGAGAGAGCAGAGAGAGACAAGTCCACCTCTGCTGCTGTGACCTAAAGTGTTGTTGCATTTTATTACTATTGTTAGCTACTTTTAGATTTGTTTTGTTTGTATGGATGCATGTGTTTCTGCTGCTAATGGACACCTGAATTTCTCCTACGGTGGAAGTACGCAGAGAGGGGCCAGCGAGAGAAGCCAGAGAGAGAGACCAGAGAGAGTCTGGAGAGTTTACCAGAAAAACCAGAGAGCGAGAGATTTACGTTTACATTTTTACTAGAGAGGGAAAAGAGAGAGAGAGATCAGAGAGACCAGAAAGAGAGACCAGCAACAATAATCAAATTCTGACTGGAGAGAAGCACTTCAAAAGCATCAAAGGGATTGTAAAGGCTCCTCTCAGGCCTGTGCGAGTGTCGTCGGTGTCTCTGTGCCGTGGAGCTCTGATGAGTCACCGAGGTCTAAACCCACTCGGCACCAACACGAGAAAACAGACTCTCTCTACTACACTCATGTTTTATCATCTCTCTGACAAGTTCAGCCGGAGCCAGAAACCAGAGCGCTGTTCAAAGGACTCTCACGTCTCGGAGAACGCACCGACTCTGATGTTCTGTGACGAGGAGGGTCTGAGGACAGTGAGAGAGACTGGAGAGAGACTAGAGAGACCGGAGAGAGACCAAAGAGACTAGACAGAGACTATAGAGACCCGAGAGATACCGGACAGAGACCAGAGAAAGTCCAGAAAGAGACTAGAGACCACAGAGAAACTAGAGAGAGACCAGAGAGAGTCCAGAGAGAGACTAGAGAGAGACTAGAGAGAGACCAGAGAGAGACCAGAGAGAGACTAGAGAGAGACTAGAGAGAGACTAGAGAGAGACTAGAGAGAGACTAGAGAGAGACTAGAGAGAGACTAGAGAGAGACCAGAGTGAGATCAGAGAGAGATCGGACAGAGACTAAGAGAAACTAAAGAGAGACCAGAGAGAACAACACTATGGTGATGTCACACTCAGCATCCATCCATCCATCCATTTTCTACCCTTTAATCCATTTCTGGGTCAGGGGGGTGGCAATCAGAGATGCCACCCAAGTCTCATAGCACCAGCCCCTCACTGACCCTCTGCAGGTGGTGAGTCCATAGGAGGACGGCTGCTCTCTGAGTGTGCGCATAGCCTTGATCTTTCAGTGGGGGCTTTTGGGCAAAGTAGGGTTAAGTGTCTTGCCCAAGGACACACTCAGCAGACTACTCCTAATAGACACTCTATGGTTCCAGCACAAATATTAGTGCAGTAAAACTTCAAAACACAACACAGAGCCTTGGGACAGGAACAATGAGGAACACTGATGGAACAATTAAATGCAAAGATTGTTTATAATTATAGCTACTCCTGGCGCCTGGCTCTAAAATACTGTAACAAAAACATTAGAGTTATGGTGCAGGTGCCACCTTCAGCCTGCTTAAGTACACATGTGTTTGGGTTGTGCCTATGGCTTGATTATAACGTGTTATTTCTAGTCATTTCGTTTTTGAGTCTGGGCCAAAGTCAACGGTCGCAAAGGTGGAAAGAATATTAAACCAGTCTCAGAGGTTCCAGGAAGGACCAGGCTTCGCTGAGGACTTGTTCCAGTAATAATTCTGCTACTACGTGCTGCTACACTGTAAAAGGTATGTAAACAGAATCAGAATTTGGTTTGTGTGTGTGAGAGTGAAGGGATTATAGATACATTTATGTAATTGTGTGAAAAAACGGCATCAAAGTCTTCTTTGTTCTCATTAAACTGAATAGTTTTCCCACTGTTTTTTGACCTTGCTTGTAATGCTGTGTCCACCCGAGGAATGGTTGGTGTGTTGTTTGGACCTGTGTTGGCTTTTAAAGGAGAGGCCAGAGAGAGAGAGCAGAGAGAGACCGGAGAAAGAGACCAGAGAGAGAGAGAGACCAGAGAGTGAGACCAGAGACCAAAGCTAGCATAGTCTTGTTCCTGGTCTTTCTTTCGCCAGTCTCTCTCTCTGGTCTCTCTCTCTCTGGTCTCTCCCTGGTCTTTCTCTCTGGTCTGTGTCTCTGGTCTCTCTCGATCACCTTAACACAGTATTGTTAGCCTAATCATTCAAAGCTCCACACACCTTCGTCTGAGGCCCGGGACGAAACGCCAAGATTTTAGTGAGTCCTTATGAGCTTCTCCAGGTTCACTGTATTCTCCTATATTCTACAATAGAGTTTTACAGAAATACTCACATCGACCAGGTCTATCATCACACTTTATTTATCCAACCACAACATCTGCAGTCATTTTACCTGCTCCTTCCACAGTCACAAGTAAATATACAATAACTGTGAGTCAAATGAACGTTCTGATCCGGAATGGAGGCCATTTCTCGTCATCGACAGCAACAACAATAACTGCTGCTGCCTCTGCTTCAGAATCCAATGGAGCCTTTTGTGATAAATACAGCTTCCTGGAAACGCTGAGATTTTGCCCCCAAGCGTTTTATCATTCCTTCAACGTTTACAGAAAGAGAAGAAAGAGAGAGAGAGAGAGGGGGGAGGGAGGAGGGGGGAGGAAAAATGGATCAATAAAAACATATACAAAGCCAGGAGAATGGTAACCAACAGCAGATGTGGTTGGAAGCAGTGACTTAAGTTAGAATATAGTTACTTTAAGGGTGGTTTAGGTTTGTATTCCAGTGGAGAGAGAGACCAGAGAGACTAGAGAGAGAGATAGAGAGGGAGCAGAGAGAGACCAGAGAGAGTATAGAGAGAAACCAGAGAGAGACTAGAGAGAAACGAGAGAGAGATAATAAAAGGTTCCACACTAAACAGCAATGTATAGAAGGAATAGAATGCATTATTTTTATTTGTTAAAAATTATTATGAGAAAACTGAGCCAACAAACAAAGGGAGCAACTGTTGGGCTCAGAGCATTAGAGCGGCTCCTTCATTGGAGGTTTTTAAATCCAGTCTAAAGACACATTTGTACACCTTGGCTTTTAACACCAATTGAGTTTTGGTGTTTTAATTTTTACATGTATTTGTGTTCATAGTGTTTTCTTTCTTTCTTAAAAAAAAAATATTTTGTGTGTTGTTGTAAATGTGCTATACAGATAAAGCTGACATTGACGTTGTTCCACACGTAAACATCCAAATATTTTTTTCCCCAGTATCATGCATCAAACTCCATTCAAAGCCATTGCCTTATTGCCAAAAGTCAAAAAGTAAAAAGAATAGAAATGAATTATTATTGGATTAAGACTAACGAGTAAATCTAAGTTTTTAAGACATGCATAATTTAAGCCGACATTATAACCAAATGTTTTAGTGGAAGCAGAAAGTGACATGTAGATAGTAAAAAGTTGCAGTTTTGTATATAGGTCGAACAACTTATGTTATTGTTGTTTATGTATTGACTCCGATGACGCACATTCCAGGACGTTCTGGGTGTGTCTGTGTCTGCAGTTACCTGTAGTTACATGAGACACCACCTGTGGAAATCTAAGAGCGCTGTGAAAATCCTGGTTTAGATCCAGGACCAATTTATCATTATTATTCAGTGACCTACTATGACGTTTAAAAGTCTTCCGCCATTTTATAGTTGTTTTCTTTGTAATTTACCCACTCACATGTGTTTAAACCATAGATAGATCGTATACTAGGAGAGAACTTGACATAGTGTGACATCACCTTTATTGTCAGTCAACCCATGGATATGGAGACACTTGGATCTAAAGCCTCAGTCCTGGATCTAAAGCCTCAGTCTTGGATCTAAAGCCTCAGTCCTGGATCTAAAGCCTCAGTCTTGGATCTAGAGCCTCAGTCCTGATCGACTGTATAGCTGGGGGAGCGGATCTCTCCCTCAATGTGTCTCCCCGACTTTTCTCGCTTTTCTCCCCCTGGGTTTTTAGAGTTTTTCCTCGCCAATGCAGGAGGGACACCGGAGAGACCAGAGAGAGAGACAAGAGAGAGACCAGAGAGAGACCAGAAAGAGAGACCTGAAAGAAAGACCAGTTTCCAAAGAGGTGGATTGTTGGAACTTGCTGGAAAAAGTACAGGGTTCCAAATTGGACTAGAAATGTATATACGTCTTTGTGACTGTGTAACAAGCACTACATAAAGACAACCGACATAGTACTCCCGCTAATGCGACATGCTGCGAATGTTATATTAGGAGAACGAGCGAATAAGCCGCCTGCTCTCTCGTCAGGTGAGATTTACTGGGGTTTTCGGTAAAGCCGTGAGCGGAGCCAGAGTCTGTGAATGGAAGCACGGCAGCTTCCTGGAAACAAGAGACACATCATTCACTTTTCATTTGATTCAACAGAAATAACACAAACTTCTACTGCCTTCCTTTTCAGACAATACTCCTTTGACCTCTGAGTCCGGGAACCCACACAGAAGGCGAGAGAGCGAGAAGCCAGTGACCATCTATGAGAACAACAACATCCAATCAAAATGATCGACCTGACCTCATGTATCTGTGAAATAATATGAAATCATGTCAGAATGTGCAATTTAGAACCACATGTGTCACTGTGGCCCAGAGAATTTGCCTCTTTAGCATAATAAAGAAGAAGTTTTTATTCTTCAACGTTCAAGTTGTAAAATAGCTACCAGAGAGAGACCAGAGACACTGGAGAGAGACCAGAGAGAGACCAGAGACACTGGAGAGAGACCAGAGAGAGACCAGAGACTGGAGAGAGATAGACTAGAGTGACCAGAGAGAGACTAGAGACTGGAGAGAGATAGACTAGAGTGACCAGAGAGAGACTAGAGAGACTGGAGAGAGACCGGAGAGAGATAGACTAGAGTGACCAGAGAGAGAATGGAGAGAGAAAGAGAGACTAAAGAGAGACCAGAGAGAAAGACCAGAAAGAGATAACTAGCTCTTGGCTCAAATAGTGACTTACTGTTTTTTTACCCAAACGTTACCATGTTTTAAGATGACGACATGTTGTGGTGTGATTTCTTTCACAACATTTAACTCTAACAACATGTAACCTTCATGGGACATGAAATTAGGTCCCCCAGCTATAGTTCCCCTCATCTCTGGTCTCTCCTGTCTCGGTCTTCATGGTACATGTCTGTTTTCCTGGTACAACAGTCACCGTTAAGTCCGCTCACGTCTGGAGATAATTAAAGCTTTACCCGCGCTCCTTCAGCACTTCCCAGAAACACACTTTTTTTTCACCAGTCTTTCCCCGATTCTTCTCCTCTCAGACCTCAAGTGGACCCCCCCTCATGTTTCGACCTTCACCCCCCCCCCCCCCCCCCTTTTTCCCACACAGACCCCCACAGCGCCCCCCCCCCCCCCCTCTCCACAGTCTTTCTCTGGGAACTCACGTGACTTCTCTGCAGCGGAGCCCAATAAACCCGGCTCTCTATGGTCTCTTTCTGGTCTCTCTCTGGGCTCTCTCTCTGGTCTCTCCCTGATCTCTCTCTGGGGTCTCTATAGTCTTCCTTTCTGGTGAACCCAAGGACACCAGCAGAGACCAGAGGAGTGAATGTGTTCTACAGTCATTCTATTTAAATGCATTCCCAAATGGTTAGCTTCCATCTGTGACATGGAGAGATGTTCCCTTGTCCTCGAGAATAACGACACACAAGTATTGAAAGACACACAGAGACAGTTAAAGGGACAGTACGTCTCAGAGGTCTAATGAAGTCATAATAAAGTACTGCAATTGTAGAGTTTAGATTCTTTGCATCCTGTGTCGTCCACATTCAGTAACTGACAACTGATCACAATATTCTGCAGTCGTTCAGTGGTTCATCTTCTCGTCAAACCAATTTTATTCAATCAATCAAAATGTATATTTCACAAGTTCTGTAACAAAAGAATACAAAATAAAACTCTTGGACCTGGTGGAAGTCTGGAGCCTCCTCTCTGTCCTGTCTCTCGCTGGTCTTTCTCTGGTCTCTCTCTGGTCTCTACCTGGTCTCTCCCTCTGGTTCCTCTCTCTCTCTCTCTGGTCCCGATCTGGTCTCTCTCTCTCTGGTCACTCATGGACCTTATGGAGGTCTGGAGCCTCCTCTGGTCCTTGTGGAGGCTTATGAATGTCCATTTGGTACTGTGGCAGAATGGTTAGCACTTTTGCTTCTCAGCAAGAAGGTCCTGGCTTGGAGTCCAGTTCCAGATGGGGCCTTTCTGTGTGGAGTTTGCATGATCTCCCTTTGTCTGCGTAGGTTTCCTCTGGGTGCTCTGGTTTCTCCTACCACTAAAAACATGTATAAATTCTCCCCTCTCAGGCCAATAAATAAATCAGTAAGGTCTTTTTAAAAATGATCTGTTCATTAAAATATACAAAACGGTCGCTTGATTTAGTCTTCTATAAAACAGACAACGTCCATTCAAACAGGTGAATGTTTTACTGGTGCAAAAGCAGCGCCGAGTCTGAAGAGGTGTGAGTTCTTTGGAACTGAAACCATCTGTTCCACGTTCCACACTTGACCCCAGTGTGCATATTCGTTACAACTGTTCTCTCTGGTCTCTCTCTGGTCTTGTTGGTGAGTGTTCTTCCAGTCTCTTCCCATTGTTTGAATCCTGATGACATTTCCAGGAACATCAACAATGAAAAGTAATGTGAGATTATTGGAATAAATACATTGCCATAACCTACTTTTCCATGTTCCTTGTGACTATTTAGTAACTGTAAAGTGACTGCATCCTTCATGACATTCCTGGGAATGTGCTTGTCCTGAGGTCATTCCTCACCACTACACACTTGGGCGGAAAGCTGATTTTATTTCTCTGGTCCGGGTGGGGTTTCTCTCTCTTTTCTCTCTCTGGTTAGGGTTAGGGCTTCTTGTACAAAAATAACCTTTTGTAAGAAAAAGCCCTCTCTCTCGTGGTCTCTCTTTAGCTTTTTTCGTTCTTTCTGGCCTCTCTCTGGTCTCTCTCTGGTCTCAAAGATTGAACCAGATAAAGCGTACATAGGAGTGGACATCGCAATAGTGTTTGTTCGACATTTAATGTTTTAAAATCAGTGAAATAATTTTAAAGAAGCAAAACACAAAATATTTGCAGAATTGCAGAAAAGTACAATTAGTAAAGAAGACATTCCAAATCTACTCTTTCCATTTGAAGTACATTCCTACAAACGGTTACTCGACACTTATAACACTTTGAAGCAACTGTAGTAAAAGTTGAACTCATAATTCTAACAACACAATGCTCAAGGCTCATGTTGTGGTTATCTGAAGACTGCAGCTACTGATTGGACGGTGTGCATGGTATACACATTCTCACAGCAATTCTTTGGTCATGTCTCTTCGTAACATCAATAATATCTCTTCTGTCTGCTGTACACGGCCCCCAGACCCCCGCCTCTTTTATTCTCTTCTCGCCTTCTAAACAACAGTGCACCAGTGTCCTGATCTCCTGGTGGATACAGAAGGCCAACATTCACAATGATGGGTCAAGGATTTACATTTATTAGTGAACCTTAGAGAAGCATGAGACATAGTGTTGATCTGATGAAGACATATACTGAATATCGGATCTACATCATCTAAAATAGATACAAATGTGGAGTGGAGTAGAAGTAACGTCATGGATAAGAGGTGATGGTGGTGAGATTCTGTGGTTGAGGGGAGAGGGTTAGACGGTTGTGAAATCTGGGTTTATCTGACGGAACACGTGGTCTATTTTGAGCCCTGTGCGTTTATGGTTATTGGAAAGGCCGTCTCGCTCTTTCCCAGAAGGAGTCAATATTTCTGCCGCTCCTTCACTTCTCTCTCTCTTTTGCGCTAATCCAATATTTTATACCATGAAACACCATCAGCCTCTAGAGTGGAATGTTCTGCTGTGAGCAACGAGCAGCAAAACACATCGGAATAAGACATATTCATAAAGATAAGAAGCAGTCAAGTTTTTAACATTCATATTTTGTTCACTTTTATCAATTTGAAATTGATGATCATAATATATTAGAGTAGATCCAGTCAGCAAAGAGAGAGAACAGAGAGAGAGCAGAGAGAGACTAGAGAAAGACCAGGGAGAGACACCAAAGAGAGAGACTCTATTAGACATATTGATAATAAGTTGGTCATGGGGACCACACTAGTCCACAGAGATGTGTCTCAGTAACAGGCAGCTTTTATGAGCCATTAGAAGTCGTGATTAAAACTCATTAACTGTTATTATCAAATATTAGAGCTCTCCAGAGGACTACTACAGCTGAGAGGAGGCAACGAGAGAGACAGAGAGAGAGAGGGAGAAAGAGAGAGACAGAGAGAGAGAGAGAGAGAGGGAGAAAGAGAGAGGCAGAGAGAGAGAGGAAGAACAGAGAGACAGAGAAAGAGAGAGGCAGAGAGGAAGAGCAGAGAGAGAGACACAAAGAGAGAGAGAGCAGACCAGAGACAGAAAGAGACAGAACACAGAGAGGGAGAGCAGAGAGATGTGATTTTCTAAAAGTCTCTTTGTTTTGTTTTTTATCATTCTGTCTCTCATAGTTGAGGTTTACCTAGGATGGAAATTAAGTGGGAGAACTTGCCCCACTGTATGTGTAATAATTGCTGAGAAGAATGACCCGCCACAGAAAAGAGGAGGCGGAGAAGAGGCCAATGAATAAAAATACTTTAGTGTCACCGTCATCTGCGTTTATTGTAAACAGACAGTTCTGTAGTGTACAATTATCACAGTCACAGAACATGCAGTATCCAGCCTGAGTCACCGGCAGCGGGAGATTCTCACTGTAACAGGCTCAGGGGAGATTTCAGGTGTGTGCGTGTGCGTGTGTGTGTGCGTGTGTGTGTGCGTGTGTGTGTTTAAAACTGGGGTACCTCCCTTTTTTCTTTCATAAATAAAACACAAGAGTCTTTAAAAAGTGCAATGTTGTGAACAAATCAGAAAAAACTCACGTGAGTAAGAGCCCTGTGAGTCACTATAAAAATTATGATTTATTATTATTACGTGATTTTTTTATGAGATCGAAACACCACATTGCTATATAAATAAACCTGCCTCATCACTAGCGCAAACATAGAGGGAAGATAAAATGCCAAAAGTAAAAACATTCTATCTACATCTATTCGCTACATTTCATTACGCAAGTAATCTTTTTGACATTTTTCTCATTACTTCTAACAAAAATTGTTGAGTCTATATACAGTCTATGGTCTATACATAGTTCCCACAGACCAATGAATGTCACATGACCTCCTCGGAGACGCCATCTTTGATGGCACGCTGCTGTGTTTGTGCATTCCATTAAACAGAAGAATGAGAATAAATGTAGATATTCAAACGCAAACTGGGAAAAAAAGGGCAACTTTTGAGCAAATAATTGTATATTAATACAATGGCACCACAGTTTAACGTGCTACGGACATGTTTTACATATTTGATCAAATTATGCAGCAAAAATTAACAAGCAATGCAAACATTTCTCAAAAACTTTAGATTTAATACCAGTTGGAGCTCCATTTAATTATTTTAATTATATTAACAATTAATTTAAATAATGCTAATGCCACACGGACACTCTGGATTGCTGTTATTGTTTATTTCCGCGTTTTTGACCGTATGTTTTGGTGAATGGTGGGCAACTGATTTTTCCAGGCGTAAAGAGCAGTTTATTTTATGACACAGATCTTTTTACAGAAGCAATGCTGTTTGTGAACATTGTTTTAGCCCACCATAGAACTATTATTATCTATTTAATACATTTACGTTGCCCTCGAGAGCCTCGGACGCGACACCGATCCTCCTCATAATAAAGTAATCTAAATAATGAAACTCTCTAGTTACCAGCTATCAGCATACACAAGTTAGTACTGAGTAAATTACGTCTGTCAACACATTATAAGATACGATACGCACCTGACACAAAGTGCTCCGAGCATATTCTTGCGTGTTTTGAGGGAGTTTCTTGCCTGTTTATCTTCGCAAGCCATAACCTCCGTGGTTGTTCTGACAAAAGCTTAGTCTTCTCACATTCATGAAGTCTAATGATGGGTATACTGTAAAATCCAAGTTTAACGGAACCTCCGGCACGATTTGAACATCCATTGACCCAGCAGGAGATGACCATTTTCAACTTTATCACGACATTAACACGTTTCAGCTTCTTTTTCTATTGTTTTGCCAACAGAATGCCAACACAAATGGCGCCGGGTCGGCAAATCCCCGTATGTAGTGACGTCATGTAGGAACTATGTATACCGAGTGTTGATATGCGCAGTGAAGGAGGCAAAGATAAGGTTAAAATCATGTTAAATAAGTGTGATGTAGGCAAAAAATAACATTTTGTTTGGTCTGCAAAATAGCCCAATCTAATAACTTAATTTTGGTCGAGTTTTTGTTGTTGTGGGTGAATGACCGAGGCAATAAATAAACCCAATATAAAGTCTATGGGCGATCCTTTTAGGATTAGTTGTCCAGGGGCGC
Organism: Knipowitschia caucasica; assembly: GCA_964034765.1. NCBI lineage: Eukaryota > Metazoa > Chordata > Actinopteri > Gobiiformes > Gobiidae > Knipowitschia > Knipowitschia caucasica. The sequence goes on along the minus strand of OZ035845.1, from coordinate 9,649,635 downwards.
CATCTTGAGTCTCCGTCTGCTTACTACACCTTTCTATCACATGGCTTCTGTTGTTTCTAGTCTCACATAATCACTGAGCGCACAGGTGGCTCCAAAGTCCTGTCTGAGGGCTAATGTAACTGATATAGATTCAAACACAGCACAATGCACCTGAAATCTCTCCTCTGCAGGTGTCTCCAGCACCGCGGGATCCCCCTGCACACCACACCGCCTCAGAGAGCTCGCATGGCGGCCTCAGCGCTTCCCACGGGCTCCACTATAACCAGGGGCTACTACGACTCTGGCAAGCCGGAGAGGAGCGCAGCAGCCCGGGTAGTGGACCTCCGCAGCGACACGGTGACCAGGCCTGGAGCGGAGATGCGCCAGGCCATGTCCGAGGCCGAGGTGGGGGATGACGTGATGGGAGAGGACCCCACGGTGAACGGTACGAGTCCGGCTGTTGTGGGAGTATCAGCTTATGGGCGAAAAGCAGGACTAGTTTATCACAAATTACGCACTAAAACTATCTTAGCAAAAGCAGGAAAATGTATTAAATAAAGCTGTAATGTCTCCCAGGCAGATACATTCTCATGAGACTTGACAAAGCACAAACAAACGTCATCAAACTATACAAAAAGTTTAATCAGAAGTTCTCAACCAACCACAGAGACTAGAGAGAGAGACCAGAGAACACTCTGGTCTCTCTCTCTAGTCTCTGTGGTCTCTCTCGTTTTCCCCTCTGGGTTAGTGACTGGTTCCTCTCAGGAGGGTCTAAGGACAGTGAGACCCTCCTGATATGATCCAGGACATGTATTAATATTTAATAACATTACTGGGCAGTGGTCATCCTGCTTCCTATGAACCAATGGGGCCTATGTGTTTGTTATTGTTAGATTCTCAGATATATTTTTGGTGACTCGATAACTTTGTAAAGTCCTCTGAGATGACTGCTGTTGGGATTTAGGGCAATTCACAAATAAATTGAATTGAATTGTAACAGGACAGTAGAGGAACACACTTTATGGAGGGTCTGTGTGTTGCTGATGTTCCTTTAAATTGTTGTTTTGCCGGAAACTTCCACATTGTGACATCATTCCAGCACAGAGGACGTGCATATGACACATTACGTCAATAAAGTTACAGACAATCCAAAACTACACCCATCCAATCCAACTTTATTTGTGAAGCACTTTAAAACACACACATATCAGTTTAGTACCTTTCTCTAACCAGTCCCACTGAGATTCCAGAATGTCTTTTTCAGGGGAATCTTGGCCCCAGAGAGAAGAGAGCTGTCAAACATGTCTTTAGTGGAAACCGAAGCAAACCTATGCAGACACGGGGAGAACATGCAAACTCCACTCACTACTCAGCAGAAATCATGCACAAGGGAAGTTGAAGTGCAACAAAAAATTCTTATTAATCAGAAAACTGTTTTTACCTGGATTTGAACATAATTTTCATTAATTCTAAAAAAAATATATTTATATATCAAGTGTTTTGATGGTATGGGGTTAAGATCCTGTTAAACAGGTCTGATTTAGGTGAAAATTAGCCTCTCCCTTGTTTGGTTATAGTCAAGACAGTGACATAATTAAACCGTTAAAGCCAAAACATTTGGATAACTTGACTAAGGTGCAGAGTAAGTTTGTGTAAACTCTCAGTCGTACAGGGATTAGTCAAAGCAAAGGAAGGTTTCTCACCCATCATCTGTACTTCTTAGCAAGTTTTCCCGACGTTTCGTCCTCAACCTGGGGACTTCTTCAGGGAATGAATTCTCGCACCGCGCGTTGGAGATTTATAATTTATGGGTGTGGTAAGCCACACCCTAATCCTGATACTAACTCGTAAACAATCTCAGGTCTGTTTGATGTAGAAGGGAGCAGGTCTAACGACCCTGCTGAGGCTAACAACCCTAACTCCTTAGCATGTCACAGACCTATTGTCTGCTGGGATGCTCAAGTGGAGTGTAGGTCTCACCCCTCCTAACTCATTAGCATGTCACTGACCTTGTCCCAAGTTAGGGCGTTGTTTTTAGGATGTCGTCATAGATGCGAGGCAAAACAAATCTTAACCCTCCTCCTCTGTTAAGAGAAGGTTTTTGTTTCCTCACAAAAATGGCTTCTTTCACCCCTCTCTCAAACCAATTCTTCTCCCGAGCCAGAATTTTAACCTCTGTGTCATCCACCGTGTGGTTGGAGGCCTTGAGGTGGAGATGAACAGCCGACTGTGGCCCACTAGAGTGCAGAGTAGAAGGTGCAGAGTAGAATTCCAGAGGTTATTAGTTTCTTGTAACATGAATTTATTGAGTGTTTATCTATTTCCACAGAATTACAGAAACTTGCGGCTGAAACGTTTGGGATGGAAGCTGCTCTGTTTGTGCCCACGGGAACTATGGGAAACCTGATTGCAGGTACTGCTGTCAAAATACTGTAGTACAAAACTGTAGTGAAAGTCTGGGGTACAAGACTGTAGTACACCAGAGTACACTCGTACTGGGAACACCAGGTGCCACAGAGGGGCGGCTGCGGCTGTAAAGTGCCAAACTGCCGTTGTGTCCTTAGGCAGGAATGGTTGGTGGCGGTAGGAGGGGCCGATGGCACATACTGGTTGCCTCGCTTCTGTCAGTGTGCCCCAGGGCAGCTGTGGCTACAGTAGTAGTTTATCACCACCGTGTGTGGAGTGAATGAATAATGATGCGTGTCAAAAAAGTGCTATATGAAACCGATGCATTATTATCATTATTATTATTATGAGGTACAAGAATATAGTACAAGACACCACTTTCTCAGAACATTTCAAGCAGAGCAACATATACATGCACAAAACCATGATGCCTTACAGATTGTGAATGAGTGAACATTTTGAGCCCTGTTTCCACCAGGCCCTACTCTACTCTACTCTACTCTACGGGGCTTCAGTCTACTATAATAAAGTTAAAGCTGCGAGTCTTCTCAATGTATTCATTGACCTCATAAACGTTTTTTTCTTCACAGTGATGGTGCACTGCAGAGAGAGAGGAGACGAGGTCATAGTCGGGGATAAGTCACATTTACATATTTACGAGCAAGGAGGAAGTGCACAGGTAAGAGAAAAGCCTCAGAGGGACAACTGAACAGAGGTCTGTAGGTCAAAGTCACTGCAGCAATAAATGGGACTAAAAACCAAAACGCCAAAACAGATGTAGTATCTGCTGACCATTCTATTAAAGCTGGGGTACCTAACATTCAAACAACAAAAACACAAAACTATAGTCTGTATTTTAAAAAATTCTAATTATTAGAGAGAAAAACGAAGCCGTTACCTCCGACACAGAGAGAGAGAGAGAGTAAGTATTAAGAGAGACCAGAGAGAGACCAGAGAGGGACCGGAACTTTTTTTCCTGCACTTTAATAAGAGACCAGATGGAGACCAGATGGAGACCAGATGGAGACCAGATGGAGACCAGAAAGAGACCAGAAAGAGACCAGAGAGACCGGCACTTTTTTTCCTGCACTTTAATAAGAGACCAGATGGAGACCAGATGGAGACCAGAAAGAGACCAGAAAGAGACCAGAAAGAGACCAGAAAGAGACCAGAAAGACCGGCACTTTTTTTCCTGCATTTTAATAAGAGCGTTCTGTGAATCCGACCCCTGCTCTAACACTTACAGTGCTCTGATCCTCTCTCAGTTGGCTGGTGTCCACTCCACCACACTGATCACTCTCCCCGATGGAACCTTCGACTTGGACCAACTAGAGTCCAAAATCCGACACGGTTTTCCTGATCCTCATTATCCGCGCTCCAGACTCATCTGTGTGGAGAACACTCACAACATCCAGGGAGGACGCGTGCTGCCGCTACACTTCCTGAAGGAGGTATCTTTTATAAAACAACATTTAAAATCATCAGGTTTGGCTTCGCTTTCCCTTCAAACAAGTCACTAGTAATTTAGTAGAAAGTACAGATATTTGGGTTTAAAAGTTTAAAGTCAGACACATAAGGTAGTAATATTAACGGCTTATTAACTGAGCGCGAGGTCTGTATGGAGAAATATCAGACCGCGACCTTAAAGTACAGGCCTGTGCAAAAAGGCCAAGGTCTGATATTTCTCTGTACAGACCGAGCAAGCGAGGTTAATAAATGTTTTATCATATGACTCTCGTCTGTGTCTTTACCAATGCTTTTGAGATATTTGTGAAGTATGTTCATGTCCGACTTGGTTTTGTGTGATACGCGCTGCGGACAGATTGTCATGGTAACGGTCCGAGGAAAGATATCAAATGTGATACGCGCTGTTCGGACCAATTGTCATGGTAACGGTCCGAGATGGGAAAACATCAGACCGGTAATCAGCCAATCAGAGCGCGCTTACGGTCCAAGTCATATAATAAATAAGTATATTCCTGATACTTGTGTGATATGTGTGTGTTTCAGGTGCGCAGTGTAGCGGATAAGTACGGTCTGAAGGTTCACATGGATGGAGCTCGCCTGATGAATGCTGCGGTGGCTCTGGGAGTCTCTGCTAAAACGATTCTCCAACACACACACACAGTCAGCGTGTGTTTGTCCAAGGTCAGGCATCTCTGTGTGGGGGATGTGTGAGTGAACAATGTAGGTGGGCAATATATGCGTCTAGGGCTGTCAAAATTATTGCGTTAATTCACGTTAATTACCGTTTTCATTAACGCGTTAAAAGGTAATTAACGCATTAACTGCCAATGCCCGCTATTTTCACGTTCCCAGATGTCTATTGTATCAAATATGTAAGGCTTGAGGCAATATTTTATCGAGCCAGCAGATGGCAGCATTGCTCTATGAATGGTTTGAAAACAGCTAGAAGCTAGATAAGATAATAAAACTTACCTCTACTCGACTGGGGATTACAGGGGAACGAAACCAGCTAGAAACAAAATTCTTTTTGCTGATGAAAGTAGACAGTCCATTCTTTCAGAATTTAGATAGTCATAGTACACAATATTCTGTGGGTCTTAAAAATTCAGTAAAAATCATCAGAAACAGCAGGCAATATGGGAGTTCTGAAATAGGCTGGCAGTCAATCACATGTCCGAATGACCCGCCCATTTATAATAATATCACTCAGAATGCCGTGCGTGTGTGTGATGGTGACAGCGGTAACGTGGTCATATAATACACGTATATATACACGCACAGGGGCCATTCTCTGATGTTGTGTGACACACGGAGGAGAGAAGGAGACACGCTGAAATACAACCAAACTCGCAAAATTAAAGCTGGGGTATCTACATTTTCCCTTTCATTAACAACCTTCTACTTTTGTACCCAAAAGTAGAAGGTTGTGAGCAAGTCAAACAGATTTAAGTACATTTGGTATCAATAACAATGTGTCATTACATTTGAAAATGTAATTTAACTTCAATTGGAGTGGATTTGAAATAGAATGTTAAATATGCGATTAATCGTGAGTTAACTCACCATTACTATGCGATTAATCAACTAAAAAAATGTATCGTTTGACAGCCCTAGTAGAAATATTATCTTGATGATTAGTATACCGTCCACATATGTCCTTAAATGTCCAGTACAAGTGTTCATCCTGCTCCCTGTACGCACCATTTCTAATTCAATTTGTCTCTCTGTAGGGTTTAGGATCACCAGTTGGCACTATTTTGGCCGGTCCGAGTGACTTCATCTCCAGAGCGGTGCGATGTCGGAAGGCCTTGGGAGGAGGCATGCGTCAGTGCGGAATTCTAGCTGCAGCCGGAAAACTGTCTCTGCTGAAGATGGTGGACAGACTCCAGGAGGACCACAGGAACGCCAGGACCTTTGCTCAAGGTTTTTATCTGTTCCAACCACATTTAGCCATCTATGCTTCGACCACAATGATGCTGATGCTGTCAATTGTTAGTGTGAAGCAAATTTTCAACAAAAAAAAATATTAGGGCTGTCAAAATTATTGCGTTAACGCACGTTAATTAATATTTTTCATTAATCGCGTTAAAAAAATTAACGCATTTGACGCATGCCCATGCGTCCCATAATAACACTCAGAATGCCGCGGACACATGCGCGTGTGTAAGATGGGGACAGAGCAGGTAGGCCCTCTGGGAATTCAAGTTTTGAAATTCCCAGAGGGGAGCACTTGTTGTTTCCTGTATGAACTCTGCATGATGAGCTGTGGGCGCCACAGCGCTCTGGACAGCAGCACCACTTCCAGCGGCTGTGATGACGGCAAACGGCGCTGCGCAATGGGATCATATCCAAGACCACGCACAGAACTATTACAGAACTATTCTCTAGTGTGCGTACGTGTCTTTGCGTAACCGATGCACACAATATCTACAGCGCTGAAGCTGGACTGCGGAGCCTCAGTTTCCTCCGTGTCTTCTCCCAAAGCGCACTCGCTAAATTAAAGCTGAGGTACCTAATTTTCCTTTCGACTACCAGTTCATGTTAGTTGTGCCAAAAAAAGTAATGGTGTGAGCAAATCAAACAGATTTAATGACATTCTGCATTTCAGACTGTTTTGAAATGTCCCTCATCTGTAACAAACAATGGTTTTGGTCTGAGTCTAAACAGAAAGACAGAATGTTAATAATGTTAATTCCATTTTATATGGATTTATTGTTATAACAAACAAATACAGTATATATGTTCACTAAGCTGTCATTTATCTTGCCATTCAAACAACCATTTACAGAAAAATTTGGCATAATTTTGCCAATAGTTTGAAATGCGATTAATTTACGATTAATTAATTTTTAAGCTCTAAATAACTCGATTAAAAAAATTAATCGTTTGACAGCCCTAAAAAATATATATATTTCCTTAACTCTTAAATTTGTGTAAGCCCTCAGTCGTACAGGGATTAGTCAAAGCAAAGGAAGGTTGGGCCACAGTTGGCTGTTCATCTCCACCTCAAGGCCTCCAACCACACGGTGGATGACACCGAGGTTAAAATTCTGGCTCGGAATAGACATCCTAAAACAACGCTCTAACTTGGGACAAGGTCTGTGACACAGTTAGGGTCGTTAGCCTCAGCAGGGGGTTGTTTATGAGTTAATATCAGGATTAGGGTGTGGCTAACCACACCCATAGGTTATAATCTTGTGTGGTAGTTGAGCATGAGGTTTCTTTCTCTCTCTCTCCTAAAGACAATTCACATTCTTCTTGGACATCAGGTTCCTGTAACCTTTCAAGCACAACTGTAAATAAGTTTTAAATTGTTCTTGATATGATTTCCTCTTCTCTGCAGCTTTACTCGATTGCTCCTCTGACTTCTTCCACGTGGACCTGTCGGCTGTGGAGACCAACATCTTGCGCTTCAGACTTTGTGCTGATTTGGCCCCGGCTGAGTTTTGTGCGCGTATGTCTAATATCCACCAGGGGGAGCAGTCGGCGATGGGACAGGCGGTGCAGGTGCTCATGTATCCGCACTTTGAGAACTCTGTGAGAGCCGTGTGGCATCTGGACATCTCCGGTGAAGACACTCAGTGGGCCATAAAGAAGATGAACTATTTAGCAGCACAACTAAAGGAGGAGAGGAAATCCACTTGATGCATTTAAGAAGAATTCTTGTCAATAAAAGATAAATATTATACAAAATTCTGTTTTTGAGTTTTTAACGACATTACTAGACAAACTGCTACTAATATTATTTAGTGACAGTTTAGCTCTAGATTCCTTACTGCAAATACACAAGGAAACTCAATGTGCAGATAAACAGAATCACACAAGGCATTACTATCATTAACAATCACAGTGCATTAGAACGAGTGAAGATACAATACTTTCTGATCATGGAAATGTTTAAATGATTTGTTTGAATGTTTTGAAACTTGTATAACTATGCATTTTCATGAGATGAATAAAAAAAAAAAAAGAACCTAAACCTTTGTAGCACAGCTAAACAGAACCGTTTTAATCTGGATTAGAAAATTGTCAGAGAAGAAGTCTGTCTCACATTTTCAAGAAGACTGTTCCATATTTTAGCTGCATGAAAAATGAAGCCTCCCCATGGTTAGTCCTAGGAAATAACTATAGTGTGCTACAGCTAGCCTGCCACATAAACCATATAGAGGAAATAGAACTGCTACTTAACCTTGTTACTGCAAATAATGTAAACGTCAGGATAAACGTTTTTATACTATTGCAGTAATAGCAATATTATCATGTCAAAAATAAAATATAAAATATAATTCATCACATTTGTTCTTATAATAACATACAATACTGTAATCATGAAATATGGAATAATAAGTGCGGATATAAAGCATATTAAGATCATCTACAAAAATCATAAGCACTATTATTATTTTTGAGCCAACACGTTGAAAGAAGTAGCCAACTCTGCACATGAGGCAAATGTTTATTAGGGTTTATCCAACATGGATAAAGAAAATATACAAACTGTTTCTTACCTCGCTATTTTAAATGATGAAACGATGGTTAAGTGAAGTATAAAAACCAAACCGAAATATTTAATACGACGAAAAATAAGTAATGGCAGCGGTGGGATTCGAACCCACGCCATCGAAATGACTGGAGCCTAAATCCAGCGCCTTAGACCACTCGGCCACGCTACCACATGTAGAAAACGAAAAGGACTTCCGGATTAAGAACGTCACATAACTAGTACGTGGTTAAATAAAAATATTATGTTATTTCACTGGTTAAAAGCGCCCAATATTGACAAAATTGAAAATATTTGTAAGTATGTCACACCGCAAACAAAATATTACACCATATAAGCAAGAAGGTAAAAAATGCATTGTACACAAACATAATGACAAGTTATCGAAACAAAATGCCAATTTACAATGCTTAAATTGGCTTCAAGTTACCGTAAGAAAATTAAATACATTCTCAAAATAAACACGCCACACGAGTACCAACTTCTCACAAGATGTCACTTACCGTGTTACACTAACCTTAAAGTTGACATATGGCATTTAATTAACAAGTTTCTATATCTTCTTTCCTCGTTTCAGTGGATTTGGGTCAAGCGGCTAACACGTGTCCCGCGTTGAATCTAAACAAGTGTAGCATTTAATAAGGTCTTGGCATGGTTATCTTTATCAAAATAACATCTGAATATGTACCTACCATAATAGATCCATGGTACCAAGCTGAACCATAGAACTGAAATGTCCAGGGCATGATTTGGAAAATGATTACTAGTGTTCTATGGGTCAGACACGGTTCAGATGTAGCTAACTTAATTAATGTTATGTCAGGGATGAATCAGACAGAGACGGATCGTGGTGTGCCAAACTCTGGAAGTTTATTTAAGTTTCTCTCAAGTTCCACTGGTTTACTTTGTTTCCTTCCCCCAGACAGAATAAAGGCAGTACACAGTTTATATAGTCATTGTCACGTCACACATCGAAAGACATACGTGTCACAAAGAGACAGTCACATCATAGTCATAACATGGAGTCCTTGTAGAGTCCTTGTACAGTCCTGCACGTAGGCCATATTGCTATCTAATACTAATACCCTCCCCTTTGATCACATAATCACATGTGATCACTCAATTTGATCAATCAATAAAGTGGAAAAAGAAAAAAAAAAAAATTCAAAAAAAAACTTTAAAAAATTATTAAAAACAAAGAAAATGTATGCATTAAACTCATAATCATCAAATCAATATCAGTGGATTTTATCCTCTATCCTGGGAAAAAATAAAAAAATAAACAAACAATCAAAAATAAAGTAAATAAATAAACAAAAAACAACAAAAACAAATCAAAAATAAAAACAAACAAACATTATTGGACACACAAGAACTCAGCAGATTCAGTCAAAACACAGACAAAAACGAGCTGAGTCTCAAATTAGAAGCTAATTTCACTTTTCTTACTCTATACTTTTATTCTAATGATAATTGTTTACACTTCACTTATTTCACTGTATTGTTTTCACTTTTCAATCTTAGACTGTGTACTTTACTTTCACTATTCACTATAGTTTAAAACTATTCTAATCTATTCACAAATATGTTTGCATATTTGCTTCTATTGAGCCATATTCTTAAACATACATTTTAATCTAATAAATCTCTCTGTGGTATTATACTCTCATTATCAGTGGCTTATTATCAGTGGGATTTTGCTCCATGTCTATTCTACATTCTCAGGAATAAAACTGTGAACACAGTAAGGCAAATGGTCAACATTTACACTTCTATAGTGGTCAGTGATTTATTACTTTTTATTATCTAAAGATATTATTGTCAGGCAGTTTGGGATGAATGTACATCATTAATCAAATTAGTATTATCCTAATAGTAGCTAATTTAGCGTTTGGGGTTGGGGTCAATTATTCTACAATGGTGTTTGTGCTGGAAACTTCTCCATATCTAAATATCTACTATTGTGTTTTTGTGCTATACACAAATGCATCAAAATGCTTTTAAATGCTTTTGAATCTCTGTTGGTTCTAATCTATTTATTGATCTAGGCATTAATCTAGGCTACACTCATATGGACTTTTGCATTGTCAACATTCACTCATGTGTGAACACAAGTGAATTTGGCAAGTATCTAATAAAACTGTACATAAACTGTAATTAACTTTATCTACTTTTGAAGTAAATGCTTGTGAAATGGTCCCTTTACCATTTGATATTAGCACTGGCTAGAAATATTCTCTATTTTTGAAAGCATCTATGGTTGATGCATTTATCTATTCCTATTTCTACACTATTGTGACTCTGAAGTTTGGCTGCAGTTTGAGCAAAGGCATATTTCTAGCTTTGTGACTTCTGTCACTTTTAATGGCTGTAAATAATGATTCTGATTCTAATATTATAGCTGATCTATCAAAAGGATAACATTGTACGGTACTATTTTAACTCTTACGTGGAAATATGTTTATGAACAACAAAGAAAGGACAATTCTACTTTTTTACTACTATTTAACATCTACTAAAACGCTACAATACTTATACTTTATCATTTTCAAAGTTTTTCAAAGTTTTGTCTGTCAGATGTCTGAATACTTAACATGTATATTGCATTTGTCACAGTTTCTGGTTGTAGCAATAGCATCGGCAATAGACGTTTTCATTGGCTGGTTCTTGTTCTGCAAATGGCTGTGTCCAATAGATCATCAGATGTCCAGAAGCTAGGCACAAACAAAAACAAAAGAAAGAATCATGAGTATCTCTCTCATTTAGCACTCATCAATGTATGATTTCAAAAATATAAACATCACTCCCCAGTTTTTCTCTCTCAGGTCCTCAGGTCCTCAGGGTCCCCTGAGGGTGAGTCTCAGTCGTCATCAGGTCAGGTCATCTTCATCTTGGACATCAGTAGGGTCCAAGCCATGGTTTTGGTCACTCCAGATGCACATCAGATCTCCAGATACAGTCTTTTCACTTGAAGCACATCAGGTCATTTGCGATGCACTTCTGGTCAATGGTGCAGTGTCTCAGTTCCTGTACACAGCTTGTATGCAATAGTTACTCTCTATGGTTAAGTCACTTTGATTCTACTTTAACACAATTTCATTCATGCTGTTTACACAATTACTTCACACAGTACAAAATCAACAAATCAAAAGTGTCAGTTCAATTAAGTCCATGTAAATGAACAAAAAATACTGATTCAAATAAAGATTCAAGTGATAGACAATTGAAAATGTGTTTACATTGGAGTAAACTTTTAAAATGCTTTTTCTCATGTTCTGCTTTTTCATGTATCAATATGTAAATGTGAATGTGTGAGTGTATGTGTGTGTATGTGTGTGTGTGTGTAGGGTTGTAAATTTTGGGGTTTGTCTCTCCAGACTCCTCGAACCACCTGTAGGTCTCAAAGGTCACACTGTGGTGATGTAAACCACGTAGACACACTTTCAACTCCCTCTAGGTCTCTACCTGACGCTCCACCCATCACTGCCTCCAGATACCTCTCTTTCATGGCCCCGGTCTCACTCCCACTTACTTCTGTAGTGGGGGGAGGGGCAAGGAGGTGGCATTTTCCTTTGCTCTTTGATCTGTGACCTGTGGCTGGGTGGGCTTTGCGCTGTCCAGTGTCCGCAGCAGTGACCTCTCGTACAGTGAGGCAGAGTCTGAAAAACAATCCTTGAGACGGCCAATTTAAAAACAACAGAGATTGTGAATGAGATTGTTTTTCTCCCTAAGTCAAAACAATTTTGAGCGCTCTGGGTTTTCCCAAGCGCTATGTAAATAAAAGATTAATTATTATCTTACTAATGATGACATTTTTAAGACCAGAAACTTCAATATAAAAAACAAGACTCAAATCTCTTAAACCTTCAAACTTTAAAATATGTATTATGTACTTTTGTACTGTGTTTAATTATCTATGCGTCCTTGGGTTTTCTTGAAAGACGCCATGAAAAATTATGAAAAATCTCTATAAAAATGAACATTAATTTGTAAAAACATTTAAAACAAAACTTGAAATCAAACAAAAAGTTAGCTATGAAACTGGATTTGTTCAATAAAACTCAATTGTGCGTCGGAGCTGCCTCCTCCTGTCATCTGCAGCAGCAGCAAGGTCAGGCGTGTAGTCAAAACAAAAACAAAAGTCACCACTTGCAATGGGTGAATTGGGTAGTTTAACTTAATAATATAATACTTTTACAGCCTAATTCCCTCTTTCTTTTTAGACGAAGTCTATAATCAATAATCACTTTTAACACAGATTCTAATTTAAATGTTTGAAAAACGGCTTTTGTAACTAAAATAAAAACATAAAAAAATTCTCACAAACCGCTATGAAATATATCAGAGATACAATAATGGACTCACAAAATAAGCAGCAGATTTACAAAAGAAAAGCAAAGCTTTTGTACTAATCTTTGGGTTTCAAAAACATATAATTCAAAACTTCTATGAAAAACGTTTAACTGCTAACAGAAATCCAAAAGCAATTTACGGAATACTTGAAAAGCTCTGATTTTGCTTCAGATTCCAGCCAGAGCAGCGAAGGAGGGGGCCGTTTCCCTGACAACGGCAGCAAGATAGAGATGTGCACACACACAGGCAAAAAGATACAGAAGAATAACTTTCAAGATTACTTTGTTAAGCAAATATAACTGATGTTGTTCTTTATACTTTTGTCATTTATCAGCCTGAAATTCGTCAATTTCAAAGCTTTTGTAACAAAGGCCTCTTTAACACGTTTCCCTTTTTATAATAACTTTTAATTTTACACCATGGTTTCACTAACTATTTTCTATTCTCTATTCTCTGCCTTTTTTATATTACGGCTACTCCAAAGGCAGGGACCCCGATACGTCAGGGGTTCCTTTTTCTCTCTGCCCTGGCTACTCCAAAGGCAGGGACCCCGATACGTCAGGGGTTCCTTTTTCTCTCTGTCCTGACTACTTCAAAGGACAGGGACCCCGATACGTCAGGGGTTCCTTTTTCTCTCTGTCCTGACTACTTCAAAGGACAGGGACCCCGATACGTCAGGGGTTCCTTTTTCTCTCTAATCTTATCTATAGATATAGACATTTGGTGGACCTCAAAACAGGACCATAATTTAGTTCACTCAATTAGCAGACTTTGAATAAACAGGTGTCCGCTCTTACCTTTTGTCGAACAGGGCGCCAGGCACAGTCAGAAGTCCACCAAATATCAGCTTTTCCACGTCCAACCAGGTCTCCAGATCATAAACCAGCGCTCACTAGTACCGGGAACTAGTTTCCATCGGCAGAGACCAATCGCACGTCAAAAATCCCCGGAATGTGGACATGGGAAAACAATTTTAAACGCTAAGTCCAAAAAACAGGACACAAAAAAATATAGTGAGACAGCGAAAAAGAGTCCCGGAGCCGGTCGCCTCTCCAGCCTGCTGGACCGCTCCCAGGCCCCAGACACTCTCAGCTCTCCCACGCCGAGAAAAAGAAAACAAAGCAAACTCCCTCAAAACAATCCAGAGAATGGCACACACCGAGCCGCGCATTCTCCACCAAATCTGTTAGGATTCAAGCAGACAGAGACGGATCGTGGTGTGCCAAACTCTGGAAGTTTATTTAAGTTTCTCTCAAGTTCCACTGGTTTACTCTGTTTCTTTCTCTCAGACAGAATAAAGGCAGTACACAGTTTATATAGTCATTGTCACGTCACACATCGAAAGACATACGTGTCACAAAGAGACAGTCAAATCATAGTCATAACATGGAGTCCTTGTAGAGTCCTTGTACAGTCCTGCACGTAGGCCATATTGCTATCTAATACTAATAGTATTATACAGCATGGAGGAAAGAGAAAAGCTTCAGAAGTCACATTCACGTGTGACCATCAGGATCGATAAACAGCAACATAACATCATGACTCAATACTTAAACTCGGTACTTCACTTGGTACCTCAAAACTCGGAATACTTCAAAAACTCATAAAACATGTTCAGATCTTTCTTAAAACTTGTCAACAATCTTCCGTGAAATACTAAACTTCATCAGTCGATGGTTCTCAGATATTGCTTTGAAAACAGTCTCTCTCACTTCTCCGTTTTAGTTTTCTTCAGGCTGCATTTGTTGTGTTGAGCCATGAATTCTTCTGTGATGTGTCTTTCAATCACACGTTTCAGCTTTAGTGTCCAGATTCAGAAATCCAATTCAGTCCAAATTCAGAAATCTAGATTGTTCCAAATTATGTCCAAATTGTGTAATCATGCATCTTTTGCATGACATGTAATCATGTCCATGCAAAAGAGGACGATGGTCTTGTCCATGTCTCAGCATCTCACAGCAGGCCTGAGTGGAATCAGGGGCTGTGCAGATTGTCCAAGTGTGCTGATCCAGATGCATGGGTTCTCTTGAGGTTTTTCAGTTTTGGCTTAAAAAAAACAACACATTTTTGTGTACAAAAAAAAGTTTTCTGTTCTGTAGATGTTACAGACAATGCCCGCATTCTCCACCACCTGAAGAAGATGACATAGTGTGGGATCGCGTCTTTCATTCAGACAGAAGACATGTTTTATTGTCGATGGTAGAGACAGCACGAACAAAGCACACGAACAAGGGATGTTACGACAGCAAGTGTATTATACAGCATGGAGGAATGCAGTCCTCCAATCAGCAGCTTCCACGGTGCCATGTAGCTTGGCCTTCAGAAGTCAAAACAAGGGAAAAGTACTGGCTTCTACACATTGATAGAATGATGAGTTTAACTTTAACAAAAGTTGCTTAAAAGTGTTATGAAATCTCACAGCGCAATAGCGTCCTCCAAAGCTTTTTTCCCCTGGACATTTCTGATGTTCGTACTATACAGCGTTTCCTGCAGCCACAACACAAACATGAGGAAGACTGGATGTTTGTGTCCACAACAACACGCCGACAAAAAATTAAGCCTGCTGCTGTCTGTATTCCTCCTGCTTTGCTTCGCCTCTGTTGAGCACAGGGCGCTCAAACAGTAACCTTTGACCAGTCACCCACAGAGCGCTGCTGCCACCTGCTGGCTCAATAAAACACTGCCAGACCTATTGTACATGTTTTTAGTGGTAGGGAAAGCGGAGCACCCCGGAAAAAACCTATGCAGACACGGGGAGAACATGCCAACTCCACTCAGAAAGGCCCTGTTCCGACCGGGATTCAAATCCCGGACCTTCTTGCTGAGAAGCGAGAGTGCTATCCACTCAGCCACCGTGCCTCCCCATAGAGCTTAACCCTTTATTTATATCTCTGTATCTTCATTATTATATCAATCAATTTTTGTTGTATAACACATACCCACCCAACAAAATGACAAAACTTTTTACATGCATGCTTTGGACATATAATATATGTATATGTAACACCAGTGTTGGTCATGAGTTCTAATAAAAAGTAATAGGCCTATTTCACGGTTGACGTCACAATGCGGAAGAAATTGAACATGTGTGTATGACCACTTCCGGTTGCTAGCGGATCCTGTACAATCTCTCTGAACAATGGCTCAAACTAGCTGGAAATGTTGGTGGAGTGTACCTTTATGTAAAGCTGTTTTCACGAATTTCCAACCGAGAAAGTGACTCGATCGGTCTGGGTGAGAACGATTCGTAGAGATTTGGGTGCTACCTTTTCAGTTCTCTGTGGCAGTAAACAACGTGTGTAGCCTTCAATTTCAGGCTGACGATATTTACACCACTCCAAAGGGTCGTCGACATTTAAAGAAAGGTGTAATACCCTCCAAATTTTCTTTAATCTTTAAACTTTAATCCCCCTCATCACCAGTCAGTGTATGAGCCAGTGAGAGGCTTTGGGTCGATGTCCGTGAGGAGGAAGACACTGTGGAAACAGCTGAGAGCGAAGGAGAGTTAGCTTCCAGTGCTGACCACGACTATGCTATTCGTCCCAAATGTGGTAGGTACATTTTTGGTTTCCTTAATGCATGCAATTTTCTATAGTTATTGCCATAGCTAAACATTATTTTGTTCATTAGCCATGTGTGTGTGCCTGTGTGTTACAATTTGTATGTTTGATATGTTTTATGCTTTTCTCTTGACTTAAATCAGATTGTACTTGTTTTTCCTAAGGATTCGTTGATGCACTGGCAGAAGAAAATCAGAGGCTGCAACAACTACAGTTACAACTAACAGAGATGACCCTACAACTAAAGCCACAGGTTTGGTGCCTCTGACAGCGATTTCAGTTTTTACACCCGATTCCCATCAGAGGAGGTCTTCATAGCGTTTTGGGAAGCTCTGCACCCATCTGCTTCTAGGATGGTCTACTGGACAAGGGCACAGAGCATGGCACTGAGCATGGCACAGGGTCCTGCTCTTCAACACAAGCTCCCTCTGATAGATGAATGTTTTCTTTTCCTTTGTCCTATTGCTGCAGGACTGAAAGAAAAAGTACTTGCTTCCATCTTTGACATCAGCAAGTTCTTGGGGCAGAGCCAGTTTGGATGACGAGAGTTCATGTACAAGCAATAATGCAAGACAATCAGCCAGTGCTGCCCCAATGTGCATGTGATTGTGGACTGTACTGAAGTGCGTTGAGAGATACCAGCATCCCTCACGTTACAATCAGTAACATTTTTGACCTATAAAAACAACAAAACTTTCAAGGGCTTGATTGGTATCGCACCCTGTGGAGTTGATACGTTTGTGTCAAAGCTGTACATCGGCTCAATTTCGGACAAAGAAATCACTAGGAGATGTGGTCTATTGCAACTGCTCTCTGATGGAGATGAAGTCATTGCTGAGATTAGTTGACACAAATTGGTGCACACTTAATCATACCACCTTTCAAAACCACATGCCAACTCTCTGCTGCTGATGCCCATAAAACACAAGCAATTGCTCGTGGAGAGGGCAATACGAGTGAAGGAGTACAGTGTGGTGCCACTCTCCTTGTCTGGCACCATCAACCTGCTTTGGGCAGTTTTTTGCCTGCTAACACACTACCAAGGACTTTTGAATATAATAAATGACAAGTCAGTGTAATGTTTACACTGCACTTTACTATGCATTTGAAATGTTTTTTGTTTAGTCTAACTTTGGCAATCAATAATAACATGTATTTTACACCACTGTAGTTAGATCTTAGAACTTCCGTTGATAAGCATTGCTAAAGTTAGTGGAAGGATTTAAAAACAAATATCATTGTTTTAGGTAATGCATGTTCTCTATGTATCCACTCTTGGCAATAACTTTGAATCTGTTCTGCATTTTTGCAATACATCACTTTCACGTTACCATCTGTATTATCTGTGTTGATTCATACTTTGATTGCGTCCTGATTTGCATGTTAAGATTTTCTTCTAAATAATAATAATACATGAATAAAATTAAATGTAAATATACTTGTGCAACAGAACTTTGAGTTTACTGTATTTCTGACTTTGTAATCGATTGCCATTGCAATACAATACAATATTGAATGTTGTATATAAACACCATAAATCTATTCATGAAATCTGTAGAGTTAATAAAAAACTCTTTGTATTCTTTTACTTCAGAAAATTAATGTTTCAAAACAATCAACTATTTATTTCAGACTGAACTTATTACAATAGAGTGGTTACAGAAATACATATGTGATATGAAACTAATGTTTAGGTATTGTAATATACAAAGTAACTATGGTAACTGCACTCAAAATAAACTACCTTTATTCACTAATGCCGCATTTCCACTGTAACGGTACGGCGCGGCCGAGTTTGAGTGCTTTTCCATTAAAAATGCTATCTCCAAGTTTCTCCTAAGCGTGGGAGGGGTTGTCAGACGCGTAACTAGTAACATTGGTCTGATGCGTCACTTTTTGTCATTAGAAATGAAAGGTTTTTATTTTGATTTCAATACATAACTTAGTTATTTAAAATACATGTATATTGTAAATCTAAGTATCAACTCATAAAAGGAGTGAGAAGTATGATGATGAAAATCATATGCCTAAACATTTATTTTACCCTTGTGTTTTGATCAAAAATAAAACCTTTTTGTATTTAGCAAATATGCCTCCATCCTAGTTTATAAATTTACCACGGTTATACGGATTTACTGACAAATATAATGTATGTAATGTAAATAGAAAGAAAAGCATGTGGCAGGAAATCGTAACTTTTGAACCCATTTTATGCATGTGCACAGACAAATGAATGAATGATACAATCACAGATTTATTTAAAACAAAAGTAAAGTGCAAAACCAACAATTTGCAAAGTCCAAAGTACGTATGTCTCTTGGGACCAGGTCCAGATGAGGGGAAAGTTAAAGTAGTACTAGAATTTAATATGCTGCTTTCCAGAATATATAACTACAATATGTGTTTACTGAAAGATCAAGGCTATGCTCACACTCAGAGAGCAGCCGTCCTCCTGTGGACTCACCACCTGCAGAGGGTCAGTGAGGGGCTGGTGCTATGAGACTTGGGTGGCATCTCTGACTGTCACCCCCCTGACCCAGAAATGGATTAAAGGGTAGAAAATGGATGGATGGATGGAATATGTGTTTATAATATTTCGGGTGTTCATTTTGACATGTTCAGATGAATTATGTAAAAAAAAAGGCTTTGAAGTAGCACTTTTTCACTTCCGCATAGAAACGCTAGAGGGGGCCAAAATGGCGGCGATGACGTAGGGGAAGGCCATCTCACAGCAGCAGACAGCAGTCTGGGCTGAATCTGTAGGATGTTTCACCGTCATCTGAACAAGGTATAAACATATTTTCATTCGTTTTGTACATAATAGTGTGCAACTCTTTTAACCTTTTAGCCTTATTTGTGAGATGTGGGGCGACAGTAGCTCAGTTGGTAGAGCATTGGCCTTTGAGCCTGAAGGTCGTGGGTTCAAGCCCACAGTAAGACCTACTTCACGAATCCCACTGATGACTGCTGTCGTTGTGTCCTTGGGCAAGACACTTAACCCCACTTTGCCTGAAGCTCCCACTGAAAGATCTCAGCTCCTGTGGACTCACCACCTGCAGGAGGATCAGTGAGGGGCTGGTGCTCTCTGTACTGGGTGGCATCTCTGGCCCCCCCCCCCCCCCCCCCCCCCCCCCCCCCCCCCCCCCCCCCCCGACCCAGAAATGGATTAAGGGGAAGAAAATGGATGGATGGATGGATGGAAGTTAGCTAACTGTACTTGATATCATAAAACATGCTAACAAGGCTAATATTCGTTTTTACATTATGCCAGTCTCACTGTAGTTGCCTTACCACAATGTACATTGTGGTAAATAAATCTAACACCTATTAACGGTTTAATTAGCATTTTTATCAATGATTGCATCACATGTAGTCTATGTTTTCAACTTCTGCACCTTTTTGTTCATAAAAGTAAAATATTTATTTAATTCAAGTTATTTTGATTAGCATTTATGGATATTACAATGTACATTGTGGTAAATAAATCTAAGGCAACCACAGTGAGACTGGCATAATGTAAAAACGAATATTAGCCTTGTTAGCATGTTTTATGATATCAAGTAGAGTTAGCTAACTTGCCCAACACTAATTAGCTGGAATCTCACAAATAAGGCTAAAAGGTTAAAAGAGTTGCACACTATTATGTACAAAACTGATGAACATGTTTTTTTTCCCTTGTTCAGATGACAGTGAAACCTCCTACAGTTTCCAACCAGACTGCTGTCTGCTGCTTTGAGATGGCCTTCCCCTACGTCATCGCCGCCATTTTGGCCCCCCCTAGCCTTTGTTATAAGGTGCCACTTCAAAGCCTTTTTTTTTAGGCTTGTAAGCATGTTTTAGTATATCTTGATTTCAAGTAGCTAACTTGCCCATCTCACATATAAAGCTTAAATGTTAAAGGAGTTTTACACTATTATGTACAAAACTGATGAAAATATGTTTATACCTTGTTCAGATGACAGTGACACCTCCGCTCGCTGCTCCTACAGATTCCAGCCATGACTGCTGTCCGCTGCTGTGAGAGATCATTCTCCTACGTCATCGCCACCATTTTGGCGCCCCCTAGCGTTTGTGAAAAGGTGCAACTTCAAAGCCGTTTTTTTAAACATAATTCATCTGAACGTATCAAAATGAACACCCAAAATATTATAAACACTTATTGTAGTTATATATTCTGGATAAACATAGGGTAAATTCTAGTACTACTTTAAGTACAAGCACAAAACAGAATGGCAACATGTGAAAGAGCAAAACAGACAAATTCTTTCTTCGGCCTAAAGAGAGTAACACCGACCAGGACGCTGACTTTTGGGGCTTTCTGTGCGATTCAATTTTCCCTGTAGTGAGGAGTACGTTATTAAAATAGATCCATGGGAGGACGTATTGAGGCAGAGCAGCCGGTTTTAAAGATGGTTGAGTTGTTTTACCATAGGTTCAGACGTCGCTTCCAGTGACGAGACTCGTTGACCAATCAGTGTAAGGCAGTCGGCTGACGTCACGTCATGGTATCGCTTCAGCCCGGACAGAACCACTGTTGAGGTGGTACGAAAAAAGTACCCGCATCCCAAGCCCAACCATAGTGGAAATGCAAAATAACCGCGCTGTGCCGTACCGTACCGTTACTGTGGAAAAGCGGCATTACTCCTACACTATACAGGAGTGAACTGTTTGATGCACTAACAAATGTTCACTTCTCTCCCAATAGAACATGTATAAACGTTTATAAATAGAATTTGTCAAGTTGCTCTCTCATAGCAATGATTGTGTCTTCATCTCTCCAGATCCTCTGAATTGTGACTTGAGTGTGTGTGCCTGTCACAAAGTAAGGACACATAAGGTCACTGACCGCCAGTTGACCTTGAACCTGCCAGTAATGCTTGTGGCTTTTTTTGATGGACAAATCCTTCAGTAGGTGCTTTACCTCAGCAATTGTGTTGGTGTCGCAGCTCTTAACTTTCTGCTTTATTTTATCTTTTTAGTGTTTTTATTGATTTTAAATTGATTATTTATTTCCTATTTTAATTATTTATACCATTTGTGATGACTATTTTTTATTCTATTTTATTGACTGGTTTAGCTACATGGAGCTTTTTGTGTACTTTTCTTTTTTTGTGTGCAGCACTTTGGAACTGTTCTGTTGTGTAATGTGCTATAGAAATAAAGTGGATTGGATTAACTTCCACAAGGCCAAAAGGTGGATTTTCACTGGGGTCATAAACCCTGCAATCAGCATTGCAGCGTTGTCTTCTGCAGGACACTGGTAGGATAGAACAGATCCATGAGGCACTGGACCAAATTTGGAGTCCACCAGGGTCAGTTCCTCAAGGCCACAAAGAATCTTGCAAATGCCCAAAATGTGTTTGAGCTGGTCACCAATGTGCATCAGATGAGGATCAGGAAGAGAACCTACAGCACAAATAACCAATTTATTACAAAGCAATTTTGGGAATATAGAACAAAGTTTACAAAACAACAACAACTAACCCAAGCATTTACATTAAATATTGTAAGTATTGATACAGAAGGTAAAAGTGCATTATCACAGATGCTCAGTAATATTATTACTACTTTTACTACTAATTAAACAAATTACAAACAAAAGTGGAATAGAACATTTCAAAAATATATGCAGCAGGACTTGTACGAGTAAAAGGACAAAACCCCTTGTCCTTTTACTGAATTATATCAAACACAACAACAACTTATTCTTGTATAGCCCTAAATCACAACAGCAGTCATCTCAGAGGACTTAACAATACCATTGAAATCACCAGAATCAACAGTTAAGACACAACAAATACACATATGAATTGGTCCATAGGGAGAGACCTCAGATTCAGGAAGAGCAGTGTGGTTTTCGTCCCGGTCGCGGAACACTGGAGCAGCTCTATACTCTCCATCGGATACTTGAGGGTTCATGGGAGTTCACCCAACCTGTCCACATGTGCTTTGTGGATTGGGAGAAGGCGTTCGACTGTGTTCCCCGGGGTGTCCTTTGGGGGGTTCTCCGGGAGTATGGGGTCTGAGGTCCTCTGCTGAGGGCCGTCCGATCCCTGTATGACCGGAGCCAGAGCTGTGTTTGCATTGCCGGCAGTAAGTCAGACCTGTTCCCGGTGAATGTTGGCCTCCGACAGGGCTGCCCTTTGTCACCGGTTCTGTTCACTGTGTTCATGGACAGAATTTCTAGGCGCAGCCAGGGGTCGGAAGGGGTCCGGTTCGGAGACCACAGGATTTCATCTCTGCTGTTTGCAGACGATGTTGTCCTGTTGGCTCCAACGAACCAAGACCTGCAGCATGCACTGGGGCGGTTTGCAGCCGAGTGTGAAGCGGCTGGGATGAGAATCAGCACCTCCAAATCCGAGGCCATGGTGCTCGACCGGAAAAAGGTGCCTTGCCCTCTACAGGTGGGTGGAGAGGTCCTTCCTCAAGTGGAGGAGTTCAAGTATCTCGGGGTCTTGTTCACGAGTGAGGGAAGAATGGAGCGTGAGATTGACAGGCGGATCGGTGCAGCGTGCGCAGTGATGCGATCGCTGTATCGGATCGTTGTGGCAAAGAGGGAGTTGAGCCGAAAGGCAAAGCTTTCCATTTACCGGTCAATCTTCGTTCCCTCCCTCACCTATGGTCATGAGCTTTGGGTAATGACCGAAAGCATGAGATCGCGGATACAAGCGGTCAAAATGAGCTTCCTCCGCAGAGTGGCTGGGCGCTCCCTTAGAGATAGGGTGAGGAGCTCAGTCACACGGGAGGAGCTCAGAGTAGAGCCGCTGCTTCTCCACGTCGAGAGGAACCAGTTGAGGTGGCTCGGGCATCTGTTCCGGATGCCTCCTGGACGCCTCCCTGGGGAGGTGCTCCGGGCATGTCCCACCGGGAGGAGGCCCCGAGGAAGACCTAGGACACGCTGGAGGGACTATGTCTCCCAGCTGGCCTTAGAACGCCTTGGGGTCCCCCGGACGAGCTGGAGGAAGTGTGTGTGGATAGGGAAGTCTGGGCGTCTCTGCTTAGACTGCTGCCCCCGCGACCCGGCAACGGATAAAGCGGAAGAAAATGGATGGATGGATGGATGGAGAGACCTATGTCCATAAATGTCCATACATGTTGTAGAATGTTAAAGTGTCCTGGATCATCACCACAGTCCTTCTAGTTGGACACTAACTGCCCAACAGACCCTCCTGCATCGACAAGGAAAAACTCACAAAAACCCAGTGGGAAAAAAAGTGAGAAACCTCGGAGACCCACATATTGAGAAAGGGATCCGCTACTACACGGATGGATGGGCTAATGATCCAGGACCTAAGCTACAGAACGAGGACCAATGCCACGCAGCGGCCGCAAAGCGTGGACAGGTCCCGTGCAGGACTGAAGCGCTGCCAGGCGGGTTGGGCAGGACAGTCCGCAGTGGGGGGTTCACAGGTCCCGTTGTCGCGCCATGAAACAGAAAATTGGACAACGGGTGAATAACCATTTATGGCTTTGTATGTTAAAAGAAGGATTTAAAATTTCATTCTGTACTCCACAGGGAGTGGAGTGATTTTAACACCGGGGTTATATGCTCCCTCCTTTTGTTACCCATTGCTTGCTGCTGTATTTTGAACGAGCTGGAAGCTCTTTAAAGATATTTTAGGGCATGCTGCCAGTAAAGCGTTATAAGTAGTCAAGCCTTGAGGTGACAAAAGCGTGGATCAGTTTTTCCGGGTCATTTTAAGGAAGTATATTCCTGATTTTAGTGATGTTCCGCAAGTGGAAGTATGCTGTTTTAGTTGCTTGGCTTATATAAGCCTTGAAGGAGAGCTCTTCGTCAAAAATGACTCCAAGGTTCCTCACAGTGTTGCTGGTTACAATACTGACTTTATCGAGAGTAATAATCTGGTCGGCAAGGAAGTCCCGCAGACTCTTTGGACCGAGTAGGCTCACTTCTGTCTTCTCCGGATTAAGAAGTAGGAAGTTAAGAGTCATCCACGTTTTAAGGTCTTTTATGCAGGCACTAAGCCTTTTCAGCTGATCTGTCTGATTTGGTTTCATAGACGGGTAAAGCTGTGTGCCATCTGCGTAGCAGTGGAAGTTAATTCCATGCTTTTTAATGATGTTACCTAACGGCAGCATGTAAAGTACTCCTAATTCCACTCCAGAATAAGGCGACAAATTCTGATTTACATTGACAAAGTGATACCGATCCGATAAATAGGATTTAAACCAGCCAAGGGCTGTTCCTCTAAGACCTACAGTATATCACATTCTAGCCTGCCCTCTGCAGTAGAATGCTGTGGTCTATTGTGTCAAATGCAGCGCTGAGGTCTAGTAGGACCAACACTGACACTTGTCCCTTATCAGCAGCTAAAAGTCAGTCATTTGTGACTTTGACTAGGCAAGTCAGGATTGCATCTAAAATGCAAGTTGAGGCTTTAGAAGATGCGACTACGAATATCACTTCTGCTTGGCTCACAGCCATGAACTTGTCGAGGCCCACTGAAGAGTCCAAGTGGGAAGTTAAGTACGCCGCTTCAGCCTGTCCATCACCAACAGCAGGAGTAACCTCCTCTAGTTTGTCACGGATGGATGTAATTTTATTATCAAAGAAGTGAAAAAAATCAACACTGCTCAGTGAGCTTGGTATTTTAGGCTCCATTGCGCTATGGCAGGTTGTGAGTTTAGCAACGGTGCTAAACAAAAATCTACTGCTGTTTTTATTCGCTTCTATTAAAGTTGAGTAAGGGCCTGCGAAGGGCATTCTTGTAGTTTCGGAGACCTGCTTTCCAGTCCCTGTGGACAGGGTCAGAGTGGGAGTGGCGATATAGCCTCTTCAGTTTTCTAACATTCCGTTTTAAAGTTTGCAGTTTAATATTGTACCATGGCAATGATAATCTAATCCTAATAGTTTTCTGTTTTATAGGAGCTGCTGCATTTAATGCAGATTTTTAAAACGCGATAGTGTTGTCCACTGTTTGGTCAATGGGACTGGAGCAGTTGTGAGCAGGTTCACCTGCAGCGGTATTCAACATCGGCTGTATTAGTTCTTTGAACCTTGTGATAGATTTAGCATTTAAGGTTCTTTTCATTATGGTTTTATCTTGCGGCGCAGGAAAGTCCTCCAAAGCAAGATTGAACGTGATCAAGAAATGATCAGACTGGAACGAGCTTTGACGCAGGACGTTAATATTGGAAACCTAACTACCGTAGGTCAGGACAAGGTCCAAAGTGTGGTTATGAATGTGAATTATATTAGCTTTACCTTGCCTAACTCCTCAAAAAGATATATATATAATTAACATTAACCTGAGTACGTGGTCTATGCCAGGGTTTTAACTCTTCAGTGCAGGACAGATCAGCAGGAACCACATTCAAATTCAGGGTGATGAAATGTAGTCTTTGATAGAGAAGTGCGACCAGATGGTTGCACAAAATCTTTCCTGAAGCGCAGTAACAACTGGTGGACATCATCTTCACAGGAACCTCTCCAGATTTCAGGCTTACCTGTGATGAAAAAAAAATCAGTCACTATTAGCAGGCGCACACAGATCATGTAGAATGACAACAGATAATAACGCAGAAGAGAAAACAGAACTCGCTGCACCAGCAGCAACTTTATTAACTGGATGAGAACAAACTGCAACTGCAGTAAATAGCAGTGTTTCAAAGTAAACCTGTAGGTTATGTGGCACATCACGCTTTCTCATAGACCTGTAGGATCTTGCCCGAACTTCCACTTCTCCTCCTACTATTCCTGACACGCCATTTACATATAATACACAATAAAAAACAAAACATTTAAACAAATATTAATCATTTCTTTATACTTCATAAATATTAGAATGATAAGTCAAACTTTTGACACGTGAAAGTGATCAACAATATGCATACTATATATTTCAAATCTAAATACATATTTTTTATGACGCTCATGCTTACGGTATAGCATTATCAAACTGTTTTGGTACACCCAGCAAAAGCGTATTTTCACTGCTCCATTACATAGTATGTAAATCCACACATAACTCATGGCGTGTGTGAGCAGGTGGTTGTCCTTTGACAAAACTATCATGAGCAGTGTTTCGTTTTAGCGGTCAAGGCAGGTCGGAGAAGCATTAACTTAATGCTTGTTGGGAATAACAATTACAGGAAGGGCCTGCTTAGTTAGTTCAAGTTCATTTGTTTACTTTTATTTAGCTCTAATTCCAAGTTAAATGAACTAAGGCTAATTAAAACTTGTACAAAACACCTTTTAATACAGCGTTGAGCACAAATCCGTCAGACATGGTGACTTACCTTCATAGTATGAACACGTATTTTTCCACTAACAACTTGTAGCCCTTTTCCAATTTTGAACAATGTGTAAGTGACATCTCAGATGCTATTCGTATCACGTCTCCCATCGTGATTTTCGGCCAATTCCGCAAGGATTTTGAGAAATTGATCGCACTGACCAAATCCATTCTAGTTGTCATTTACAGTAACAGCACACCGGAAGTGGTAATACACGCATGTTAATTTTCTTCCGCATTGTGACGTCAACCGTGAAATAGGCCTATTAGTTTGCTTACAGACAGAACAGGAGTGTGGAGGATGCCATCTCCTTTGTTCTGAACTCTGTCTACAGTCACTTGGACACTAGTAAATCTGTCGCGAGAATGCTTTTCATCGATTATAGCTCTGCTTTTAACTGCCTTGTCCCAGGTAAACTGATTGAAAAGCTCATGTCTCTCGGTTTAAGTGTTGCCATGTGTAAATGGATTTTTAGCTTTTTAACTGACAGATCTCAGAGAGTGAAAATCAATGACTGTTTTTCTGATGTTGTTTCTGTGAGCACTGTTTCTCCTCAGGGATGTATTTTGAGTCCTCCTCTGACTCAAACTTGATCATCAAATATGCTGATGACACCACCATCATCGGTCTCATCAGTGACACTGATGAATCCTCTTATAGAGCAGAGATACAAAATGTGGTTCAGTGGAGTAAAACTAACAACCTCCAGTTGAACGCATCGAAAACATGTGAACTGGTCTAGAACTTCAGTCGCAATAGTTCTCATTTGCCTGTCGTAATCGACAACTCCCAGGTGCAGATCGTAGAGGAGTGCAAGTTTCTGGGTTTAACTCTGTCTAACGACCTGAAATGGGTTAAAAACACTGACCGAGTCGTTAAGAAAGCTCGTCAGCGTCTCTACTTTCTGCGTAAACTTAGAGAATTTACCACTAACTCTAAGATTCTGCTTAACTTTTATCGCTGCACCATTGAGAGTTTACTTGTTGGTTCTGTGTCTGTGTGGTTTGGAAACCACACAGACACAGAAAAGAGAGCTTTAAACAAGGTGCTCCGCTCTGCAAAGAGGACCGTGGGCTGTGAGCTTCCTGTTCTGGAGGTTCTTTATAAATCCAGACTTTTAAACAAAGCTCTTAGGATTGTTAATGACTCTTCTGGCCACCCTGGGAAAGCCATGTTCCAGCTTCTTCCCTCTGGCAGAAGATATTGCTCTCTGAGATGCAGGACATCTCGTTACGCTAACAGTTTTTATCCACAAGCTGTTATCAGTGTGAACAGAGCACTTTAATGATTTGCACTTGTTTTGAACTGTTTTAGTCGATCAATTTCACAGTGACATTTGTTTACTGTTTTATTTGTTTTATTTTTGTCTTTTAATGTTGTTTTATGTCTGTATTTGTCTGTGCACACTGGAGACTTTTCGCTAATGTATTCCAATGTGGTTTTTTTTACTGCAAATGGCAAATAAACTGAATCTGAATCTGAATCTGTTACATTACCCAGTTACTGCCCCAAGAACTACTTTTTGATTACTTTATGTCACAAAAAGATAACCGAATCAAGTTTGTATGTTTGTTTTAGAAATACCGATACTGGTATTGGCAGTGTTAAATTTGACAAGAAATTCTCATTTTGTTTTAGTCTTTGTCTTTTGACGAAAATTAATTTTAGTTTTAGTCACAGACAATATATTTTTGCGGACAAAAACAAAACAAAACTAGAACAGGAGTCATTCATTGAGATGCAGACGATAACTAAATTGATCATCATTTTTGTCCACGAATGAAAGGAGAGGCAAAACGAGGCAAAGATAGACCATGACGAAATCAAATGGATGGTAAAGAGCAAATGAGAAAACAACCAAAGAGGACCAATGAGGGCTTGTCTTAGTAAGCACTGGTGGCGCTAGCTGTGAACATAAATTATTGCTAACGCTAACCACAACACCACTATAGATGACTTTCACGTGACCTCACATCCTGTGAAAAAAGGCTTGGCTTACCGGAGGTCGGCCATTCTGGTGGTGCAGTACGCTGCTGTAGCTGTATCGCCACACTCTCTAATGTCACATTAGTCTTTCAAGGGTCATTTAAGTTCTTTGAAGCAATACCATACAATTGTGCCGTGTTTCATTGTGCTAACAGCAAGCGTGACGAGGACAAATTTAGTTTTAATCGTTTCCCGGACTTGTTTGGTTTACATTTTTGTTTATGTTTCGCCCGTGATAGGTCAAAAAGCCTCTGCCTACGTCCCCCCGAATGCAGCGCAGTTCTGACTCTGCTTTACTTCCTGTTTTTACGTCCTGTTTTTTCTAAAGGAGTAAAGTTAAACTATCGAACATTCTATTGACCCCATTTTCTATTGATATCGAACACGTGTCTATAGCAATATATATCATTATCGTTTTTTCGGCCAGCCCTAGTTGTGACCAGTGTTGACTGCGTTGACCATAGACTGTAAGTGTTGACGCCAGTGGGGGCGGGTCCCGGCTCAAAAGTGGCCAAAATGATGTGCACTGACATGCTTGCAATACCACCCCGGGCCGATGGGGGTGGACCAGGAATAAGAATTAGCCAATGCTAACATATAGCATTGGCAGACCTCTCGAAAACGTCTTTACAGGATGGTCCAAAAGTTGGTTCTTGGCCCCTCAGCAAAGTGTGTCAATGCTGAGGGGAGTGAATTTTTTGGACCACTCTAGTTTACTTGCTGTGAATTTTTGAAGTCTCTCGTTAAAATGAATGGAGCTTGCGCCGGCTGACGCATGCGCAGATGCGCTTTTTCATAATTTTCTTGTGGCCGGGACCACTTGCGGCCATTTTGGATAGCTCCAGTAGAGCAAATTTTTTGGCCCATTTGTTTGAACGGCGGAGATAGGCGTGACTACGTCCGTTAATATATACAATGGTTGACGCTCATGTGTTCAACGTGATGTAAGCACAGAGGCACGCATACAGCGGTAGTGTGCAGTTCCCCCCCTGCATTATTATTTCGCTACGTTAACCCAAATTCTATTTCGTTAATGCATTACACTCAAGACTGGTTATGACACATCCATCTGATAGTTTTAACTTTTTGTAACTGAAAGAGCGCAACTACCGATACTTTACAAACTACTTTTTCAAATACTACACTACAATCAATTATATTCTCATGCCAAAATGTCTTTGTGCCCAGGAGATCAGGAACCTGATGATAAAGTGCAAGCCATTGTCCCTCTCAGCATGGAGCCCACCCCGACTATTGGCTTCACCAAACTGTCCTGGAATAACTGGCTGCAAAAGACGTCTCCCCCTCCTGGCTACAGTGCAGAGGTGCTGGGAAGCGGGGTCACTGAGATGGTGGCTCAGAGTAAAGATCTGGGAGGAATAGGACCAGAACAGCAGGTTTTTTTTTTCAAAATAATGTCCTTTTTTATTTTCACAGGAGCAATGTGAATCAGTCTGTTGTTCTGTAACAATCTGAACAACAACTTAAAATGTGAAACCAATCTATGATATAGACCAGCCATTCCCAAACTCAGTAACACCGAGGCCCCCTTAAAAATCTGACGGGTCTGCGTGGCCCCCCAAAATAATAACCAAGAAGACAACATTAAGAATCGGCTCTTCTGGTTATTTTATTTTGGGGAAATAGCCTCTGCTACAAACATTGTAATACAAAAATGATTACAGTGGATTATTCAAGTCAAATAATGAACACAAATATTTTAATATTACAAACAAAACATTATAAATTTAACATTAAATAATTATATATTTTTTTTTTTGACCTCCCGCGGCCCCCCTGCAGTACCCTCGCGGCCCACCAGGGGGCCGCGGACCCCACTTTGGGAGACACTGATATAGACTGATTACATGCTAAGCCTTCGTTTGTTATCATTTGGATGATCGTGGCTTATTTTCAAAATAGTCTAATTTTCTGTAATGTAACAAGCTGAACGTCAATTATCAACATATCAAATGAAGGCTTGATATATTATTTACTTACTGATATAAATTAAATGGACTTTTGAACGTCATTATATTATTTAGAGTTTCACATGTATTGTGTTGATAGTTTAATGTCAAAAGGCTTTTAGAAATTCCCATGTAAAACATGTAGGCTTTGGTCATAGGTGCAGGAACTGAACATTTGAATCTTTCCTTTTAGGTGGTGTGCATAGACTGGACTGAGCTGGCTGGACGCGGCTATGTGGTCCTCAATATGACCAAGAACCTCAACTGTGTGAGTGACCCATCCAAGTACCCCAGACATCACTTGATTTGAAATCACAATTTTGTATTTTTTGTACAAAACAACAGAACCAAGTATGTCAGTTTCATAATTTCTCATGAATACCATGCTAATCAGTAAGTTTAGACCATTGGTTTCAAACAAGTCATCAAAACCAAGAATCAATGAGCTCTATACTCTCCATCGGATACTCGAGGGTTCATGGGAGTTCGCCCAACCAGTCCACATGTGCTTTGTGGAGAAGGCGTTCAACCGTGTTCCCCGGGGTGTCCCTTGGGGGTTCTCCAGGAGTACGGGGTCCGGAGTCCTCTACTGAGGGCCGTCCGGTCCCTGTATGACCGGAGCCAGAGCTGCGTTCGCATTGCCGGTGTAACGCCAAGATACACTGCCTTGAAGAGATGCACTGCCTCAGCTGTTTATGATGTAATGCAAACCTGCGCATGCGCGTCTCACGGCAACCGAAGCATACCAAGATGGCGGACCGTGAATTGCTTTAAAAGTTGAAATACGAACGAATTAAGACACGAATGTCACTTTTAATGCAATTTGAGGCGAGATGTTGATGGTTCCGTTTTGTCACATGTGGGTTTTAAGAGTCAAAGTTTTGTGCAAAATTTAGTTTAAGCAGTCAACTGCGCCTGTGAAACCACAAAGCTAATGTTTTCATAGCAGTCCGCGGCTGCTGACGTAGGCTGATGACGCGTCCTGTGGCAACTCTACACTCTTACACTGGTCTGTCGGGTTGATAATGGAAATAATAAATTTCATTCAATACATGTATCGTACTGTATTCAATATGATTAACAATAGTGTGTTCAAACAAAATATTTATTAGATTGATTTTTTAGATTGATTTTTAGAATTGATTAGATTGATTTTTTTCCCCATTTTCCATTATCAACCCGACAGACCAGTGTAAGCTGGAGCTTGGTCACACGGGAGGAGCTCAGAGTAGAGCTGCTGCTTCTCCTCATCAATAAGAACCAGTTGAGGTGGCTCGGGCATCTTTTCAGGATGCCTCCTGGATGCCCCCGGACGAGCTGGAGGAAGTGTGCGGATAGGGAAGTCTGGGCATCTCTGCTTAGACTGCTGCCCCGTGACCCGGCAACGGATGAAGCGGAAGAACAAATAGAATGGAATGGCAATCCAAAGTGCTTGACAAAACTTTTAAGAACATTTGCACAAATGTAATAGTTATAATTTACACAATAATTATAACAATATTTTTTTCAAACAAACACAAAAACACAAAATAAACAAAAATGAGAGGCCAAAAAAGCCGGATAAAAATTTTAGAACTACTTTATAATGTGTATCTCAGTGTGATGAGTTACTGTTCAGATCAACTTAGACCAGATTTATTAAAAACATATGATGGAACATGAAAATATATTAGAAATAGAAGAACACAGAGGAAAGATTGTGATGGGGGAGAGACTGTTTAGACTGTGTATGCTTTGTGTTGTGTTGAATGAGTGCAAGGCGTTTTTTTATTTTTTTAAAACAATAAATTACTGCTCGTACTACTCCTTTATGTTGTCCACAGGAGGAGTTCCGAGCAGACAAAGGCATACGCTTGTTGAGGATACTGGAGAGAGTCTTTGCTCGCAGAATGAACAGCCCTGAGGGATCATGGGTACTGTACTTGAGCAAGCCCATGCACCAGCAACATCAACTGCTCATGAACGTGGCATCAGAGCATGGTATGCTCCAACACTGTTGAAAAAGTAGGAGCTGAGTGCCTGTCTGATGCTGTCATCCAAACTGTTCTGTTTCAGGAGTGATAGCAGCCAAAGATGTTCTGGCCATGCTGGGAGAGATCAGGAAAAGCTTAGATAAGGTACCTGTTTATTCTTTACAAACTGTTCAATGCAATCTACTCTAATCGCAACAAGTCATCAAAACCAAGAATCAATGACTGAATGAAATATAAAAACATGGGAAATGTTTGTGGCAAGCCAGTTTGCTTTATAGAAAGTGACCTTGATTCATGAAGTGATTCTACTACTTTTGCGCCTATTGGTTGATTATTTTTTTGGGTTCAATGTATAGTATAGTATAAATGTTATGGTTGTTTTCTTGAGGAAATTAGGTTTAAAATGATAACATGTATAGCACATATTAACCTATTACTATCAATGTTTGCCCTTACCCCGACGTAATCTCTCCGCATACACTATGTGAGTGTAAATATGCCTGCGTCTCCTGTAGGTGGGTGTTCAGAACTACAGCTCAGCCTCCAGCTGCCAGACTCGCCCCAGTCAGACCCGGAGTGACTACGGCAAACTGTTTGTGGTCCTGGTCATGATCGGCTCTGTGTGCACCATCATCATCACCGCTGGCTTTATCTACATCTGCTGGCAAAGACGCCTGCCCGCCAAGACCTCAGTAAGTGACCAGACCCAACATGCCATGTTTCTACAATATCATATTTACCCTTGGTGTTTTAATGGGGCTTTCAGAGTTTATACCAATATTTAATGATCAAGGAGGTGGATACCGGGTATATAGAGGCGATATTCATTTGGCATAAAAGTGAAAAATTTAGTGTCAACATTCAAGAGATAATATAAGATGTATTTGTCCCTCCATGGGGAAATTTCAATTGTAAAACCATCCCAGTGCATGTTTGAGTGTGAAGCGGCAGTAATGAGAATCAGCACCTCCAAATCCGAGGCCATGGTGCTCAACCGGAAAAAGGTGCCTTGCCCTCTCCAGGTGGGTGGAGTGGTCCTTCCTCAAGTGGAGGAGTTCAAGTATCTCGGGGACTTGTTCACGAGTGAGGGAAGGATGGAGCGTGAGATTGACAGGCGGATGGGTGCAGCGTGGTCCCTCCTAAAGAGGGAGTTGAGCCGGAAGGCAAAGCTCTCAATTTACCGGCCAATCTTCGTTCCCTCCCTCACGGTCCTGAGCTTTGGCTAATGACCGAAAGAACAAGATCGAGGATACAAGCGGTCGAAATGAGTTTCCTCCGCAGAGTGGCTCCCTTAGAGATAAGGTGAGGAGTTGCTGCTTCTCCATGTCGAGAGTAGGGATGTAAAAAATATTCTTCCAGGTGTGAGATTTGAACTCATAAGGACCATTGTCTATTGGATCTTAAGTCCAATGCCTTAAAGCTGCACTAACTGACTTTGGGATTTTGAAGCCGCGGACTCGCTGGCCTCGCTCTTTCTGCTCCCCTCCCCGCACCCACGAAGCTATCGCCCCCCACACACACACAGTGTTGAGACGGAGCTAGCCTCTCCCAATATGGATAATACATGGATATGGATTTTCACGTGGATGGCGTGACCATAGAACGATAGAACCGGGAAGCGCGGAGGAACGAGACTTTCTTTTGGATGGCTGTTTCGCTGTGTAAGCAGTACCCGGTGACGAAGACGAGAAAGTTTCAGGTTAGCTCCGCCGCTTGTTCTGCTAACTCAGCTGTCTGTGCTAACGGACCTGGAGATTTCTCACGAAAGTGGGGGCTAGTGGTGCGCTGTGATTGGTCACAATCTGCGACCCGAAACACATTCTCTTCCTTGTTTCATCAAAACTCGATCGAAAATATAATGTCAGGCCAGCACAAATCTGCGCTACTTTTTCTTCAAAAGGACGTATATCCCAATGCACTACATGGACATGGATAGCATTTTCGTAATTAATACGAAAATAAAGTCAGTTAGTGCAGCTTTAACCAAAATATATCACATGTATATATTTTTTTGTGTTTCCTGTGTTGGAATGGCTGCTGAATTCTGTATGTACTGTATGTTGCTATTTGCTATTTGCTGTTGTTCTTTCTTTAAACATAACTGAATAAATGTGGTCCACAGTTCAGAGCTGAGGAGCTACACTTTGTGGAGAATGCTTGTCATGATAACCCCACTCTTGACATCACCAATGACAATCAGGGCGACATGCAGGAGAAGAAAGTCAGTGCAAACGGACTACAACAACGTTCAGGAGGCGGGACTACAGCAGGAGGGGGAGATGAGGGGGCAGAGGAGGGGAGACGCTGGCAGGTACGTAGGCTTCCATCACAATTTAGGAAGCATACCTCCTTTCTAAACAGGTTTCAAACCGCAAACATTAATCAATGTGATGAAATCCAACCAACTATGCTGCTAGCTCTCAAAACAGTTTCGTTTTCACATGCATGTAATTTTGGTCTGTAGTTTTCTAATAAGATAATGACAACATAATTTTACTTTACTACAAGATTCAAGTCTAAAATGTAGGTACTGTATCCCAGTTTTGACAAAGGGCACAGTATGAAATACTAAATTTTGTCTGATGTTCTGTTAGACAAACAATATTTATCATTTGTGGGGGATAATGGGTACTTCAGCCTGAAGCTTCAAAGACAGATTGGACTCAAAGATAATATGGACATAAATACTACAGGACCAAACTGGAGTCAAAAGACAAACGGAAAGGTTTTATTCTTAACGATATTGAATAATTAGGCTGTATTTCATAATTATTTGGTACAATATATAACCAAAGGCTTTCTGAGGTCTTAATCTAAATTTTTGCTGATGAATCTCCTTAAAGAGCAAAATTGACTTTTTCTCTCTTTAAATCATGTTGCAACATTCTTCTTTCTTACCTCCTGTTTCAGTATGATGTCTTTGCTCCAAATGACCCGTCCATGCATCCCATAATAACACGCAGAATGCCGCGGACACATGCGTGTATAAGATGGCGACAGAGCAGCTAGGCCTTCTGGGAATTCAAATGTAAAAAGAATATGCGCTTGATCGCGGGGCACTTGCTGTTGTTTGCTGTATGAACTCGAACGGTACTCTGCATCCTCCGTGGCCGCAGTGTTCTGACCCGGGGTCAATAGTCCAACTTCAGCTGTGTATTTAAGTGTCTTGCCCAAGGACACAACGACAGCACACATCAGTGGGAGTCAGTGGAGAAGGTCTTGTGGTGGGCTCGAACCCACGACCTACAGGCCAATGCTTTACCAGCTTAGCCACTTTCGCCCACACCTGGTAAAACATACCTGTAAAACCTATGGCCAACTTTAGAATCACCCTGAAATTCAACGTCTCCTAAATGATTGATATCTCATCCTCTGTAGCAGATAGAAACATAATTCCAAAAGAATTTGAGAGTTGACACATCTAGGTTTCAATAAGAATAGAGAGTATTATTATAAACCCTCAGTAGAATAATATAAAAAATAAACAACTTCCACACAGGAAAAATAATAAAACAACCAAAAATAATGCGAGAATAACACATATTTCTCAATACAATAAGTTAATAAGAGTTTAGCAATACAGTGGCACTAACTGTGTGGAAAAAACAAAGTAATCCTCTCCCGAAAAGTCATATAATAACTCACAGGGAGACATGGAGAAGACGGGCAAGACCCTTAGTGCAACAAGCGCCATCTATGGTCCGCACTCTGTACCACATTACAGCGTGCGTTCGCTGAGCTCTGTTATCAAAGCGGCCACAGTTGGGGTCAGAACGGAGATTGTGGAATTCCGTTCGAGTACGTAACGCAAACAACAGGGTAGAAGTGCGCAACAGCAGCTCGAGAGGTAGAAATGCGGGAATGCATTCCCAGCCTAAATGGGTTGAGCAGCCTCTGGTGGCAGCATAAAGAGTTATAGACAGAAGGCATGTCTTACTCATATTACTTGTTTCACCGTGTATTTTCTGATATTTCACATTCTAAAACATGTAATGGCAAAATATATAGTCTCTTTATATTTTTAAACGCCAAAAGTAATGCCTAATATTTCTGCTTAAAGATGTTTTTTATTCCCTCCCTTCCATTGGTATAGATTGTATTGCGAACTATAGAGACTACAGTTCACTGAAAATAAATTGAGTTCTAAAACTGGTGACTAGAATTATGTTTAGTTACAAGACAGATAATTAAATTCAGTTTACTGTATTCTTATATAGCCCTAAACCACAACAGTAGTTATCTCAGAGGACTTTTGTTAAATGTCAATAAATGTCCAAACATGTTGTAGAATGTTAGCGTCCTGGATCATCACTTGTGCACTCAGACCCTCCTGCATCAGCAAGGAAAATCTATAATATACAAACATATAACTTTTAAATAGACATCACATGACTGAAAGTATTGAAAAACAAATCTATACTAGAGTTATGGTAGAAGTTGTTGACTTTCTTCCCAGGTGTTTGTGAACCAGGGGGCAACAGAGGAGGAAGAGGAGGAGCAGGACACACATCTCTGAAAATGCATTAAACAAGACCGACAAAATTACTGCGACCATCGAAGAAAAGATGTTAAAAGAGGTGCCAATATGAAAACTGGAATCATTCATTTTTATTGTGAAAGGTTTTAGAAAATGTAAAAAGTAGCTGGGGGAACTTGAATGTTTGATTGCCTATATGGTACTTGTGTCGACCAATCCGAGAAGGGGAGGCCATGGCTGTTGTAAGGGTCAAACAAAGGTCCATAAATGCATGAAGAATACAAACAATATAGTTTAGTGTGCCTTAGAAAACAATATGGTTGTAATGTGTCTTTTCAGCCACAGTAGTCGGCCTTTTTCACTTCTCTTTGTTTCTCTATGGCCCCTTGCATGTGTTATAATTCAGCATACAGCAGGGCATCATCTGGCTTGAAAGAACACGTTGTAAAATTTAGCTTATGTAATATTTTGAAATATGCAATTGATGCAACATCAGAGTTGTGCTATATGATTATCACAGTCACCTCAATTCTGAATGTGTTCACTTGTTCCTAAAATTTAAATATATTCTTGTGTCAAAACCAGTGGGGGCGGGTGTCGGCTCAAAAGTGGCCAAAATGACGTGCGCTGACATGCTTGCAATACCACCCCGGGCTGATGGGGGTGGACCCGGAATAAGAATTAGCCAATGCTAACGTATAGCATCTTCTTACCCCTCGAAAACATCTTTACAGGATGGTCCAAAAGTTGGCTCTTGGCCCAAAGCTCCGTTCCACATGTTACAATACTGAGGGGAGTGATTTTTTTTGGACCACTCTAGTTTACTTGCTCTGAATTTTTGAAGTCACCTCCCGTTACTTACGTTGGCAATAAAAATGATTCTGATTCTGATTCTGATTCTGATTCTGATTCTGAAATGAATGGAGTTTGCGCCGGCTGACGCATGCGCAGATGCGTTTTTTCACAATTTTCATGTGGGCGGGACCACTCGCGGCCATTTTGGATAGCTCCAGTAGAGCTCATTTTCTGGCCCGGCAGAGATAGGCGTGACTACGTCCGTTAATATTTACAGCCTATGGTCAAAACGTGCAATAAACAATCCATATCTGCAGAGAATGTAATTATATTGTTCAAACAGTCAGAGCTTAAATTCACAAATATATTGCTTTTTGGACTAAGCCTTTATAAAGATTCAACAATTCCTTCAAGTTCAATAGTGGTAGGAGACACATCGGCCAAGTGCCATTTGTGTTCCAAAACAGCCCTTCACCACACTATCAGATCGACCATACACTTTAATTGCTCTGTTTGAGCCCTGCAATAGTCCTGTCTTCTCCAAAACCGCCTCTGTGAATGACAAAATTGTCTGTAGTCACTTGAAATGGAGAAATGTATAAGCACTTTATTCATTATTTCTCCAAAAATTGACTATCTTTGAAAAGATGCTGCATAATCTTGTTAAATGTACTACATCAGTGTCTAAATGATGATTTTTTTTCTCATAGGAATGATTGTTGATGCAATGCATATATGTATATTTATGGCCAAAAGTTTGAACACACTTTCTTTTCATGACTACTGACATTGTAGATTCACACCCAGGCTGTGTAAGGGCTATTTGACCAATAAGGACAGTGGTGGGTGCTGGGCCAGATGACCTGGCCTCTACAGTCATCGGACCTTAACCCAATTGAGATGGTTTTGGGGTGAGTTGGACCACAGAGTGAAGGCGAAAAGGCCAACATGTGCTAAGCGTCTCTGGGAACTCCTTCAAGACTGTTTGAAGACCTCTTGAAGCTCATCAAGAGAATGCTAAGAGTGTGCGAAGCAGTAACCAATGCAAAAGGTGGCTACTTTGAAGAACCTAGAATATGAGACATATTTTCAGTTGTTTCATACTTTTTTTTAAGTACATACATAATTCCACATGAGTTTATTCATAGTTTTGATGCCATCAGTGTGAATCTACAATTTCCATAGTCATGAAAATAAAGAAAACTCTTTGAATGAGAAGGTGTGTCCAAACTTTTGGTCTATTATATGATATCGTGTCTATTTCTGTACTGTGAGCTTGCTAGTGTTTCCTGTGTTGGAATGGCTGCTGAATGCTGTATATGTGCTACTAATTGCTAACTTTTGAAGCGATGACACATGGGGTGACACTTAAGGATAGGCTCTAATAAGCTAACGAGCATGATATTAATTAGCTTCTTCAGTCAAATTTAAAACGGGTCCAAGTCAAGTGTCATCAATCAATTGGTCAAGAGCTAAACAAATGGGGCATGCCTCTGTGATGGTGATATGTCTTTATTTATTTATTTAACATATAGTTAAAGATGTGTTTAGTTTTGTTTCACCATAAATCCTGGTAGTTGAAACCTTCTGTGGCCTAATGAATAAAAGAAAATGGGGCCTCCAGTTTTTTGCCTCCTCCAATCCTTAGCTGCACATTGAAGGGGAATGAAGAGAAGTAATCCATAATCTGAAGATTTGATATTGCTTTCATTAAGAAGATGTTAAAGAAACAATATCAGTTCTCAGTCAAAAGGATTGGCGCACTAGTTCACTTATGTGTTAGAGCAGCCATTCCCAAACTCAGTAACACTGAGGCCCCCTTAAAAATCTGACGGGTCTGCGTGGCCCCCCAAAATAATAACCAAGAAGACAACATTAAGAATAGGCTCTTCTGGTTATTTTATTTTGGGGAAATAGCCTCTGCTACAAACATTGTATTACAAAAATGATTACAGTGGATTATTCAAGTCAAATAATGAACACAAATATTTTAATATTACAAACAAAAGATTATAAATTTAAAATTAAATATATATATTTTTTTTATGACCTCCCGCGGCCCCCCTGCAGTACCCTCGCGGCCCACCAGGGGGCCGCGGACCCCACTTTGGGAGACACTGTGTTAGAGGAATGTTCCACATAAAACACATAAAGCTATCTATACGTATACAAAAGGAGATTGCAGTAGAAATCTGAATTTTCAGGAAGAAATATTTGGTAATTTTTTTAGGTACACTTAGGAACAGTGTGAAGTGGAAGGGGCAGGATAAAAATGTAATAACTGAATTGTTATAATTTCTGTTTTGTAAATGTTTTACGGGTTATTTGATAAAAATGTGATTGCCAAAATGAAATAAAATGTCATACTGAGATTGATCAATCGAAACATTTGATAAAATTACATTTTGATTATAAATGTTCACCCAGTCCTATTCTGAATATGAAGAGATAATGACAACTTCATGCTGTTAAGGTTCAACAAAGTGGTATTTACATGGTGCATACATTTTGGCTGTTAAAGAAGTTACTGGAGATATCAAGCATTCTAATGACACCTGGGGGCTAACACTAGGCTTTCTTCATTCATTCTCAACCCCTTTATTAGTCCATTTCTGGGTCAATGAGAGCTGCCATCCAATGCTCATAGCACAGTCAATCGCTGATCCTCTGCAGGTGTTTGGTCAAAACGTTTGTCACACCCTTTCCTCCCTGTTTGAGGATCATACGTCTACTTCCTTCTTTATAGATCACTTATAAACACATTAATTAGCTTGTGTCTACTTGATGACCATAATGAATAGCAGTAAATCTGAGATCATCCCTCTGAATCAAATAGAGACATCTCTTCAAGGTGTAGTGAGTGCAACAAGCTTGTTATAGCCAAGGGTTCAAAGAGGTTTTGGTATTTGGTTGCATACTTTTTCTCTCGTTTTTTTTTATGTATTTTTGTCAATATAAATTGCTGTGTTGCGAGGAAATAAAGTTTCAAAATAAAGGGTTTCACTCTTTGTCTTTATAAATAATAGCCCTTTTAACTATTAATACTAATAATAATAACACATTTAAAACTCTGACAATAGTTTTTAATGTGGAATAAAGATACCAGTATCTGAAAGAATATAATCATTCTATGTATCTATGTTGTAGTTGAATCTTTTGAATGGTAAAAGATATTTATGATTCAATACAAAACAAAATAAGGGATGTTACGGGTCAAAGTTAATTCTCAAGCTGTATTTACACTTATCTTAGTTAACATGATTTCAATTGTTTATTCCTGACTGTTCCCCGAAACGATAGATCTATGTTAAAAGGTATAGACGAGGATTTCCTATTTCCGAGTGGATCATCAGGACTCCTGGTGTTTTCATGCTCGTCAAATAAGTTTTGTTCAAAAAGTGGAGAAGGCAGTTATTTCCTAAAATTTGGGAACATCTTTCTATTTACCTTTAATCATTTATCAAAAGGAAGAACATGACTGTATTAAAATTTATAGGACAACTCTCCTTATCTTTCCTTGCTCTTTATAATTGTCTATGTCTGAGACAAGGTAGCTACAGGTTTTGTGAAGAAGAAGGAAGAACGAGGAAGCCAGGATTTGATTGTTTATGAATCTGGATGCAGCCATATTTTTATTCAGGCAAAAACCCAAAACGCACAGATTGCATTTGACGTCACCGCAGTGGTCCTTACGGCTAATGCTAACCCTAGCTGCTGTAACGGTTGTTTGTGTTGCGTTTTACCGGGGAACAAGCATCATATCTACCAGGTCAGTCTGTTCATACGGGTTTAAATGTCAATTTATGTCAGAGTTATACGCATATACCCGTTTTACGCGTTTCCTGTTAATCCATCGCGCTGTTATACAATGTGTTTAATCTTTTGTTTTGTGCAACGCTAATCTGAGCATGCTAAGCTAGTTGATTATTTTATTGCCATATGGGGCTGGCACTGGTTTAGATTGCAGCCACTTGGCATTTAACTAACGCTAATTGTGCTATTTGAAACGAGCTAGTATAGTATGTTACTCTGAAGCTTCTCTACGCCGTAATGTTTAAAGTAAATGTACAAAAAAAGTTGAGACTTGTTTGCGTTAGTGCTTTCATTAAATTATAGTTAAATTACTATGCAATTAGTTATTAGTTTACACTGTGAAACGAAGCTCGCTGCACATCTTTTATTACTTAATGTTTACTCTGTAGGATATATTGTATTGACTTTTACTGCGTCTATGTAACGCTAGTAAAAGTTAATCGATGTATCCAATAAATTGAGATGGTCAACTATTTTGTTTACTGCTTAATCTGTATTTCATTAATACAAATATTAAAACATTTTGTGAAGAGGATTTATGACTCAAACAATTGCAGAATTAAAAGGAAATATGTATTCTGAATCTCAACGGTACTTCCTGTTTGAATAGTTAAATGTAAATCATGATATGCCTACATACATTGAGCCTTTTAGTGATCTGAACATTTAATCGTTTAATTCTAAAAAAAAGTGCCCTACCACTCTTTATCAAAATTATACATACAGATGATGCATTTTTCCACATTTTAATTGTCCAAACCAAGCGACTTCTTCACCTTGTGACCTGTCCTGCTTCACCCAGCAGCTACTCCATCTGTGCTGCTGTGACCCATACTGCTCCACCCAGTGGCTACTCCATCTCTGCTTCTGTGACCCGTCCTGCTCCACCCAGAAACGACTCCACTTCTGCTTCTGTGACCCGTCCTGCTCCACCCAGAGACTACTCCATCTTTGCTGCTGTGACCTGAAGGTCTGTAGCTGATAAATACTATTATTAACTTTTTAGAATGATCAATTTTATTTTTGCTGCTACTGGACACCTGAATTTCTCCTAAGGGGATCAACAAAGTGTCTATCTATCTTTCTTGTTTGACTGATATGCACATGGTCGTGGTTTGCAGTAAAGGGGGCAGTGCAGTAGTTTTTCCTGGACCTGTTATGTTTCTAATGGATTAGAGAAACAGCCCATCACAAATGAGCAGTTATAGAACAAGTTGATGTGGAACATGCAACACAGAATAAAATCACATTGATCTAAGTAGCCGGGACCGTGGGTTGTGTGGGGGGGGGGTGCCCCAGAAAATTTCACACACGTTTATTGCGGTGATTTTTGTTAATACTTTTCAGTAGGAGTTAGTGGGCATGTGTGCCTTTAATATGAGCGGCCTTTGTGGGTATGGTTATCTTCAAAGTATTAGAGTAAAATTAGTTGGTAAAACACCTGCGGCGCAGCAACGCGAAGCAGGAGCAGAGCCTAGCCAGAGGTCTTCAGAGAAGTCCTTGTTCTGTGTCTGTTTCACTGGACATTATCAGTGACAGGAGTCTGCGCCATAATAGACCACAGTGTGGTCCTTATAACTGTACTTATATCATATCAAACAAAATAATGGAAGTTGTTTTAGTAGTGTTTGTTTCCACTGCATAGCAAAGAAATGGGTGAATATTTTATTTAGAATGTTTTGATTTTCCAATTTAATATAGAAAATGGAAATACAATAAAACAACCACGTAATTTGTTTTTCGGATTATTATGAATCCGTGTAAATCCGTGTACCCTTAATCCGTGTACCCTTCGATCATTCCGAAGGGTACACGGTACATTCATTTATTGGTATTTTAGTTTTCTAAATCAAATTGGAAAATCAAATCCTTTATGCTTCAATATCAATGTGTTTGTTTTGGCTCTAGTTGTTTAAAATTCTCAAAAGAATTATGGCATTACTATTATTTCGTTTTATTATTATTTGCGACACCGGAAGAGAGAAGAGACCTCGCGGAAGGGGGGCTACAGACGCGGGGGTGGGACTCCCCTGGTCCTACCCTGGTCCTACCCGCGGTGTGAATTTGACGCGCGGGGGATAAAGGACCAGAAAGTTATGGCCCTTGGAAACCACCGGGGGACCGCGCGTCTACCATCCGCCCAAGAGCGCTCATTTTGGGGGAGGAGAACCTCGGCTTCCAGGGCTTGTCAAAAACGAACCAGGGGTGCTAGAGACACGGGGTTTTCACCCACGCACTCCTCCGGTTCTGGACTATCACCGGGGAGGGCTTTGCTCCCGCTCAGACCCAGGCCTGAGCGCTCATTCTGGGGGAGGAGAGGACCGCAGCAGCAGGGTCAGGAGGCACGCTGCTCCATACCCCCGTGCTTACGGCCATACCACCTTGAGAATGCCCGATCTCGTCTGATCTCGGAAGCTAGGCAAGGTCGGGCCGCGGGGGCCAGCCGCGTATAGTGGGCATATCGTTGATTGGCACTGAACTCTATTTTCTATACAGATTGTTTTGTCAAATACTACTGTTTGCCCTGAAATATGATCAATAAAAAGAAAGACTTGAATAATGTATGACATTATAATATATTTATTGTGAACAGATGAAAAAAGAGATATTTACAAATTTAAGAAATACACTTAGAAGAAAAACAACAACATGCTATCTTTATCTTCTTAAACTAGTGTTTGTGTGATGAGCCCTGTGACTGTGACGGCTGAGAGCTGACTATACAGAACTGTAGATGCAGACTTTACAAATGAAATTATATAATTAGATATAATCAATATTAAGTATATATTTACATAATAA
This sequence comes from Knipowitschia caucasica, assembly GCA_964034765.1. Lineage (NCBI taxonomy): Eukaryota > Metazoa > Chordata > Actinopteri > Gobiiformes > Gobiidae > Knipowitschia > Knipowitschia caucasica. Next base: position 9,605,296 of record OZ035845.1, on the reverse strand, counting down.
TTAGAATATTTATAAACATTTATGAACAGACAGGTATAATATAGTAACTATATACAATAGCACCAATAGACAGCAGATAGCTCATTTATTTACACGCCACCTTTCCCTCTCCCGGTCATAAAAAGGAGACTGCTGGAACATCTGCGTCTCCATCCCCTGGTCCTTGTACAGGGAGAATACTTTGGCAGGGCAGTAGATGTATTTTCCTGACAGACCAGGGAATTGTGTATGAATGTGAGGACTGTTTGGTCCCTGCTTCAGCTGCAGTTTGCAGAACCCGCACTTTCTCCCAGTGGCAGGAGACTCATCACTCTTCCTTTTCTTCTCCTGCCGCTCATTCACTCTCTGCTGCGTGGCCTCCAGCTCTCTCTGGCAGAACTCAGTATCCATAAAGTCTCGGAATGGCATCCTGGAGTTGGTCAAACCCTCTGTGCGATAGGTGTTATAGACCTTGGTGGAGCAATAGAAATACCTGGTAGGACCCTGCTAGTAAAACTCGTGGATGGAGCTGCCATCGCCCTCATATTTGGATTTTGGCTGGCCACAAGACAGGCATTTCTTTGTGTGGGGTTTATTTGCTGGAGGCTGTTGCTGCTTTTCCAAGATCCGCTGCACAACCTTCTCTAATGTCACTGCTGTCTGAGGAGGCCATAGAGTGACAGCAGGCACTGTGCTGGTCTTACTGCCTGCTGTGAGCGATGTACTTCCCCAGCACTTCAGCCTTGTCTGAGGCATCACCTCCTCTCACTCGCACCAGAGTGAGGGCGTTCTCCCTCACCACCTCCTCCCTCAGAGGAGCACCGCACTCCCTCATGGACGGGTCGTCCCTGATCTTCCTCGCCTCCTCCGAAGGGTCCTGCAGCAGGAATCCACGTGGGCCCTTGCGAAAAATCACAGTGACGCGGCCAGGAAAGAATGAAAATGTCTTCATATTGTCTGCAACAACAAAAAAAGATCATAAAATATCTAGCTATAGCATGATAGAGAAGTATGTATAATGTATATATCTTTAGCATAATAAAGAATAAAATAATTAAATTTTGCATTATAAAGAAGCATGAATCCTGTATAATCTAGAGAAGACATATACAGTTGTATGTTTACATCTGGACATTAGCAGCATGAGGCTCTGGGATACAGTAAGTATACAGTAAGTGTTTGTTTCCACTGCATAACAAAGAAATGGGTGAATATTTCATTTAGAATGTTTTGATTTTCCAATTTAATTTAGAAAAGGAAAATAACAATAAAGGAATGGAAAATTTGTTTTTCTGATTTTGTTTTGAAACGGAATAACTAATGATTGAAGGGTACACGGATTCGTGTACCCTTCGATCATTAGTTATAATGACTGGTTTATGAGATTCTGCATATCATACCATACCTGAAAAGGGGATAAAATAAAAATAAGACCAGGACACGTCTTTCCTCAAGCCTTGCTGGTTTATGAATGAGGAAAGACGTAGCCTAGGTGAAGCTCAAGAACGTCTCCCCCTGCTGGACACTCCACGTAACTGCATTAACAACTAAAATCATCTAGTTACACACTCCCCCACAAAAATAAATGTTGTCCGCAACATTTCCGTAAGTAGTACTCCAAGTCACAGGTACAAACACAAAACACACAGAACCTGCAAAAGCATGAAACAACTGGTTGCATCCTCAAATTACCAGTGAGTAACAATAACAAAACATTGACCTTAGTACCAAACAATTGTCCAATTTGAATTTGTTTCAAATCAAATCCCACAAAGGTAAGAGTTTGCGAGAAAATTGGCACATGCCATGCAGGAGGCCCATAAGGTGTAACTGCATCAACATAATAGCATGACGGAGTCCCGAGTGAGTCATATCTGAACATTCTTGGCGCCCTACGTTTTCTTTGTGGGCGTGGAGCTTCTCGCTGCAGCTCTTCTTCCTGCGTGCTCCCAATCAAAGACCCCTCCATATCGTCTGCATCCTTTTCCGGCACATCCACACTTCCAGCGGCGTCCTCAAGCTGAAGCAGGACAGGTTCTGATGGTTGATTAATGTTAGGCTCACAGTCATTTTCTGTCATATCCGGCTGTCCTCGTACAGTTGACACTGGGACATAGTATTCGTCTTCTTCATCCTCCGAATCTTGTGTTGAAGTTTTCTCCACAGTTTTGTCCTTTTTTGGTTTCACAGGTGAAGGAGTTTTTATTTCCGGTGGCAAGTGATCACAGGGCAAAAGTAGATTCCGGTGAAGTACCCTAGTTTTGCCTTTTCCGTGCTCTGGACTGAGCTCATACACTGGGACATCCTTTCCTACTTGTCTGACTACAATGTGGACGTGATCTTCCCAGTGATTTCTCAATTTCCCCGAGCCACCGCGAGGTGTCATATTGCGCAGCAGCACTCGATCACCTGGACCCAACAGAGAGCTTCTCACTTTTGCATCAAACGTCTTTTTGTTTCTTTGAGCAGCTTTTTGTGCATTTTCCTTTGCAATGTTATATGCCTCCTGCATTCCCTTGCGCCATTCGTCCACATATTCAAGTTGACTACCCCTTCCTGCCCCAACAGGTAAGTCAAACAACATGTCAATGGGTAATCTTGGTGAACGACCATACAATAAGTAGAAGGGAGAAAACCCAGTTACTTCTGTTTTGGTGCAGTTATAAGCAAAGATCAACTTATTTAAAGAAGCTATACCCGATTTTTTTTCTAAGTAGTTCATAAAAATGCTTTTTACTACATACAAGTTGTATCATAATACATAATTTAATTGAAAACTTGAGGTCATTGATTCCACTGTGTATGAAATTCAAGCAGTGAAAAGTGCTGAGTAGAGTCTGAGCGGGCCGCTCTTTCTCCTCCACTCACAGAACGAGCAGCGAGCAGCCTGCGTCCTCTAGCCCCTACAGCGCTGCTTAACACCAGGGCTTCAACTTCAAAATTCGAATATAATTCTAAAATAAAAAATATATACATATTTGAACAAATATTAGACAACCCTTATAATTAGAAATGTATTTAATGACTGCGAATAAAATAGTTAGCTCCCAAAGGTTTCACTGGGACGTGCTAGGCAGGTAACAGCTAAGCTAGCTAGCTGTTTCATGGTAACTTCCGGATTTTTCGCGATCACTTTTTGTCACTTTAAAACAGTATTTTTGTCATGAAAACGTTGACAGCAAATTCTGAAATCGTCCGTGCACGTGTGTTAAGGATGTCTATGTATACTGTATTGTCCGATTGACGTTTAATGGTGTTGATTGATAGATATGTATTTGTTTATCGAGCGTGGCTAGCTCCGCTAGCTTCTCTACACAGACAAGTGTGCAGAAAAACTGCACAATGTAGTGACAGGCGCTGATAGCTTGTTGTACTTGCAGAGTAATGGCAGTATTTTACACACCTGAATTACAAACCGAGATTGCATTGGGGCTGCGGTCATTATTGGATTGAGAGTTCTGTTATCAAGAAGAAATTATCGGAAGAATTGCATTCAAGTCAATGGAGTGCTGCTGCTGTGAGGAGCTGTATAATAAATTATAATAAAATATTAGAATATATTCTAATGTTTAAATTAATACATCCGGACGCGTATTCTTTTACTTATATATTGTGTTAGCAGTGCATTGCTTTAGTACCATTTCATCAGTGATTGTTGCACAGCTTACAAGTTGCGCTAATGCTAATGTTAGCATACGTATCAGATCGCAAATAAAACTAGGTGGCTCCGTGTTATGAGAGCGTAGGGGAAATGAGAAGCCTGTGAGCGAGTTGGGGGGCGGTGCTAAACATTCAAACATTGTAGAAACGGGTATAGCGCCTTTAAGGAGTCTTTCCAGTTTAGTTTGTCTTTGTCTGTGAGAGTTTTTAGCATCTGCAACAATGTTCTGTTAAAGCGTTCTACTTGTCCATTACCCTGCGGGTGGTATGGAGTAGTCCTCGATCCAGTAACACTACAATACTTGCTTAACTGAGAGAACAGATTGTTTTCAAATTCACCACCCTGATCGTGATGAATGCGTGATGGGAATCCAAATTTTAGTGCATAGTCATTGAAGATTTTATCAGCTACAGTTTTGCCGGATTTTGAGGTGGTGGGGTACGCCTGTGCAAATCTGGTGAAATGATCAACTATGACCAATATGTACTCGTACCCACCTCTACACTTGTCGAGATGGAGAAAGTCCACTGACACCAATTCGAATGGCTGAGTTGTCACAATGTTCACGAGTGGCGCCCTAGATTCCCTGCTGGGCTTTTTCTGTTTAAGACAAGCACAACTCATTACATATAGCTCTATGTCCCGTTGCATGTGCGGCCAGAAAAAGCGGTCTCTCACAAGTGACACAGTCCTGTCCGTACCCTGGTGCCCCATGTTGTTATGTAGTTCCTGTAATACAGTCATTTTGTGTTCTTCAGGCAGCACCAACTGTTTCCTGTGGGCTGTTTCTCTCCACAAGACTCCATTTTTATCCAGATGTAACCTGTCCCATTCGCGTAGCAGGACTCGGCTCTGTGCACTACAGTCTTTCATTTGTTGATTTGTGGGTTTCTTTTTGGACAATTTAAATGTCAATACTCGTCCAATATTTGGGTCAGTAGATTGATCATTTTTCAGCGGTGCAGGTGTTAGTGAGACAATAGGGATACTTTTACAGTCCAAAACGTGGTTAACACTAATACCCATTGACCAAGATGCAGTGGATTCGGGCATCTCCACAGCTTGAACTGTAGTACCAACAGCATCATAAGACATTTCCTCAGTACACTGTTTCATAAGTTCTTCAGCATCTATTGGCATCCTTGACAATCTATCAGCATCAATGTTTTCTTTGCCGGGCCTGTACTTAATAGTGAAATTAAAGTCTGCTAATTCCGCAACCCATCTACTCCCTGTGGCGTTAAGTTTTGCACTGGATAACACATATGTCAAGGGATTATTATCACTGTAAACTGTGAAGGGGCGTAGTACAAATAATCCCTAAACTTTTCTGTGATGGCCCATTTAAGGGCTAGGAATTCTAATTTCCCAGAGTGCAGATGGTAGTTTTTTTCTGAAGTTGACAATGTTCGAGAGCCGTAGGCAATGACTCGAAGATTTTCATTTTGTTTTTGATACAAAACCGCTCCTAACCCTTTGTTGGACGCGTCGGTATGGAGGATGTAGGGCTGTGAATACTCCGGATACGCAAGGACAGGTGGGTGTACTAAGCAATCAATAATTGTTTCAAGAACGATTTGGTGAGCATCAGTCCAGTCTGAGTGTTAGACGGCACTATATCTGCCCTTTTCTTGTTATATTTCTTGGTCTGTGTCTTTGTTTTTGCCCGAGTTCTTTCTGCCGGGTGTTTGATGAGCTCATACAGGGGACTGGCTATTTGAGAAAAGTTTTTAATGTACTGTCAGTAGTAGCTTAACAGTCCCATTACCTTTCTTAGTTCCCCCACCGTCTTTGGTTTTCTGTCCTTCAGTACTGTTACTGCAGCAATGTCAGAGGGATCTATCTTGTTTCCCTCGGCCGAGACTATTCTTCCAAGGTAACGGATCTCGGGTTTAAAAAGCTCACACTTACTGGGCTTTAACTTTATCCCATGTTGTCTAAGTCTCTGCAGAACGTTTCTTACATCTCCAACATGGTCCTCAAATGTCTTACTAAATACTATTGTATCGTCCAAATAAGGGACACAAATCTTGTCTCGAATGTCTTCTAAGCACTCCTCCATACATCGCTGAAAGGCCGCAGGGGCATTCATGAGCCCAAAAGGTATCCTAGTCCACTCGTATAAACCCCATGGTGTCACAAAAGCTGTCAAATGTCTGCTGTCTTTCGCCATAAACCCTTGGTGATAAGCTTTTCCTTGGTCAAGTAGTGAAAACACTTGATTACCACCAAGGCCATCCAGAATGTCTTGGATTCTGGGAATCGGCTGTCTGTCCGGGTGAGTCTTTAAATTAAGCTCCCTATAGTCTATACATAGCCTAAGTGAGCCATCTTTTTTTCTTACACACACAATGGGTGAGGCATAAGAGGAATGTGACCGCTCTATCCATCCTTGTGCAATCAGATCGGTCAGATAGTTCTTCATTTCTTCATACAGTGGTTTGGGGACAGACATATAGGTTCATGCAACAGGTTCTGAGTCTTTGAGTGATATTTTTAACTGTAAGTTCTCAATGCATCCTATGTCACTATCTGATTTTGAAAATGATCTGGACTCTTCCCTGAGCATCTCACTGACAATCTGTTTTTCGTTGAGGTGGCTAAGGTCAACTGGCGGGTCCCACAATTCTGTTTTTGTCTCTCCCCCACCTACATGTTGAGCCTCAATATTATTTATTTGAGCAACTGTCTCTTTTTCATTGGTAGTACTAACTGGGTTTACAGAAGTAACTGTCTGCGCCGTACCTATATTAGTTTTACCAGTCAGCAATATGTCATGATCAGTGGGATTTTGTACACTGAGTATAATGTTTGGATGTGGCCCCTTTTTTACTATAACCAATGTATCATAGAACTGCAGCCCTTCAGGCCAGTGAGGATTATCATCTGGCTCAAAAACAAGTGTGGTGTCCTCTTTTTAAAGGGTTTGGTCCACACTCTACATTTAACTTGGACTGCAGTACGCCGAGGGATCAGTACTTTTTGGCCTGCTGTTTTAACAAGGTACTCACTTATCCTGTTCACACTGACTGCTTGAATAAATGTTCTTACAGTCTTATGCTTTAAGTTTGGGAAAGCTGTCTTTACAGTATTTATTAACCTGTCTTTGTCACTCTGAATTTCTTGTCCACTGATAACTATCCGCTCAATTACATTAAAGCCTATTATTGGGCGGAGCTGCTGGTTACCTTTTATGACTAACATAGGCACAAGAAACTCCTCACTCCCAGAAGCTAACTGAAACTTGACTTCAATCCATCCCACATAAGGCATTTCAGTACCATTGGCAGCTTCAATTTGTAAAGGATCATTTGGATCAACTAGTTCTGTTATGTGTCTCAACTCTATGCCGGGCAGGTATGTGGTTTTCCATCCCTCATCTACAGCAGATATTTGTGACCCCGTATCCCAAAGGGCCTGAGTTGTGATGCCCTGCAGACTGCAGTTAATTAGACACTTCTTTCCCACAAGTTCAGTTACTGTTGGATGTTTCTCTGTCAAAATATTTTGTTTGTTTGTTCCCGCACCATAGGAATGTGTTGTTGTTTTTACTAGTTTAGTAGGTGCAAATGGTTTACAGTTTTCCCTATGCTCAGGCCAGTGGCTAATCTGGCACTTACTAGAACAGTAAAGCACTACTTTGCACACTGAGCATTGCTGAAGGTTTTGATCTGTTCCCTCTGTCCTACAAGTAATGCATGTTTGGGACTGTGTTGACACACTGGTTACTCCCTGTCCCTTGGGGGTAACCGCTCTCCGTTTAAATACTGGCCACGCATGTTGTTGGATGGCATATACCCCCTGCATCCTGCTCGGAAGTGCTCACTGCTCCCGCACCGAAAGCAATGCTGGCAGAATTCTTCTCCCCGCTCACGGCAGCTGGAACACCTTGGTCGAGGGCGTGGCGCTGGAAACCCCTGCGGTGCATAGCCCTGCTGGAACTGGGATGTACCCGCGTTGATCCATGGACGGTGGGTGGGGCGGTACCTCGGCTCCGGGTCTTCAGGTGGGCGGCGGTCAGCCGATGCATACTCAGTGCCCCAAGATCTGTACTGTGGCTGATGATGGGGCCGGTAGAGAACTACTTGATCTTCGCTCCCATACGGATGGGGTGTATTCTCAGTTTTTTTGATTGATTCTCTAATTTGCGTCACTTCCGCCTTCAGGTCTTTTAAGAGTACAATGTCTGCTTTTATTTCTTTTAGATCAGACAGTACCTCCGGATGTAGTGTGGCAGCACTTGGTCGAGTTGTGTACTTCTTGCCTTCATCAGTGGAGTCACATGACTGCACAGCGTGCACCGTGGTTTGGCGGGATAAAGTCTGTCTCTTTTTGTCTTGCCTTTCTTTCTCATTGCCACAAGCAATGTTGACACGTTCCAGGAGCAGTTCATCAGCAGTAGATGTTTGCATAAGATATGGCTGGAGATCTGTCTTGATATTATCGTTTTGCAATCCAGTAAGAACTGAATGCATGAACAGGCTCTGTACTAATGCAGGATCATACTTAAGGCCAGACTCAGCTTCCTGTGATGCAAATAGTATTTTCTGTCTCAAATCCATCGTCCTAATGATAAAATTTTGTGGAGTCTCTTTACAGTTTTGCACTTCTGCTGCGAGCTGCTTATATAACTCTGTTGCACTTCGTTCTTGATAGTGTGAGCGCAGAATTCTCCGGAGTGTTGGCAGTCAAGTCATTTTTACCCTCCAAGTAGCTCCGCAGCTGAAGGCCGGGGACGACAGCTCTAACCACAGCATCAACTATTTCTAATTCAGGGTAACCTTTAGTGAGACTACTCTCAATTTGGCGGGCGAGGCTGGAGAAGGTAAGCCTGTCTTTTTGCCCAGGTTCACCAATTTGCCCTGAGATTTTTAAATCTTTTCGCCACTGCACAGGGTTTGCATTAGCGGTGGCGTAAACTGACCCATGAACACTATTCACTGTCATGTCCGTTGGATTTGTCTTTACATTTCCTTTTACTTCAGCTTCCTTTTGCTGTACCATCAATTTTAAATGTTCTATTTCTCTCATTAACTTGTCTTGGTCTTCAGCCTCTTTGATTGTCGTTTCAGGTTCTTCTGCTGGCTGTTGCAGTATCTTTATTGTGTCCAGTAAACTCAACATCTCTGACATACCTTCATCTTCCAGGGTGCGCAGTTCATCACGCTCAATATGCTTGACAATATGTGACGATAAGGCATTGCGTGTTTTTCCTTTTACATTTTCTTTATTATGACCAGATATCATGAGAAAGTCACATATTTGTATTAAATCACTGGCTGCAAGTTGGTACAGCGCTGCCTTGATCTCAAACTGCAAATTTTCCATTTCTGGATCCATTTCAGATAAACGGACCTATTGGATGTTGTTGGCCTCTTGTCTTTGGTTTTGCTGCTCCCTGGTGGACAGTTTTTGCACTTCAAGAAGATCGCTTTCCGACCGCCAGACCCATAGACTATATTTTCAGACCTCACTCGAGCCGCGTTTCTTCTTACTCCTGTCTGGTAAACAGGAGATCCTGGGTTCGAATCCCAGCGGTGCCTCCAAATGTAATAGCCCTGAAAAGGGGATAAAATAAAAATAAGACCAGGACACGTCTTTCCTCAAGCCTTGCTGGTTTATGAATCAGAAAAACAATCTTTCTTACATTTGGACACATTTAAATTAACATTCAACGATTTCCACTGTTCCCGCGCTAGCAACGAGAAGCTAATGCTAATTTGGTTAGCAACTAGCGGAGCTCCTTGAAACAACAGCCTACTAGACTAAATTATCACTCTGGATTCAGTTCAGATACATTGACTCAATATAAAACAATAATGACTGGTTTATGACATTCTGCATATCATACCATACCTGAAAAGGGGATAAAATAAAAATAAGACCAGGACACGTCTTTCCTCAAGCCTTGCTGGTTTATGAATGAGGAAAGACGTAGCCTAGGTGAAGCTCAAGAGCGTCTCCCCCTGCTGGACACTCCACGTAACTGCATTAACAACTAAAATCATCTAGTTACACACGCGCACAGAGGGGCTCGGCCGAGAAGCGAGAAGGCAGGGAGCAGAGTTTGTGGCAGTTAAGTGTGGATTTAAAGAAAACCGAAGGAATTAAGAAGAAAAAAAGTTCAGGATGACAAGGGACACTAAAATCCCCACAAAATCCGATCTTTATGAAAGCTGTAGGTTCTCTGTCAGCTGAGGTCGTGCTGTTTTAATATACATTGAGTTCTATGGGACTTTTTCTGGGTTGCCCGCGTGAATTTAGTCTGCAGTACCACGGGCGCCCCCTGTGCCCATAGTGGGACAGCTATAAGCTATCCAGTTATTATTATAGAGCCATGCAACGTTTATATTGGCTTCCATCTGTAACAGAACTATACAACCTGAGCTGGGCTGGGGGTCGCGTGTGTCGTTTTGTAAAGTTCCTCTGCCCACTACTGGCCGGGCGCTAGAACTACATAGTTTTTGATCCTCGTATGAACGCTGTGATATTTGCATTAGGAGCCTGGCCGTTTCTGTTAATAGCCTGGAAATGTCTGGGCAGCGCCTCTGTATGAACTCAGCCTCAGGTCTTTCGATGTGAGCAGTCAAATGTTGCACATATTTTACCAGTCTGTAGTAGCTAGTGCCGTGTTCTTTGGGGTGGCATGTTGGGGTGGCAGTCTGACCTCGAGAGACAGTAACCGGCTCGGCAGGCTGATCAGGAAATGTCTCTGTGATGGGGAGAAGTGTGGACTCTGTGGGAGCTTTGCTGGAGAGAGGGATCAGGGCTCTAATGCAGGGCATCCTGGATAACTCCAGACACCCTCTGCATGACACTATGGCCGCTCAGAGGAGTAATCAAAGCAACAGGCTCCTACCAGTATGCTGCCGAACAGAACGTTTAAAGAGTTCTTGGTCTGTTTGTCTAGATAGAAATGCTATCAGGCACCTGTACCTTCATAGCAACAAAGTAATTAGAATAGACACCAATGACCTGTATTGATTACTAACAAATAACAATGGTGCATTGAAAACTAAACAGTGGGATATAAAACCTACAAGATCTTAACATATACAGAGTGAGTCTCAAAGATGCCAGTCGCTGCTGAAGAAATTTAATAACCAAGTGAAGAACAACGTAATAAAATCGGTCTCGGCCTGTGTTGCTTTGTTTCTGGCGATGTCCGTCCTTGCTAATGCGTTGTTGTGATCGACCGTTGAGAACTGTGTTGCAGCAATTTCAGAGAGACAAAAATCACAATAATATAAATACAATTATGTACAGTATTAATATACATAAAATGTGTAAAAATAAACGTACGTATGTGTAAAAGGGTATGTATATGAGAATATATTGTATAATTGAGTGGGACTGAAGCCACGGGGTTCTGGCAGTTAATTATTTTATTTATTATTATTATTAGAATAGTTTTTTTCCTTTTCTACGAATGTAAACAATTTGATTATTTCCTATGCAAATCTGTATATATCTGTGTTGTTGTTGGGTACTTTGTAATTGTTATATAGTTTGTGATTGATTTCTCAATGAGCTTTCATGTCGTCGTGTGTGTAAGAGGAATTATATATAAAAAAATGTGTAAGACCCTGTATGTTATTTTAAGGAGACCCCAGAAAGAATAGCCATTGCATCTCAGTGGCTAATGGGGATCTTTATCAACTAAACTAAACTGTTATTGTATAGATTACACATACAACTCACGAACAACAAAATAATAATTGCAGGATGTTTTTAAGTTATTACACGATGTGTAGCTAACCATTTAAACATACAAAGACTTACTGAGAGAATTGGAGCCTCGTAGTTAGCTTCTCATTCACTGCATCTGGAGGAGCACATCCACACCCGCTTCTTGTAGCTGCTTGTATCCCAACAAAAGTTCTGCGAAAGGATTTTCCTCAGTAGGCTTTTTATCAACAAAGTGAAGCATATACTTTTTAGGAAACTTTTTGAAATTCAAAGCTGCTTGCTCGAGCCTGGACTTAGTTAGCCATTAGCTTCTCATACAGAATACTCATTACACTCTCCTTCCAGCCATACAGCCAAGCGTTTCCATGAATTAGTACAACCACGATCCGCACAGAATGTCCCAGAGCCCTTCTTGCCTTTTGCTGCATCCATTTTATATTCTGAGAACGTAGAATGATCCTCTCTCTTTGGCCTGATCTGGAGTTGTGTAAGCCGCGCTAAGAGCTAAACGGAAGTCCAGAACAGCACAGAAGTTCCATGGTTTTGCCAAAAAAACTTGTCTATAGTACTAGCTCTAATGTGTCCTGCTTGTCTCCCCAGGGATGATGACCTGACTGAGCTGCTCTTCTCATCCTCTCTGCTGTTGCAAGCAACACCACCCCCCCCCCCCCCCCTTACAGACCACCATCATGTACTGCCTCCAGTGGCTGCTGCCGGTGCTCCTCATCCCCAAGCCGCTCAACCCGGCGCTCTGGTTCAACCACTCCATGTTCATGGGCTTCTACCTGCTTAGCTTCCTGTTGGAACGCAAGCCCTGCACCATCTGTGCCCTGGTTTTCCTCGCCGCACTCTTCCTCATCTGCTACAGCTGCTGGGGGAACTGCTTCCTGTACCACTGCACAGAGTCCACACTGCCCGCCTCAGCCCACGACCCAGCCATAGTGGGCACTTAGGCGGCCCCAACATGTTCCAAACAAGAGGACAATGTAAAAAAAAAAAAGCGGGAGGGGGGGGGGGGGGGGGGGGGGGGTGCTGAGGCTTCCAAGCTGTGCGGACAGACTTAATACAAAGCGTTCAAATGCAGGAAATAAACGTGTTGAGAATGGTCGAGAATGCGTTTGGTTTTTTTTAAGGTTTTTGTCTTTTTTTGTTGTTGAGAATTTCACTTTTCTTGAGTTTTTACAAATTTTTGACAGTATTTCTGGTTTGCTGCACTCGATAATGGCAAAATGGAAACCAAACGTATGGAATGTTCTTTTTAATAATAAGAGAAGCAAAAAAAACGTCCTTCCATCAGCAGGCTTAATGTGTTAGAAAGATTATAGTCGACCATCAGAAAATTGTATAAATCAAAATTTACATTTCTTTCTGACCAAATATCATCAATTTGACAGTCCCTGCACACTGGACAATTATTTCAGAGGCTGTGAATTACCCCCAACAACCCTACATTACTTTGTGAAGGATCCTCCAATCCTTTTGTGATTCTTCAAACTCCAGAAGTGTCACTCTGTTTTCTTGCTGTGGTCTACTAGTGCATGGGTTGCCTTTTTTGTTTTGTTGGTTTGTTTTTCTTCCATGAACAATATTTTAACAGTTTGAAAATTGCTGGTATTTGGTTCCAAAAGAGACTCGTCTGAATGTGCAATAGCTTTGAGCTTGAAAAGGCCTGGATAACAGGGACTAATGTGAAATGTGGGGTTTTGATGGTGGTATCAATCCATGCTGCGTGACATTGAAATACTGCATTTGCAATTACTCTTTACGATTATAAATCTTGAGTGGTCTCTTTAACAATTAACATACGGATTGAGGAAAACCATATTGGTATTTTGCATTTACAATTTTATATATTTAATTACTATGACATGTCACTTTTTTTAAGATCCAAATGCGTAACAGTATAATTAAAAGTTCTAATAAAGCCACACAAAGCATCTTCAACATGTAGCTCCTAAGCACTGATTACTGATGCAATCCACCTGCTGGGTTTTAGCTAGAAACGGTATGAACTATTGAATTTACCTACTTATTTATATCAGCCTTTTGGTACATTTTGTTATAAAAAAAGTAGACTGCCAAGACCAGCTAAATTTTACTTAACAAACGGGCAACCCAAAGAAAATCCTTTACGCTGCTCTATTTAGAATATCTGTTTGAATATTGTTAACATAACTCCTATTGGCATTATGTCCATTGCATTTTTAAATAAAAATAACTATTTTAAAATTTTTTCATAAAAGGTCAAATATGACGGTGCATGTGACCACAATCCCTACTGTGATTTCCAAACTTCATAAATGTATGTCTTTTGCAACCTCAAATGACGTACAGCTGGGGTTACTAACTTTCCTAATAATGAAACTTATAAAATAAAAATGTATGTAAAAATGGCCAAAGATTTGAAAACAAACTCTGTGTGTCCATAAAATAGGGGACTTTCAAAAATACATATAGATCGTTGAATTTAAATTGCAAATGCTTATTTCACGTGAGCCTGACCCTCATGCTTACAAAGCAATATGAATGCTGTTGGACACTGAGTTCATGCTGTTTGGGTTTTTCTGCCGTCTTCAAGTATTCTGCTCTCCTCACTTTGTGGTGAGCACAAGCTGTGTTGGTCCATACAAAACACTGCTGCATTTATATGTAGGTTTTAATTTAAATAAAGATTGTTTTCTCTCCTTTAAATTGTTTGAGATTTCTTGGTTTGCATTTCCATTTTAAAGGCTGATTTTTCTTTTATTTCAGGTTGAATTAATTTGGTATATATTATGGGTATCTTTTATTTATAGCTCCTCTTTTGCATCTGTCTGTTTATTCTCTGCATTATGGAATTATTGGATTATTTAACAAACTAGTCAATTAACTAGTCAATTATTTGTCAGATTTTTTTCCCCCAGAACAGTGATTACAGTAATGTACTCAATTTGGATAGACACAGACGTAATCATAATATCAATGCATCGGTTTTTATATAGCGCTTTTTTGGACACTCAAAGACATAACAGAACTTTGCAGTCACCTCACTGGCACCTGGTGTCCCCAAAGGCTTCCCATCACAGTACTAACCAGGCCCTGCCTGGCTTCAGAGGTCTGGCAGGATCTGGCTTTCACATGCAGGTATGGCCACAACTGCTGAAATGGGAAAGAAGGCTTATAGACTTGAACAATAGTTTACATAAATAAAGACATAAGTATTACTAATTGGAGTAAAATAAACAATGTGGTTGTTTTCCCAAGAAAATAAGTGAAAAATACATTGTTATGTTTTAAAAAAACAGATATTGGCTGAAATCTCTTCTCAAGTTGCCACAAAATCTCAATTGAAAAGTGGATGAATTAATCCTCTTGCTCGTTTGGATAGTCCCATGTATTTGATTTTGAAAATGTGTATGTGCAAACTTATGAATACTATTCCTTTTTCAACTGTAATGATATTTACAGTGCCTTGCGAAAGTGTTCGGCCCCCTTGAACCTTTCAACATTTCGCCACATTTCAGGCTTCAAACAAATATATAAAATTATTTTTTTGTCATGAATCAACAACAACAACACAATTGTGAAGTGGAACGAAATTTATTGGATAATTTAAACTTTTTTAACAAATAAAAAACTGAAAAGTGGGGCGTGCAATATTATTCGGCCCCTCTACTTTCAGTGCCGCAAACTCACTCCAGAAGTTCAGTGAGGATCTTTGAATGATCCAATTTTGTCCTAAATGACTGATGATGATAAATAGAATGCACCTGTGTGTAATCAAGTCTCCGTATAAATGCACCTGCTCTTTGATAGTCTCAGGGTACTGTTTAAAGCGCAGAGAGAACCATGAAGACAAAGGAACACACCAGGCAGGTCCGAGATACTGTTGTGGAGAAGTTTAAAGCCGGATTTGGATACAAAAAGATTTCCCAAGCTTTAAACATCTCAAGGAGCACTGTGCAAGCAATTATATTGAAATGGAAGTATCAGACCACTGCAAATCTACCAAGACCCGGGCGTCCCTCCAAACTTTCATCTCAAACAAGGAGAAGACTGATCAGAGATGCAGTCAAGAGGCCCATGATCACTCTGGATTAGAGTTTCGCTTTTCAGCCCGAGCCCGAGCAGGCCCGAGGCCCGACCTGAGTTCGGGCCGGGCTCGGGCCTCATTTGGCGCTCAGCTGTCGGGTTCGTGCCGGGCTCGGGCTTCTTTTTGTAAATATGTTTCTTTTTTATTATTATTATAATTATTTTTAAATGATTTTTATACATAATGATATGCATATATATATATATATTAATAACAATGTCCGTTGATTGACAACAAGTTATTAAATAAAGTTAATATATTAATGACACCGTAACCAGCGTGTCCTACAGCAGCAGCGAGCCGTGAACGCATCATCCCCGTGTCTCCTGCTGCATGCTGTGGTCAACAGCGAACAGGAACAATAGTAGAAATGGATCAAGTGGAGACAATCTTCTTCAAGCAATTGTAAATTCAGCTGGGGTTGCTAGCAAAAACAACATGTCAAAAAATACACAGAAAATGATCTGGACAAAAGCATCATCTACTACATTAACATTGGATACCATTAACCCCTTTGTAATTTGCAGGTCATGAGTGTGCCCCCTGCTGTGGGTGGGGCACTCATGTGCTGAATGAAACCAAAGGTCTCAAGTAAGAAAGCAGCGCCTTTGCATTTCTGTCTCAACATTATCAACATTACATTAATTTAAAATCCAACTGTAATAACTAAAACTATCAAAATCTGTGCACTCGAGATGAAAGTAGTTCAGTAAAATGGTCAATAAAATGCAACATGAATGTGGGTGGGCCTGTACAGGGAATAATTATTGAAGACTTTCATTCTTTCCTTTGGCCGGTCACTGTGATTTTTCTCAAGGGCCCACGTGGATTTCCTGCTGCAGGACTTCCGGAGGGGGGAAGGCGAGGATGTTCAGGGACGACCCGTCCATGAGGGAGTGCGGGGCTCCTCAGAGGGAGGCGGTGTTGATGAAGGAGGTACGCCCTCCACTCTGGTTGCGGAGTGAGGTGGAGGTGATGCCTCAGACAAGGCTGAAGTGTGGGGGATATACTTCGCTCACAGCAGGCCAGTTAAGCCGGAACTGTGCCTTGTTGTCACCATGCCCCTGCAGCCAGTGAACCCCCCTCCTCCTTGCTGCAGACTCATGTCAACGCTGTCTGAGGAGGCCATATAGAAGGTTGTGAGCGGATCTTGGGTAATAAGCTGCAGCAGCCTCCAGCAAATAATCCCACACAAAGAAATGCCTGTTTGTGGCCAGCAAAAATCCAAATATGAGGGCGAGGATGGCAGCTCCTTCCACGAGTTTTACCAGCCGGGGTCCTACCAGGTATTTCTACTGACTCAACCAAGGTCTATAACACTATCGCACAGAGGGTTTGACCAACTCCGGATGCCATTCCGAGACTTTTTGGAACTGAGTTCTGCCAGCAGAGAGAGCTGGAGGCGCCATCGCTGCAGAGAGTGAATGAGCCGGCAGGAGAAGAAAAGGTAGAGTGATGAGTCCTCCTCCTCCACTGGTGAGAAAACGTGCTGGTTTCTGCCAAACTGCAGCTGAAGCAGGGACCAGTCTCCTCACATTCATACACAATTCCCTGGTCGGTCAGGAAATACATCTACTGCCCGGCAAAGTATTCTTCCCTGTACCATGGACCAGGGGATGAGACGCAGATGTTCCAGCAGTCTCCTTTTTAATGACCGAGGTGAGGAAGGGTGGCGTGTAATAATGAGCTATTTCTGCTGTCTATTGGTGCTATTGTATATAGTTACTATATTATACCTGTCTGTCATAATGCTGTTTATAAATATTTTAATTTATTATGTAAATATATACTTAATTTGATTTTATATAATTATTTAATTCATTTGTAAAGTCTGCTTCTACAGTTCGTTTAGTCAGCTCTCAGCCGTCCCCGTCACAAGCTCACACACAAATACTAGTTTAAGAAGATAAGATATGCATGGTGTGTTGTTTTTCTTCTAAGTGTATTTCTTAAATTTGTAAATATCTCTTTTTTCATATGTTCACAATAAATATATTATAAACGTCTACTACTTTATTGAAGTCTTTCTTTGTATGAATCATATTTTCAGGGCAAACACAGATGAGTATTTGACAAAACAATCTGTATAGAAAATAGGAGTTTCAGTTCAGTGCCAATCAACAATATGCCCACTATACGCGGCTGGCCCCGCGCCCGTCCTTGCCTAGCTTCGAGGATCAGACGGAGATCGGCATTCTCCTATGGTGGTTGGCCGTAAGCACGGGTGGTATGGAGCAGGTGCCTCCTTGGACCCTGCTGGCTGCGGTCTCTCCTCCCCCAGAAATGATGCGCTCAGGCCTTTACAAAATCGGGTCTCCAGTGTGTGACCTGATCATGTGCCAGGACTGGTCTGAAAAGGAGTGGTGTGCAGCATTGAGCAATGTGTGCACCCCATCAAACCATGATTAGACTTTTCGGCCCTGTATATTACTGTGAAACTTCTGGGATTCGTGCTGTTGCGGTAGTTTGTTGTCCCTCCTCCCTCCTCACAGAGGCCTTTAAATTGTAAAATGAGAATGCTGTGAGCTATACAAAAAGCTAATCAGGTTGGAGGGAGACGTGCACACAATTTGCTTCAATGCTGCACAACTCCTTTCAGTCCGTCTGCCAGCATGTTCTAGGTCAGCACACTGTGACCCGGATTTTGTAATGGCCTGAGCGCTCATTCTGGGGAGGAGAGGACCGCTGCTGCAGGGGGTCAGGAGGCACGCTGACTCCATACCCCGTGCTTACGGCCAATTACCACCTTGAGGATGCCCGATCTCGTCTGATCTGGAAGTAGGCATGTCGGCCGCGGGGGCCTAGCCGGTATAGTGGGCATATTGTTGATCTGGCCACTGAACTGAAACTCTATTTTCTATCAGGATTGTTTTGTCAAATATACTGTTGTTTGCCTGAAATATATGATCAATAAAAAGAAAGACCTCAATAATGTATGACTTTATATACTAGTTTTGTGAACAGATGTAAAAACAGAGATTATTACAAATTTAAGAATTACACTTTGAAGAAAAAACACAACATGCTATATTTATCTTTTAAACTAGTATTTGTGTGATGAGCCTTGTGACTGTGACGGTGAGAGTGACTATACAGAACTGTAGATGCAGGACTTTACTAATGAAATTTTTATAATTTAGATATAATCCATATTAAGTATATATTTACTTAATAATTAAAATATTTATAAAACTTTATGAACAGACAGGTATAATATAGTAACTATATTACAATAGCTACAATAGACAGCATATAGCTCATTTATTTACACGCCACTTTCCCTCTCCCGGTCTAAAAAGGAGACTGCTGGAACATCTGCGTCTCCATCCCATGGTCCTTGTACAGGGAGAATACTTTGGCAGGGCAGTGATGTATTTTCCTGACAGACAGGGATCTGTGTATGAATGTGAGGACTGAGTCCCTGCTTCTAGCTGCAGGTTTGCAGAACCAGCACTTTCTCCCAGTGGAGGAGGTGGACTCATCACTCTTTCTTTTCTTTTCCTGCCGCTAATTCATCTCTGCTGCGTGGGCCTCCGCTCTCTCTGGCAGAACTCAGGTTCATAAAGTATCGGAATGGCATCCTGGAGTTGGTCAAACCATCTGTGCGATAGGTGTTATAGACCCTTGTGGTAGCAGTAGAAATACCAGGTAGCGGTCCGGCTGGTAAAACTCGTGGATGGAGCTGCCATCGCCTCATTTTTGGATTTTGGTGGCACAAGACAGGCATTTCTTTGGTGTGGGGTTTATTGTGCTGGAGGCGGATGCTGCTTTGCCCAGTTCCGTGCACAACCTTTCTCTATGGCGCTCCTAAGACAGCGGTGAAATGGTCTGAGCTGGAGGAGGGGGGTTCAATGCTGAGGGGGCATGGTGACAAACAGGCACTGTGAGGTTCTTACTGCTGCTGTGAGCGATGTATTCCCCAGCACTTCAGCCTGGTCTGAGGCATCACATCCTCTCACTCGCAACAGAGTGAGGGAGGTTATCCCTCATCACCTCCTCCTCTGGAGACCGACTCCCTCTTATTGACGGGTCGTCCTGAGCTTTCGCCTCCTCCGAAGGGTCCTGCAGCAGGAATCCACGTGGGCCTTGTGAAAAATCCACAGTGACACGGCCAGGAAAAAGAATGAAATGTCTTCATATATTCACTGTACAGGCACCACAGTCATGTTGCGATTTATTGACCATTTTACTGATACTACTTTCATTCGTGTGCCAAGATTTTGATTGTTTTAGTTATTACAGGTTGATTTTAATGACATGTTGATAATGTTGATGGACAGAAAGGCAAGGAGCTGGCATCTGTTACTTGAGACCTTTGGTTTCATTCAGCTACATGGTGGCCCCACCCACAGCAGGGGGCACACTCTTGACCCTGCTTATTACAAAGGGGTTAATGTATTCAAATGTTATGTAGTTCGGATGTTGCTTTGTCAGGATTCAATTTCTGTGTATTTTTTGACATGTGTTTTGCTAGCAAACCAACACAGCTGAATGTACAATTGCTAGAAGAAGACACATACATGAACAACACAGGTGAACTGTTCATTGGGAATGCTAAAATTTGAGAAAACTCCCTTGCTCTACTGGTTGATGAATTGTATAACTCTGTCACCACGTGTTCTGAAATGTTCGGACGCAATTGCTCCTGTTGCACGGTTAAATAGTTACCATGTAGAATAAAGGCCCAATGGACTAAGGGCAGATCGGTCAGGGCACAGAAGCAAGAGTGCCGGAGGGCCGAACGGAAGTGGCGAAAAAGGTCCAATTTCCAAGGGGGGCGATATGAAATCTTTAAAGATGAGTTGGGTGAATTTAACCGGGTTCTACGAAGAACGAGAAATGTCATTTTTCTGAACATTTATTGAGTGGTTGCAGTAACATAATTTTCGTGTTATGTTTTCAACAGTTGGTAGTTTAACGTAACCCCCCTGTAAGTTGCCCCTAGAATTTTACCTATAAATCTAGTGTAATGTGTTCGCCACAGTTTTTCGATGACAAAGGACAAGGAATCAAAAACCACTATCACCTCCACAGCCGTATAACCCACCATGCAACAGCTAGAGAAGCTTTTTGAGCTAACTCACTTTGAACCTGTGGATACTGAAACTGTCAAAGATAATCATGAGTCTGAGCTCCTCCACATGTAGCCTGGATATATTGCCCTCTAAATTCTGAAGTCAGTCCTGAGCCAGTTTGTTACTTCACTGACACAAATAGTTAACAGGTCTCTGTCGTCAGGGAACATTTCTATGGCCCTAAAGCAGCAGTCATAAGACCTCTCTAAAAAGAGCAGTTGGATCCTGCGGGACTTCAAAATTATCGCCCCATATCAGGGAGCTGTAGGTGGGGAAGGTGCTGCTGAAGATGATGGAGCAGCCACTGCTGCTGCTGTATCCACTGCTGCTGCTGAAGATGATGGAGCAGCCACTGCTGCTGCTGAAGATGATGGAGCAGCCACTGCTGCGGCTGTATCCACTGCTGCTGGTGGTGCTGTATATGCTGATGGCGCTGATGAAGATGTGGCAGCTGCTGATGATGCTGGTGGTGGAGGCGTTGAGCTCTTTCGGAGCCGTGGAGGTGTTGAGTTCTTTTGGAACCTTGGAGGTGTTGAGTTCTTCTTGAATCGTGGAGGTGTGGAGTTCTTTTGAGGCGGTGGGGGTGCAGAGACCTCGGGAGTCGGTGGAGATGGTCGTGATGGTTGTAGAGTCCTTGTACAGTCCTGCACGTAGGCCATATTGCTATCTAATACTAACAGTTATATGTCCAAAAAGTACACCAATACATGGGGCAGAACAAAAGTACAACATTTGCCTTTCAGTTAAATAAATCCTGTACCAGGCCTGATAAAAAGTTAGTTACTGATATAAAACACGTGATTCTTTGAGAAAAAGAATTAACCAAAATGCAGAAATGATTTCAGTTACTTTTAGAATTCCCCACAAGATGGCGCCGTCAGACTGTTTACTGTTAGCTGAGTTTCATGAGATCATGGTTGATATATAATAATATGAATATATGAAGGGACTGGGCGAGGATCGACATGATAAAAAAGGGCTTATTTCTGCTGAACATGATGCATTTAATTTAAGGCCATCCATCCATCCATTTTCTACCCTTTAATCCATTTCTGGGTCAGGGGGGTGGCAATCAGAGATGCCACCCAAGTCTCATAGCACCAGCCCCTCACTGACCCTCTGCAGGTGATGAGTCCACAGGAGGACAGCTGCTCTCTGAGTGTGAGCATAGCCTTGATTTTTCAGTGGGGGCTTTGGGCAAAGTGGGGTTAAGTGTCTTGCCCAAGAACACAACGACAGCAGTCATCAGTGGGAGTCGGTGGAGAAGGTGCAGAGGTGGGAATTGAACCCACGACCTTCTGGCCTTAAGGCCAATGCTCTATGTGTAAAATAGAAAATAGCAGTCGTTTAGCAGTTGATTAATTTGTTGTAAGTGTTGTTGACTATTTATTATACAAATTACAAGGATTTCTATCTGCAAACTGCGAGAATGTGAAGGAATTTGGCAAATGAAAAAATATTTTAGTATTTGCTTTGCAGTTCGATAAAAGTGCAAACTCAGTATTTATATTTTACGCATAGACTGTATATATTAAATTTTACGTCGTCTTTTGTAAACACAAGATGGCCGCCACTGCCACGGAACAAAACTCGCTCTCTAAATTTTCTAAAATTCTGAATCTCGCGACATCATGCGGTAGTGTTTAGTCTTTGATTCCATAGGTGGAATTTCTGCAGTTTTTATGCTAATTATACTAAAATAAAGCAAATTAAGCAGTTTTATTAGACTTCACGCTTTTACCAACGTAATTTCAGCTACTTTTTTATACTTAAGGCTTCATTATCCGCTCCACGCTTGTAATTTCATTGTTGTTAGCCGAGTATGCTAACTGTCATTGTTGTGCTAAAATCATTGTTGGCTCCTATTCTCATCAAAACTCGTATTAATACGTAACCTTTGTGAATGTATGGCCACAACACATTTACTCAAAGCCGTCCATCAGATTGGGAAAGGATTAATTAGGAAATCATATTGGATAAACAGTGGAAGAACCTCATCAGTGGTGACAGTTCCAGTTGTTTTGTAAGTATACAGGGAAATGCAATCATAACAGCCTCACAGAATGTTTTCAGATCATTAGAACAAGTTTCGTTCAAAAATAAGTCTTTTTGTATAAATATCCCAAAACCTTTTTATCCGCTTTTATACCCTTCATATCAAATCTCATTCATATTAGCATTATTTCCAATCCTGCTCACTTCCTCATTTGTTTTACTGCTATTTCCAAAGTTTGTGCTTTTGTGGCTTAAGTGTTCCTTTTGGGTTTTTGTTACATCTTGATGTGTTATTATTTATTCCAGTATGACCTCTCTCACTGATTTTGAACCACTGGCAAAAAAAATTAAAGTCGAGAAAAGCTGCAACAATCCCACTACTACTTCACCCACCCCAGGTATACATACATATAATAGGGTTACTGCAGGAAATAAATCCTAACCCTAACCCTCATATCTCTTTTCCAGCTTCTTCCTCAAATCAGATTTTAGCTAAAGATGCGGCATACTCCTCAGACAATGCCATGGATTTGAAAGCAAAGAATGGAGCAGGACCCGCAAATCAAAATCAGCCAAAGAAGTTCAAAAACACACTGGATTGCTGGTTAGTAAAGCCACAGGCCTCTGAAAAAATGGCAAAAACAAGTGAGGGGAATCCTGTTCAGAGCAAGATGGAGGACAATGTAAACAGCCAGAGCACAGAGCAGAGCGTGTGGTCGAACTGCGAAGAAGAGACTCAACTTTTAACGTCTCAAGAGCTCTTGGAAGCCGACGCCTCCAACAATATGGATGCCTCTCCCTCTCCCTCGAAAAATCCAAAGATTACACACTTCTTCACAGGTTCTTCTGGTGGTAGTGCCTCCATAAAGCGCAGTAGGATGGACATTTCCGACGGCTCGGAGGAGGTGGAGGAGGAGGAAGAGCCTGATGTGAGGTGGTTAGGGACACCCATAGAGGAGCTGAAGAGGAGGCCTCAGTGTAGAGCCTCTTTGCCCAAACTTAAGAATGATCCACAGATTCACACTGTCATGATACGGGTGAGGACCAGGGGGGCTTTAATTTAATCTCTTTTGGACTGTATAGAAATTCACTTTATATCTATACTATCAAAACTTGAGTTGTATAATAGTTCATGTTATAGAAGCAGGTGCCAATAAAACTCTATGGGAAAGAAGCAGAGAGATGCCAGAGAGATGCCATAGAGATGCCATAGAGATGCCATAGAGATGCCATAGAGAGGCCATAGAGAGGCCATAGAGATGCCATAGAGAGGCCATAGAGAGGCCATAGAGAGGCCATAGAGAGGCCATAGAGAGGCCATAGAGAAGCCATAGAGAGGCCATAGAGAGGCCATAGAGAGGCCATAGAGAAGCCATAGAGAGGCCATAGAGAGGCCATAGAGAGGCCATAGAGAGGCCATAGAGAGGCCATAGAGAGGCCATAGAGAAGCCATAGAGAGGCCATAGAGAGGCCATAGAGAGGCCATAGAGAAGCCATAGAGAGGCCATAGAGAAGCCATAGAGAGGCCATAGAGAGGCCATAGAGAGGCCATAGAGAGACCAGAGAGAGACCAGAGAGAGGCTAGAGAGAAAATCGCAAAGGCTTTGTTTGAAACCAACCGTATTAAACCAGATTCACCAGTCAATACACTTCCTTTTCATTATGAGTATGAGTATTATAAAGGGTAATATATGTTTTCCTGTGCCGTGTTTTCAGACGGACCTGCTCGCCCCCGGCTCTCCCCCTGGGCCTCACCCCAAAGTGTTCCAGGACGTTTGGGACGATGTTCACGTCAAAATGCCCTGTTCCACCAAGAATCTGTTTCCAGTGAGAGACCAGGTACAGGTGCTGGTGTCTGCTCTCTCTCTGCTCTCTCTCTCTACTCCCTCTCTCTCTGATCTTTCTCCAAGCTGTCTTTGGCCTCTCACTGGTCTCTCTCTCTGGTTCTCAGTCTGGTCTCTTTGGTCTCTCTCTAGTCTCTCTTCGGTCTCACTCTGATCTCACTCTGGTCTCACTCTCTGGTACTACATAACACATGTATATCTATCTCTCACCATGTCACCATTCCACACAGTCTTATCAATAAATGGACCCATCAATATATATTTTTTGAATCAAATGAAATGTGTTGAATTATATTTAAACTCATTACGGACTGTTGTTTTTGGAGGAAACGGAGGAGCTGGAAAACAAAAGCCGCTGGGAACTGATCGAAGAATCTTTGAGGGAGGAGTTCTCAGATGTTCTCGACCTCAAGGTGAATTTCAATCCATCAAAACGTTTATTTCAGAACATGTAGAATCCAGATCCAGCGAACACCGCACACACTGGTGCACGTCTGGAAAAGGGTTAGATGAAGCAAAAGCAAAACGATACAAAAACCTTGAGAGGCTGCACCCAATAAAACAGTATAATGTAAATATTGTCTTCTTAATCACACAAACTGAAAGAAAACTAATATACTAGTCTTTAAAAACTCAGATATAACCACTAGATGGAGACATACGCCTAAAGATTCCTCTTCATTTAACACGATACTAGTTAGAATGTCTGTACTTTGAACAACACGTTTATTATGATCCTTCAACTTCTGTATATAAAGATTAACCCTCGATTTTGTTTCCACAGGAGGCCATTTTGAAATACAACGCCTCGTACGCAAAGAAATGGGACTTCACTGCGTTGGATCTCTATTGCACCAAGGTGAAGAACGTTTTCATTATACCAGTGAGAGAGACCAGCGAGAGGGACCAGCGAGAGGGACCAGCGAGAGAGAGCAGAGAGAGAGAGCAGAGAGAGAGAGCAGCGATGGAGACCAGCGAGGGAGACCAGAGAGGGAAACCAGAGAGGGAAACCAGAGAGGGAAACCAGAGAGGGAAACCAGAGAGGGAGACCAGAGAGGGAGACCAGAGAGGGAGACCAGAGAGGGAGACCAGAGAGGGAGACCAGAGAGGGAGACCAGAGAGGGAGACCAGAGAGGGAGACCAGAGAGGGAGACCAGAGAGGGAGACCAGAGAGGGAGACCAGAGAGGGAGACCAGAGAGGGAGACCAGAGAGGGAGACCAGAGAGGGAGACCAGAGAGGGAGACCAGAGAGGGAGACCAGACCACTTTTGTCTTGTGTGCTTTCGTTGGTGTCTTTGGCCCAGACGCAGACACATGTTACACCTCACAATATTGAGTAATTAATTAATGAAGAGTTGATTAGCAAGAGGAGTTTAAATGTTTGTCCATGGAGCTAATGCGGCAGATGGCTCGTTAGTCTGCATGTAAGTACATCCAGCTGCTGTGGAGCCTTTAATTGGATCATAAATTAGATTAAAATACGGTTTACGATATTTTGAAGTGGTTGATTTAATGTGGAGCCAGCAGCCAAGCGAGACAAGTGTATTCTGTGCTAACGTAGACATTTAGTTTCTTTCTTCAAGGTTTGAGTTTTGCCCAAAACTGTGATCTCTAGTAAAATCCTCTCTCTGGTCTCTCTCTCTAGTCTCTCTCTCTATTCTCTCTCTGGTTTCTCTCTCTAGTCTCTATCTCTGGTCAGTAGCGGCTGTATGTAAA
Source organism: Knipowitschia caucasica (assembly GCA_964034765.1). Taxonomy (NCBI): domain Eukaryota; kingdom Metazoa; phylum Chordata; class Actinopteri; order Gobiiformes; family Gobiidae; genus Knipowitschia; species Knipowitschia caucasica. The sequence goes on along the minus strand of OZ035845.1, from coordinate 9,579,265 downwards.
AAGGCTGTAAAACCCTCCCACTTTATACACTTTTCTAACCACCTGAACTCACCACTGCTGATGTGAGAGAGACCAGAGAGTGAGAGAGACCAGAGAGTGAGAGAGACCAGAGAGTGAGAGAGACCAGAGAGTGAGAGAGACCAGAGAGTGAGAGAGACCAGAGAGCGAGAGAGACCAGAGAGCGAGAGAGACCAGAGAGCGAGAGAGACCAGAGAGCGAGAGAGACCAGAGAGCGAGAGAGACCAGAGAGCGAGAGAGACCAGAGAGCGAGAGAGACCAGAGAGCGAGAGAGACCAGAGAGCGAGAGACCAGAGATGTCGTAACATGATGCAAAGCTTTCAAAAGCCGATATAGCACAATATATCTCCTATTGTAAAACCATCTTCACGCCCGTGCACTCCCATCTCCCCCACCCTCCTCTGCTTTATCCATCCATCTATCACCCCCTCCTCCCCTTCCTCCCCCTCTCCCACTGTCTGGCGTATATATATAAATCCACTACAATAATCAATTTTCCGACTTGTCTCTTCTCGTGACACCCAACTTTGTTACCGTCTCTCCTTCCAGTCCATTTCCCAGCGCATAAACAAACACGTGTAGCGCTCTTCCGTAGACGCCGGCGTTCCAAATTGATTCCTGTCATTCCGAGCTCGGCCTGTAATAGGTTTCGCACACGTAGCATAAGTGGGAGACGGAGAAAAAATGTTTATACGTTTTCGGCAAAAGGTCAGATTTGGGGAGTTGTCAAAGCGGAAATAAATAAGGAATCGTGACGAAGTGTTAGTTAAAGCTTACTGTTGTGAGAAGCCTTTGTGCTGATTGGAATATTTGATACGGATTCATGGAGAGAAGCCTGGAGGCAACAGAGAGAGAGAGAGAAAGAGAGAGACTAGAGAGAGAAGCTCGAGAAAGGGACTAGAGAGAGGGACCTTGAGGCAATAGAAAGAGAGAGAGAGAGAAGCTAGAGAAAGAGACTAGAGAGAGGGGCCCGGAGGCGAGAGAGAGCGGGATTGACACACTATAGTGAGAGAGACTAGAGAGAGAGAGAGAGAGACAAGACGTAGAGAGTAGAGAAAAGCCTGGAGGCGACAGAGAGAGATACTAGTGAGAGAGACTTGAGAGAGAGGCAAGAGATAGAGATGGTGAGAGTAGAGGTAGAGACCAGAGAGAGGCCTGCGGGCGACAGAGGGAGAGAAAGAGAGAGAGTGAGTATCTTTTTTTATTTTTTTTATTAAAATTCAATACAAAATGTACACATCAAAGTACATCAAACATAATGGAGAGAAGGATCAGTATTGTATTAGCGACAGAAGCTTTACGTGGACATTTCTCTGAGTGTTACTCGAGGGCAGTTCTGTGTCTGTCCTGGACCCTGACCCTGTGTCTCGGCCTCAGACTGAGACGTGAACGTGTGATGGACGTGTGGAGCACATTGAATATTCATGTGTTCATGTGCAGACGTGACAGTGACAGTGTTCAGATGGACGGTTCACTGAAGCGGAGCCCCAAACACAATCTTCATACCGTTTTCATTCGAGCTGATTCATAATTATAATGATATAGTCTTTAAGGTGCAATAATGGCGTATAGAGAGATGGACATAGAAACTAAAAACTTTCAGAAAACCAAAGAAGTGGCTATTTATTATCACTTTTATCCAGTACTGAGGCTGTAGACCCAGGACTGAGGCTGTACAATGCCTTGCGAAAGTATTCGGCCCCCTTGAACCTTTCAACATTTCGCCACATTTCAGTCTTCAAACATAAAGATATAACATTTAAATTTTTTGTCATGAATCAACAACAAGTGGGACACGATCGTGAAGTGGAACGAAATTGATTGGATAATTTAAACTTTTTTAACAAATAAAAAACTGAAAAGTGGGGCGTGCAATATTATTCGGCCCCTTTACTTTCAGTGCAGCAAACTCACTCCAGAAGTTCAGTGAGGATCTTTGAATGATCCAATGTTGTCCTAAATGACTGATGATGATAAATAGAATGCACCTGTGTGTAATCAAGTCTCCGTATAAATGCACCTGCTCTTTGATAGTCTCAGGGTTCTGTTTAAAGCGCAGAGAGAACCATGAAGACAAAGGAACACACCAGGCAGGTCCGAGATACTGTTGTGGAGAAGTTTAAAGCCGGATTTGGATACAAAAAGATTTCCCAAGCTTTAAACATCTCAAGGAGCACTGTGCAAGCAATTATATTGAAATGGAAGGAGTATCAGACCACTGCAAATCTACCAAGACCCGGCCGTCCCTCCAAACTTTCATCTCAAACAAGGAGAAGACTGATCAGAGATGCAGTCAAGAGGCCCATGATCGCTCTGGATGAACTGCAGATAACTACAGTTTGAGCAGTTTGAGATGAAAGTTTGGAGGGACGGCCGGGTCTTGGTAGATTTGCAGTGGTCTGAAACTCCTTCCATTTCAATATAATTGCTTGCACAGTGCTCCTTGAGATGTTTAAAGCTTGGGAAATCTTTTTGTATCCAAATCCGGCTTTAAACTTCTCCACAACAGTATCTCGGACCTGCCTGGTGTGTTCCTTTGTCTTCATGGTTCTCTCTGCGCTTTAAACAGAACCCTGAGACTATCAAAGAGCAGGTGCATTTATACGGAGACTTGATTACACAGAGGTGCATTCTATTTATCATCATCAGTCATTTAGGACAACATTGGATCATTCAAAGATCCTCACTGAACTTCTGGAGTGAGTTTGCTGCACTGAAAGTAAAGGGGCCGAATAATATTGCACGCCCCACTTTTCAGTTTTTTATTTGTTAAAAAAGTTTAAATTATCCAACAAATTTCGTTCCACTTCACGATTGTGTCCCACTTGTTGTTAATTCGTGACAAAAAATTGAAATTTTATATCTTTATGTTTGAAGCCTGAAATGTGGCAAAATGTTGAAAGGTTTAAGGGGGCCGAATACTTTCGCAAGGCACTGTAGATCCAGGACTGAGGCTGTAGACCCAGGACTGAGGCTGTAGACCCAGGACTGAGGCTGTAGACCCAGGACTGAGGCTGTAGACCCAGGACTGAGGCTGTAGACCCAGGACTGAGGCTGTAGACCCAGGACTGAGGCTGTAGATCCAGGACTGAGGCTGTAGACCCAGGACTGAGGCTGTAGATCCAGGACTGAGGCTGTAGACCCAGGACTGAGGCTGTAGACCCAGGACTGAGGCTGTAGACCCAGGACTGAGGCTGTAGACCCAGGACTGAGGCTGTAGACCCAGGACTGAGGCTGTAGACCCAGTGAATAGTCTCATTGTAATTGTTAATGGACATAAACGAGGTGTGATACTTCTTCTGTTGTGTCAGAGACCCTCGATTACCTCACAGGCTGAAAGGTCACGCTGAACGGCTGTATTTCACGGCGGGGCTTTAAACCTGGCGCCCGTTACCCACGGCTCGGTCTCTGTGTGATTACGTTGTCATGTTGTGATGTAGCGCCAGCCGTAACATCAGCTGCCTTGTTTGTCCTGTCAGTGTCTCTCTCTGTTTTCTCTCCCTGTCCCTCTTTCTACTCTTTCTCTTGTCCCCTTCTGGTCTCTCTCTCTAGTCTTTCTCTGTTCTCTCTAGTCACTCTCTAGTCACTCTCTGGTCTCTCTCTGGTTTCTCTCTGGTCTCTCCGTGGTCTCTCTCTGGTCTCTCTCTGGTCACTCTCTGGTCTCTCTCTGGTCTCTCTCTGGTCTCTCTCTGGTCTCTCTCTGGTCTATCGCTCTGGTCTCTCCCAGGTCTCTCTCTGGTCTCTCTCTGGTCTCTCCCTGGTCTCTCTCTGGTCTCTCCCTGGTCTCTCTTTCTGGTCTCTGTCTGGTCTCTCTCTGGTCTCTCCCTGGTCTCTCTCTGGTCTCTCCCTGGTCTCTCTTTCTGGTCTCTCTCTGGTTTCTCTTTGGTCTCTCGCTGGTCTTTCTCTGGTCTCTCTCTCTGGTCGGTCTCTGGTCTCGCCCTGGTCTCTCTCTGTTTTCTCTCTCTGGTCTAGCTCTCTAGTCTTTCTCTGGACTTTCTCTTTCTAGTCTCTCTCTGGTCTCTCTCCGGTCTCTCTCTCTGTGATTACCTTGTCATGTTGTGATATAGCTGCAGTAGCATCAGCTCTCTGTTCGTCCTGTTAGTTTGACGTACAGTCTGGTTCAGGTCCTGCTTCGTCGGCGGAGCATCTATAACCGCCGCAGAGACGTTTATGAGCTGACGGACGCCATTACTCACCACACTGTTTAGTCAGGGCTCGCGCAGGCCGAATAAATGTACTACTCGTCTTAATACAAACCAAACGCTGCTTTCCCTGCTCTTAAACCAACCAGCATTCATTTTGTGAAGCAGTTTTGTAAAAGTAAATTGTTGGGTCTCTGGTTCTCTCTCTTTCTGGTTTATCTCTCGTTTTCTTCTCTATCTGGTCTCTTTCTGGTTTCTCTGGTTCTCTTCTGTCCCTGATTTCTCTGGTTCTCCTCCATGGTTTCTCTCTCTCTCTCTCTCTCTCTCTCTCTCTCCCTGGTCTCTCTCTCTCTGGTCCCTCGCTGGTCTCTCTCCCTCCCTCCCTCTCTCTCTGGTCCTCTCATTATCACTTTTCTGTCTGAAAAAGCAGATCTAAAGATGTGACAGAGACAAAGTTTACAAACCTGTTAAAAAAAAAAAAGACTAGTGATAGAAGGAAACTGTTTTAGAGCCAGGAACCAGGACCATCAGCCAATCCTCATACACCAGCAGCGATGACAGCAATGACACAGCCCTGGTCTTTCAGGCAATGTGGGGTTGTGTCGCTGGGCAAGTGTCCAGTGACACAACGACAGCAGCCTAGGTGGGAGTACCTAAATGTTGAGCATAAATGAATGACCATAAAAACTCACACATCTGTGTCATGGTAATGTGAACGGAGACCTGAGACTCAGCTCTACATTTGATTTTATTAAATCACGGCTCGAACGTCACCGACATATGAACGATAAATACATGTGGAGGAAGCACTGCTAATCACATCAGCTCTCTGGTCTCTTTTTCTCTCTGGTCTCTCTGGTGTCTGTCTGGTCTCTCCCTGGTCTCTCTCTGGTCTCTGTCAGACTGTCTAAGGTCTCTCGTGATCTCTCTCTTGGATCTTTCCGGTCTCTCTGCGGTCTCTCTCGGGTTTCTCCCTGGTTTCTCTCTAGTGTCTCTCTCTGGTCTCTCTCTAGCGTCTCTCTCTGGTCTCTGTCTAGACTCTCTCTGGTCTTTCTATTGTCTCTGTCTGGTCTGAAACGTCACCGACGTTTAGAGGATATAGAAAAATAAACATAGATAATCACATCAGCTCAAACAGCAGCAGGAGGATCCCCCTGAGTCACTTTGTGCCTCTCTGGGTCAGGGTTGGGTTTTCCCTCTGTGGCATTTACACTGAACACATGGATTTGTCTGGGGACATTTCTAATCACATTACTGTATCCTGAGGTTTTCCACAGACTGTAAATATCAGTGAGTCATGCTTCAGTTTATGAGCAGAAAAGGGAATGACAAAGGTTTTTATGGAGGATCTCTGCTTTAACAAGGTTAGCCAAGTTTATTTACACAGCACCGTTCATACACAAGACAAATGAAAGAGCTTAACAAAACAATACAGTCATTAAAATCATAAATAATCACAGTACATTAAAAAGAGGAAAGATAGAGATCTGTAGCCAGCAGGAGTCCAGTCCCTGTGCTCCTCTCAGTCCCAGCAGGAGTCCAGTCCCTGTGCTCCTCTCAGTCCCAGCAGGAGTCCAGTCCTTGTGCTCCTCTCAGTCCCAGCAGGAGTCCAGTCCCTGTGCTCCTCAGAGTCCCAGTTGGTTCATAATGAGACTAACATGTCTCGGTGAGGGAGGAGAGAGCAGTGTCTGCAGTCAGAGCTCTTGATTTACCGCTCAGCTACCAGTCACCTCTGGTTATGAGGTTTGGGTAACGACCGAAAGGACGAGATCATTAATGGGCTGCTCCCTTAGAGATAGTGTGAGGAGCTCTCGGAGTAGAGACGCTTCTCCTCCAGGTGGAGAGGAGCCAGTTGAGGCTTCTGGACGCCTCTCTGGGGCGAGACCAGCGTCAGGAGACCAGGGGAAGACCCAGGGGACACAGAGGGACTGTGTCTTACTGCCTGGGAACACCTCAGGATTCCCCCAGATGAGCTGGAGGAGCTGTGTGTGTGAGAAGGAAGTGTCTCTGCTCAGATTGTGTGTTCAAATCCCTCATCTGCCTCTGGATCCAAATGTAAATGTGTTTCAGGTTCTGGACTCGGACTCAGCTGAACATCTGTTTGAGTGTGTGCTGCCAGAGATGGTCCAGTTATCACTGAGGGCTCCACAGCTGCTGACCAAGGTATGTGTGCTACTGCTGGTACTACTGCTGCTGGTACTACTGCTGCTGGTACTGACCAGAAAGAGAGAAACCAGAGAGGGAGACAAGAGAGAGAAGAGAGAAAGATCAGAGGGAGAGACCAGAGAGAGAGAGACCGGAGAGAGACCAGAAGTAGAGAGCAGTGAGAGACCAGAGCATAGAGACTGTGCAGTTTCAGAGCCTCCTTCTCCTGAGTCACAAATGAGCAACTTCCACAAAAACAAGATCAAAGGTTAAACATTCTTTTCCTCATTAGCAACATTCAAACACACACATTTTATTCCCTGTTTATTGTTTCACTTTGTAAAGAATCTAGTTTCTGATCACTGCTCCTGCTGCAGCTGTGTGTACCTGGTTTCTTGCTGCTGATGGTACTGTACTAGGAGTGTCCTGGTGAAACCATAAATGTGATGTGGTTAAGTAGCTGCTATTGAACAAACTGCCCATAAACCTGCTCTGACACTGTTCGATAGGCCAGGCCTTGACCCCAGCGTTTGGTTGCATTTAGAGAGATTTAGAGAAGACAGAGGAGGATGGGGGAGGAAGAGGGGTGAGGAGGGGGAGAGATGAGACGTGAGGCTGGGGTCGGTGCCGATACAGTTATAGAGATGATGCAGGATCAGAAGAGTACAGTAAGAATACAGTATCCGGAGCAAAGGTTCTAGTTTCTTTTTGTTTCATCGTGTTTAAACATGGCATTTATTTATTTTTTATTTAATGATGTATATTTTGTGTGTTCATTTTATTTACATTTGTATATATTTATTCATTTAACATTTTTATTCATTTTGTTATATATGTTCTTTACATTTGTAGTTCCATTTAAAGATATTTTTTCAATGTGATTTAATTATTTCTATTTAATATAATTATTTGTTTATTCTATTTTAGTTTAATTGAATGTATTTTTATATTCATGTGTATTTCAAGTTCACGGTAACATCAGCTCCGTTGATTAGATCATAATAAATAAGTATCTCTGAGTTGAATGGACGGACTTCATGTGATGACAGATAATTGAAGTGGTTCCAAACTGCTCTTCTTTTGAAATGAGTCAAGGTTATTTATATAGCACCTAAAGAGACCAGACCAGAGAGAGAGGCCAGAGAGAGAGGCCAGAGAGAGAGGCCAGAGAGAGAGGCCAGAGAGAGAGGCCAGAGAGAGAGAGAGGCCAGAGAGAGAGGCCAGAGAGAGAGGCCAGAGAGAGAGGCCAGAGAGAGAGGCCAGAGAGAGAGGCCAGAGAGAGAGGCCAGAGAGAGAGGCCAGAGAGAGAGGCCAGAGAGAGAGGCCAGAGAGAGAGAGAGGCCAGAGAGAGAGAGAGGCCAGAGAGAGAGGCCAGAGAGAGAGGCCAGAGAGAGAGGCCAGAGAGAGAGGCCAGAGAGAGAGGCCAGAGAGAGAGGCCAGAGAGAGACCAGGGACCAGAGAGAGGCCAGAGAGAGACCAGGGACCAGAGAGATAAAGCAGAGAAAGAGACCAGCTGTGAACCAGGACTAACCCAGACCTGTGTCCGCAGCCGGTGCCTCTGCTGAAGCGTGGGAAGAACCACTCGGTCTCTCTGTCCCAGGAGCAGATCTCATGTCTTCTTTCAAATGCCTTTTTCTGCACGTTTCCCCGAAGAAACTCCCGGAAAACAGAGTACCGCAACTACCCCGACATCAACTTCTTCAGGTAAATAATCTACACGGGAGAGGCACACTTTAGAAGTTAGAGGCCAGTCTCTCATCTCTCTGTGGCCTCTCTGTGGCTTCTCACTGGTCTCTCACTGGTCTCTCACTGGTCTCTCACTGGTCTCTCTCTGGTCTCTCTCTGGTCCCTCTCTGGTCCCCCTCTGTGGTCTCTTCCTGTCTTTCTGGGGTCTCTCTTTCTCTCTCTCATCTTGCTCTGTTCTCTCTCTCTGGTCTCTCTCTCATCCCTCTCTGGTCCCTCTCTGGTCCCCCTCTGGTCCCTCTCTGGTCTCTTTCTGGTCTCTCTCTGGTCTCTCTCTGGTCTCTCTCTGGTCTCTCTCTGGTCCCTCTCTGGTCCCTCTCTGTGGTCTCTTCCTGTCTTTCTGGGGTTTCTCTCTCTCTCTCATCTTTATCTCTCTCTCATCTTTCTCTCTGTCCCTCTCATCTTGCTCTCTCTCTCATCTTGCTCTGTCTCTCTCAAGTCTCTCTCACGTCTCTCTCTGGTCTCTCTCCCTGGTCTCTTTCTGTTCTCTCATCTCTCTCTGGTCTCTCTCGGGTCTCTCACTGGTCACTCTTTGGTCTCTCTCTCTGGTCTGAATATTGTCATTGAGAATGTCATACTATTTTCTCACTTCCATCCACCTTCCATCACACTATATACATACAGTACATAGCAGTCTTCTTGAATGGCCTCTCTCCATTACGCACGTACATGCATAGATTCCTCAAGGCCGTCTGCAGTAATTCAGAGTAATGCCTTATCAGACCGGTGCTCGCTCGTGCCTGTCTCTCTGGCATCGCTCTGTCGGCCTAAATGCACCAGGATTAGATTAAAGTTGATTTAAAGATGGCGGCTGCGACAGGGGACAAGGCCAAAGGCATCTGTTCGCATCAGCGTTTCATTCAGAAAAACCTACACTCGGGTTTTAGTGCCGTATTAAAGCTGGGGTACCTAATTGTAGTTAAAATGCATGTGTGTTTGTCGCAAAAGAAAGAGTCTTGTAGATGTTGGAAAGTATGTGAACACCTGCTGTCTTCATCTGGATAGAAAATGGCTCTCTCCCTTTCTGGTCTCTCTCTATACTCTCTTTCTGGTCTCCCTCTCTCTCTCTCTCTCTCTCGGGTCTGGTGTTTCTCTAGTCCCTCTCTGGTCCCTCTCTGGACTCTCACTCTGGTCTGTCTTTGCTCTCTTTCTGGTCTCTCTCTCTCTAGTCTGGTCTCTCTGGTCTCTCTGTGTTCTCTGGTCTCTATACTCTCTCTCTAGTCCGTCTCTCTGGTCTCTTTCTCTGGTCTCTTTCTGTGGACTCTTTTGTAGTTTGTACAAAGCAAAAAACAGATTTGTCCCTTGGGAAAAATTTGTGTAATATCTCTGTTGTAATCGGTTTGTTAATTTTGCGCAATAAATTATCCTTGAACGACCATTAAACTTACTGAACTCATGTCAGATAGACTGTGTAAATGTGGTCTCCTGGTGTGGCAGTTACAGACCAGCAGTGACAGACCAGCAGTGGCCCTTAACCTTCTCCCTGTTACATCACTCTCAGTGCTCCTTCTCAGTTTGATATTATGTAAGCCTGGCTTGTCTCACTCTGGTCTCTCACCTGGTTTCTCACCTGGTCTCTCTCTTTCTTTGGTCTCCGTCTCTGGTCTCTCTTTTTAGTCCCTCTCTCTGGTCCCTCTCTGGTCTCTATCTGGTTTCTGATTTTTCTCATCTTTGTCTGGTCACTCTCCCCTTGGTATCCCACTGGTCTCGGGTCTCTCTCGCTGGTCTCTCTCGCTGGTCTCTCTCTGGTCTCTCTCACTAGTCTCTCTCTGTTCTCTCTCTCTGGCTTAACTCATTTGAAATAGACTGTATAAATGTATTTTCTGGTGTGGCCGTTAGAGACCAGCAGTGGCAGACCAGCAGTGGCCCTTAGCCTCCTCCCTGTTACATCACTCTCGGTGCTCCTTCTCAGTTTGACATTATATAAAGCCTGGCTCCTGCTCCATCACCAGAGCATGTACGAGGCCGTCTCTCCAGTGTCCAGTCCACTTAAAGACCCAGCGCCCGAGGGGAACTCTCCAGCCATTTTCCCTCCGATAAAAGCCCAGTGAATGGTCTGCATGTGACCTGGACCATGCACGGCCACAGCGCTGGTTTGTGTGTGTGCGCCTGAGACGAACAAGCGGAGAGCAACTTTACAGAATTATTGTGGGAAGTTTCAAAGGAGGTGGTTCTCTGCCTCCTCTCCTTCATCAAGTTTGAGCTAATGGAAATCCATGTGGTGGTTCCATAGAAGGGACAAATCAACATCTGGTGTCTCTTTGGTCTCTCTCTTGTCTCTCTCTGGTCTCTCTCGTCTCTCTCTCGTCTCTCTTTGGTCTCTCTCTGGTCTCTCTCTCTGGTCTCTCTGCTCTCTCTGGTGTCTTTCTAGTCTCTCTCTCTAGTCTCTCTCTGGTCTCTATCTTCTCTATTTAGTCTCTCTTTTTACTCTCTCTTTCTCTGGTGTCTCTCTCTTGCTCTAGTCTCTCTGCTCTCTCTCCCTGCTTCTACCATACAGTTGTATTGACACCTACCCAAAAACACTGAAACACAACTCTCCAACAGTAACACAACTTCTAAATTGCAGCCTCGTACAGTCTTTGTGTTGTGGTCATGTTGCTCTCCACAGAGGTCGCCCTATGCCCCCTCAGGACCACTTACTCAAAATGGTGGTTCCCTAATGCCTGCCCCCCCTCCCCTCCTCCTCTTCCTCATCGCTCTTTATGCGAGTGCCGTGAAGTGAGAGTGTAACAGTGGTAGATGGAGCGCCCGGAGGCAAACCCGTCTACAGCGAGTGAAAGAGACGTGAGTGAGGGCTGAACTAATTTGGATCAAAAGTTAAAGCTTGACTGAACTCACATGGGACCGGACCGCGAGGAGAGGAGAGAGCTTCTATTCCACAAACTCTACTCTACTAGTATATATGTGCTTCAGTGGTGACAAGAGACCTGAATTTACTTTATCATTATCATTTATCATTATGATCCTGTGGCCATTATATACAGTTTTGTACATAAACATATCTATATAATGTGTGAGCCCTGAAACTTTATGTGAGAGTGAGGACTGGACTAGAATCAGAATTATTATCATTGTACAGAAAGTGTCCTGGACTCAGCAGATCTCTGTTTGTAAAGTGGATGTGACTTTGTGTGTTCAGGTTGTTCGAGGGCTCGTCGTCCAGAAAGATCGAGAAACTGAAGACTCTGATGTGCTACTTCAAAACAGTCACCGAGCAAAGTGAGCGGGCGGCCATTTTGAGCATAGTCCACAAGTGTTTAGAACAAGGCCTGGTCTCACTAAGATGTCTGACCAGAGAGAGGCAAGGAGAGACCAGAGAGAGAGACTGCAGAAAGAGAGACTACAGAGAGAGAGAGAGAGACTACATAAAGAGATACTACAGAGAGAGAGAGACTACAAAGAGACCAGAGAGAGACCAGAGAGAGACCAGAGAGAGACCAGAGAGAGACCAGAGAGAGACCAGAGAGAGACCAGAGAGAGACCAGAGAGAGACCAGAGAGAGACCAGAGAGAGACCAGAGAGAGACCAGAGAGAGACCAGAGAGAGACCAGAGAGAGACCAGAGAGAGACCAGAGAGAGACCAGAGAGGTTTAAGCAGCATCACCCTCCATATAACATCACACACCCTGAATAATAGTCATTTTTTTCAAATTTATCCAGTGCCAAACGGAGTCGTCACATTCACACGACGAAGCCTGGAGAACCCTGTCGACTGGACGAGGTAACAGACCCTACTCTAAGATCAGATCCTTTATTCGTCCCACAGTGGACTCTAATATACGTTACTCTACTCTACTCTACTCTACTCTACTCTACTCTACTCTACTCTACTCTACTCTACTCTACTCTACTCTACTCTACTCTACTCTACTCTACTCTACTCTACTCTACTCTACTCTACTCTACTCTACTCTACTCTACTCTACTCTACTCTACTCTACTCTACCCTACCCTACCTGGTTGTGTTTCCATTACACTTAAGTATCAGGTACTGTATCAAAGCAAACCGACCCACAACAAACCAGTACCTGTGGAAATTCCTTGATAAACTCTGCTTCCAGCTGTACTCTGGCCAATCACTGTCAGTTAGAACACTTTAGTACCAGCTCTGGATAGAACCAGGACCAAGGGGGACTGATGAAGGACCAGGTACTGGTTACACAGGACCAGTGGAAATGTTACCAATCAGGGGAGAGTAGAGTAGAGTAGAGCTGATGGAATCAGCACCATTTCATCTCTAAAACATAATTTGACTTTTCAATGTATTTATCCTTGTATTTTACAGTTCGTTGAAGCAGTTCACCCGGCTCCACATCAGCTGTGACGGCACCATCGAGGACGACGGGCACGGGATGCTACAGGTGGATTCTGAAGCTTTTTTTCTACTGCTAAAAAATTACTTCAAATCCCATGATGCATTTCCTGCTTAGTCTCTTTGGTCTAGAGAGAGACCAGGTAGAGTGAGAGACTAGAGAGTGAGACCAAAGAGAGAGACCAGAGAGAGAGAGCAGAGAGAGAGAAGAGAGAGAGAGCAGAGAGAGAGAGACCAGAGAGAGAGAGACCAGACGGAGAGAGAGACCAGAGACTTGTTCCATTGGCGAATGTTCCATGAGAAAAAGTCTCATCATAACTTTTCTGGTAAATATTATCAGTCTTTGCTTTTGACAAAAACGGAAAATGTGATTTCTATGCAGCCCTGAATATGAATCACACCATGTCCTTCTATAACTGGGCTCTGGTCTCTGTGCTCATGGGGACAGTGTTGGGGTTGTGGTCCCTCTGACAGCCTGTCACCCCCTCCTCCTCCCCCTCCTCCCCCCCTGTCCGTCACTCCAGTACAAACCCTTGGGACTGGGAGCTGTCAGACGCACAAACAAAAGGGGAGAGACCGGGTTTCCTGACAGAAGGAAGAAGCCAAAAGTTAAAGTGGAGAGAGTAGTGCAATAATGGAATCCCCTGTAATAATGACATCTGTGATTTTCTAAATGGTTGTGGATGAGTTTCTTTATCCTCTCTAGTCTCTCTCTGATCTCTGGTCTCTCCCTCTCTGGTCTCTCTCTCTGATCTCTGGTTTCTCTTTTGTTTCTCTCTGGTTCTCTCTGTGGTTTCTCTCTCTGGTCTCTCACTCTGGTCTCTCTCTGGTCTCTCTCTCTGGTCTCTGTCTGGTCTGACCTCTCTCTCTCTCTGGTCTCTCCCTGGTCTCTCTCTCTGGTCTCTCTCTGGTCTCTTTCTCTGGTCTCTGTCTGGTCTGACCTCTCCCTTTCTCCCTCTCTCTCTCTTTGGTGGCTCCCTGGTCTCTCTCTCTGGTCCCTTTCTGGTCTCTCCCTTGTCTCTCCCTGGTCTCTCCCTGGTCTCTCCCTGGTCTCTCCCTGGTCTCTCCCTGGTCTCTCTATGGTCTCTCACTCTGGTCTCACTCTGGTCTCTCTCTGATCTCTCCCTGGTGTCTCTCTCTGGTCTCTCTCTCTGGTCTCTCTCTCTCTGCTCTCTCCCTGATCTCTCTCTCTGGTCTCTCTCTGGTCTCTCTCTGGTCTCTGTCTGGTCTCTCCTCTCTCTCGCTCCCTCTGGTCTCTCTCTCTGCTCTTCTGCTCTCTCCCTGATCTCTCTCTCTGGTCCCTTTCTGGTCTCTCTCTAGTCTCATTGCGTTCCCCTTTGCGTTTGTCACCAGGAGGGGTGTGGGGTCTTGTTATTGTTGCTTTTATTTTGACACATTTGTGACATAGAGAAGGTGAAAGAGCTGGAGGTGACGCGTGACGTTTCCACAGAAAAACACAGCGTTTTGAGCTAAAGCCAAAAGCAAAACATCAAAACAGAGACGCTAACGCTAACACGCTGTCCCTCCAGGTCTGAACCACAGACTTTATATTAAAAGGCATTTATTGCGTTGAGTTCTACTAGAAAGCTTTTACACTGGTTTTCTGATAAAGGACTCTGCTGAATGCTGCTTGTTCTTCTGTTGATTGTTCAGATAATAGAATAATCAATGCAAGAAAGAAATGGATTTTATTTGGTTAACAAAAAATAACAATGGATTTGGATTGGATAACATTGTTTTTGGCCCATCAAAATATCATGAGATCATATACTTGGAACTTTTGTCAATTGAAGTATCTCTGCTGTCCCTCTCTCTTTGGGGTCTGTCTGTTCTCTGTGGTCTCCCTGTGGTCTCTCTCTGGTCTCTCTCTGGTCTCTCTCTGGTCTCTCTTGTCTCTCTCTGGTCTCTCTGGTCTTTCTCTGTTCTCTCTCTCTTTATAGTGAAGTACCTCTGTATTCTTTCCCCAAATCTTTCAGTTTTGCTTTGACTCCTATTGTACCTGCCCAGAGACCAGCACGAGACCAGACCAGACTGTGCCTATCCATGACTTATGGTTGGATTTTCACAGGTGGACTTTGCAAACCAGTCTGTGGGCGGAGGCGTCACCAGTCTGGGTCTGGTCCAGGAGGAAATCCGGTTTCTGATCAACCCAGAGCTGATCGTGTCTCGACTCTTCACCGAAGCTCTGGACGACAACGAGTGCCTCGTCATCACTGGTACCTCTGCGCTTCATGGTTCCTCTTTCACAAACACACAATTTCTTATTCAAACCACATGAGACCAGAGAGCGAGACCAGAGAGCGAGACCAGAGAGCGAGACCAGAGAGCGAGACCAGAGAGCGAGACCAGAGAGCGAGACCAGAGAGCGAGACCAGAGAGCGAGACCAGAGAGCGAGACCAGAGAGCGAGACCAGAGCGAGACAGCGAGACCAGAGAGCGAGACCAGAGAGCGAGACCAGAGAGCGAGAGAGCGAGACCAGAGAGCGAGACCAGAGAGCGAGACCAGAGAGCGAGACCAGAGAGCGAGACCAGAGAGCGAGACCAGAGAGCGAGACCAGAGAGCGAGACCAGAGAGCGAGACCAGAGAGCGAGACCAGAGAGAGCGAGACCAGAGAGCGAGACCAGAGAGCGAGACCAGAGAGCGAGACCAGAGCGAGACCAGAGAGCGAGACCAGAGAGCGAGACCAGAGAGCGAGACCAGAGAGCGAGACCAGAGAGCGAGACCAGAGAGCGAGACCAGAGAGCGAGACCAGAGAGCGAGACCAGAGAGCGAGACCAGAGAGCGAGACCAGAGAGCGAGACCAGAGAGCGAGACCAGAGAGCGAGACCAGAGAGCGTATTGAGGTATAAAAAAAAAGCAAAGTCACCTGTTCCATCCAGCAGCAGGAGGCCACTCTGTCAGTCTCTCTCCCCGCAGACAGGGCCTGGTTTGGGGCTTGTCTCTGCAGGGGGTGGGCCCCTGGATCTGGTCTCGTCTGGTGCTGTCGCTGATTGTGCGTCTGAGAGGCAGCAGATGTGCTTCTGTGATTGCTCTTCAGGCTCCAGTGTTGTTCATAAATAAAAAAGTTCAAGAGAAAACAGGAGATAGGACTCTGCAGGAGGCTGATGTCCGTGCAGTGATGGACGCTTCGTTTTCTGTGATTAAAGCTGGGGCATGTAACTTTCAAACCACAAAAATACAATGTAATAACATCCATGTCACTCGCTTCTTTTTGGTCTCTCTTTCTGGTCTCTCTCTGCACTCTCCAATCTTTCCAATATCTCTCTCTCTCTCTCTCTCTACTAAATCTGCCCAAAAACTCTCAAGTTCCAGTTTCCTGGGCTGCCTTGCATGAACCACAGAGTCCCCATAGCAGCTCAATATATGCCTTCACAACCACAAACAATCGGGATAGAGAGAAATGAATTATCAATCAAATCTAAATGACATAATTTGTGCTTTGTCACGACGACGACATTACATCATACTGTCTGATTACATCACCATTTATCTCCATTTTGCTATTCCTGCGTTGTCACGAGTCACCTTGGCGGCCATCTTGCTCCTCCCTCTCCTCCAATCCACTCAACTTTATTACTGCTGCTAGAAATAAATTGACAGACACGACTTGCGCTGGACCCTCTTTAGCTAATGTTTTCTCCTCCTCTGGTCTCTCTGGTTTCGCAGCCTCTCTCTAGTCTCTCTTTGGTCTCTCTCTGGTCTCTCTCTGGTCTCACAGTCTATCTCCGGTCTCTCTCTTTGGGCTCTCTCTCTGGTTTGTCTCTCTTTGGTCACTTTCTCTGGTCTCTCTCTCTGGTTTCTCTCTCTTTGGTCACACTCTCTGGTCTATCTCTCTCTCTCTCTGGTCTGACAGTCTCTCTCTGGTCTCATTCCACTTTATTACTTCTCCTTGAATTAATTACGGAGAGACTCGACCTGTGCAGACCCTCTTTAGCTAATGCATCCTCCTCCTCCGTCCACGTTATTAAACCAATACTATTCCTTCTCTTCCTTCGAACCGAGCAAAGTCAGGCGACGTTCTGGCCGTAAATCAGATCCTTGGCATAGCGACATGAAGCTAATGGACAGTAGCGCCGCAGCGGGATTAGCCGGAGTGGCCTGGAGTAATTGAATTGAGTTTGATCGGTGGGCAGCCATTTTGAAGGCGGTCACAAGTATAAATATAGGACAAAGGAGAGATAAGGACTGGGCAGCGATGGAGGAACAAGCAGGAGTTTTATGGTCTGTTTGGCACCTGGATCAATAGTCTCTACTTCTATTCATTTATATTAGGCTCTTTCTCTCTGGTCTTTGATCTCTCTCTGGTCTCTCTCTCTGGTCTCTTGCTCTGGTTCTCTCTCTAGTATCTTTCTCTCTCTTGTCTTTCTCTGTTATTTGACTGGTCTCTCTGAACTTCTTCTCTTGTCTCTAGTTGCTCTCTGGTCTCTCACTCTCTCTGAATTTCAAATCTATCATTTCTATTATTATGTTTTTGTATTTCCTCAACAATGGAAATAAAGCAGGTGTAAATGCCTCATTTGTGTTGTATTGTACTAATTGTCAATACAACAATACAATATGTATGTGTGTCTGTGTGTGTGTCTGCTTCACTGATCTGATGAATGAAAGAACCTTCTGTGTGAATATTTTCAGGTCTGATATTTCAGCTGTTTGTCTCTTTGAAACTATTCTCTGTTTTGTCCACAAACACATTCCTATTGATTCCAAAGGTTAAGCTCTGATTGATGTGATAAATACTTTCTCCTGACAAATCGCTCCTCTGTCTCTGTACAGTCTCTCTCCTCGTTCACCTCTCGCTGTTTAGTGTGTGGTTTTTGTGATTCTTTTGCAGCTTTGTGTTTACTCCAGCAACATCATAAAGCTTTTATTATTATAACATCACTGTTATTATTTTATGTCCGAAGAAAACCTTTAATGCCCTCTCTGGTCTCTCTCTGGTCTCTCTCTGGTCTCTTTCTGGTCTCTCTCTGGTCTCTTTCTGGTCTCTTTCTGGTCTCCTTCTGGTCTCTCTCGGGTCTCTCTCTCTGGTCTCTCTCTGGTCTCTTTCTGGTCTCTCTCTGGTCTCTCTCTGGTCTCTCTCTGGTCTCTCTCTGGTCTCTCTCTGGTCTCTCTCTGGTCTCTCTCTGGTCTCTCTCTGGTCTCTCTCTGGTCTCTCTGGTCTCTCTCTGGTCTCGCTCTGGTCTCTCTCTGGTCTCTCTCTGGTCTCTCTCTGGTCTCTCTCTGGTCTCCCTGTGTCTGCGTAAGTTTCCTCCGGGTGCTCTGGTTTCCCATACCTCTAAAAACATGTACAATAGGTCTGGCATGCGCCTCCTGTACTGGCGACCCCGCTCCCATCTCTGTGTGGAGTGAGAGACCCACAATTGTAAACCGCTTTTTGACTGGTCTGTGAAAGGCGGTATATTAATACACATTACTTACTTACTTCTCTGGTCTTTCTCTGGTCTCTCTATGGTCTTTCTCTGGTCTCTCTATGGTCTTTCTCTGGTCTCCCTCCGGTCTTTCTCTCTGGTCACTCTCTCTGGTCTCGCTTTCTGGTCACTCCCTCTGGTCTTGCTCTCTCTGGTCTTGCTCTCTCTGGTCTCTCTCTGGTTACTCTCTCTGGTCACTCTCTCTGGTCACTCCCTCTGGTCTTGCTCTCTCTGGTCACTCTCTCTGGTCACTCTCTCTGGTCTCTCTTTGAGTATGACTGGTCAACACTTCTGCATGACCCTAACCTTTTGGACGCCTGTATCAAAAACAGATCTATAGATGTGACGCAAATACATTTTATTGTGGCTTGAAAGTTACAAACCCCGGCTTTAATTGGCTTTAAACATTCTCCTTAGATTTCAAAGTTTCAGAATAGTTTCCAGACTAAGACGACGAGCTCCATTATTACTGCTCACATGTCCGTATATGACATTGTAGAAGCAGCTTCTTGTTGATTAGGAGCCGGTTGGGGATCAGCAGAGAGGAGGGCTCTTGAATGCACAGTGTAATCAGACTTAAATGATTCTAAAGAGGGAGACGGAGGCTTCAGGCTGTGTTTAAAGTGTGCATTCAGAACGTACATTTTCAGCAAAACACACAAACCATAGAAAAGTGGAAAAACAGTGTATTTTGCTGCTAACCCCAGGTGTCCAACCGATTTCTTTAGTGAACAATATGGTTGCCAGCCCTGGTGCTCCTGCCCTTACTTTAAAGCTGGGGAACCTAAATTTCAAGCTCGTTTTCATGTATAAGAGTGACCTCACCACCCTCACTGAGCCAACGAAATGTCAGTCCACAGACGACACATGAGATGAAGACGCGAGTCGTGGTCTGATTACTCTTTCTGTTGGGACAAACTATATGTTAGTATGGAACAGAAACTTAGGTCCCTCAGCTTTAACTGTGGTGTTTGTGTTTCAGGCTCACAGCAGTTCAGCAAATACACAGGATACTCACAGACCTACAGATGGGCAGGACGACACCACGATACAACTGCAAGGTGTGTGTGTGTCTCTGTGTGTGTGTGTGTGCGTCTGTCCGTTGTGTGTGTGTGTGTGTGTGTGTGTGTGTGTGTGTTACCATGTCTGTTATTGTGTTTCCCTGTTGCACACAGAGACGCCTGGATGAGGAGGTGCACCGAGATCGTGGCCATCGACGCTCTGCAGTTCAGGAGCTTCATGGAACAATTTAAACCTGAAAAAATCAACAGAGAATTGAACAAGGTGAGAGACCAGAGAGAGAGACCAGAGAGAGACCAGAGAGAGAGAGACCAGAGAGAGAGAGACCAGAGAGAGAGAGACCAGAGAGAGAGAGACCAGAGAGAGAGAGACCAGAGAGAGAGAGACCAGAGAGAGAGAGACCAGAGAGAGAGAGACCAGAGAGAGAGAGAGACCAGAGAGAGAGAGAGACCAGAGAGAGAGAGAGACCAGAGAGAGAGAGAGACCAGAGAGAGAGAGAGACCAGAGAGAGAGAGAGACCAGAGAGAGAGAGAGACCAGAGAGAGAGAGAGACCAGAGACCAGAGACCAGAGAGACCAGAGACCAGAGAGAGAGACCAGAGAGACCAGAGAGAGACCAGACCAGAGAGAGAGAGAGACCAGAGAGAGAGACCAGAGAGAGAGAGAGACCAGAGAGAGAGAGACCAGAGAGAGAGAGAGACCAGAGAGAGAGAGAGACCAGAGAGAGAGAGAGACCAGAGAGAGAGAGAGACCAGAGAGAGAGAGAGACCAGAGAGAGAGAGAGACCAGAGAGAGAGAGAGACCAGAGAGAGGGAGACCAGAGAGAGGGAGACCAGAGAGAGGGAGACCAGAGAGAGAGAGACCAGAGAGAGGGAGACCAGAGAGAGGGAGCCTATGGAACCTAGGCTCGCGGCACGGTGGCTGAGTGGATAGCACTCTCGCCTCTCAGCAAGAAGGTCCTGGGTTCGAATCCCGGCCGGACCAGGGCCTATCTGAGTGGAGTTTGCATGTTCTCCCTGTGTCTGCGTAGGTTTCCTCCAGGTACTCCGGTTTCCCCTACCACTAAAAATATGTACAATAGTTCTGGCATGCGCCTCCTGTTCGGCGACCCCGCTCCCATCTCTGTGTGGAGTGAGAGGACAAGTGCCCAAAAGATAACAATTGTAAACCGCTTTGTGACTCTGGTCTGTGAAAGGCGGTATATAAATAAAGCTTACTTACTTACTTACTTACTTGTTGCTGATGAGGGCCTCTGTTGGGAGTTGATCTTAGCAGCAAATGTGAATAATGTGTTGCAGGCGTTCTGTGGGTTCGCGCGGCCGGAGGAGGAGGCTGAGACTCTGGCAGCTGTGGCCACAGGGAACTGGGGCTGCGGGGTGTTCGGGGGAGACGCCCGGCTCAAAGGTACAACAGTAACAGGGTTTTCATCTATCACTATATAAATCTCCTGTGTTTAATGTTTGAATGGGACTTTGGTTTAGTCAAAGTTTAGTCCTGCTTCAGTCTTGGTTGAGTCCTAGTTTATTCCTAGTTTTAGTTCTTGTTCAGGCCTTGTTTAGTCCTGCCTCATTCCTAGTTTAGTCCTATTTTAGTCCGGGTTTTGTCCTGGTCCAGTTCTTGTCCAGTTCTGGTCCAGTCCTTGAAGGTAACTCCAGGCCGCTCCACACAAATCCATCACATTTTGTTTTTATCGGACGTTTTTAACTCGTCTTCCATCGTGAAGATCTGGAAACATTTACTGAACTCAGCGTCACCTCCTCCCATCGACCTGACTCCTCCTCCTCCTCCCCCTCTCCCATCGACCTGACGCTAACGCTAGTGTATCATTAATAGAGGATCGATGGCAGCCGCGGCCATCGCTCTGGAGGGAAGTGTCCGCCTGCTGCTGCTGCTGCTGCTGCTGCTGCTGCTGCTGCTGCTCTGACAGCTGTGATAATAGAAAAGATTCAACCAATTATAACAAGTGACGGAGTTTAGAAGTCTGTGTGAGAGAGGAGAATAAAGCTGGGGTCTGTAAGTGAGAGAGAGACCAGAGAGAGAGAGGAAAAAGAGAGAGGCCAGAGAGACGGACCAGAGATAGGAGGATAAAAAAGAGAGAACAAAGGGAAAGAAGAAAGTGCCTCAGCTCTAATTAAACTAACAACAAAACTAATATTTTTCTCTCTCACTCACTCACTCACTCACTCACTCACTCACTCATTCACTGTGTGTGTCTCTGTGTGTATAGCTCTGCTCCAGTTGTGTGCTGCTGCAGAATCAGGTCGAGACGTCGCATATTTCACCTTCGGAGACAAACAGCTGATGACCGACGTCCACCGGCTTCACTGCTTCCTCTGTCAGAGACACACGACTGTCGGTGAGGCCCCAATCATACCGAGCCCTCTCTCTGTGTTCTCGCCCTGGTCCCTCTTGTCTCTCTGGTCCGTCTCTTGTCTCTCTGCTCTCTCTCTCTGATCTCTCTCTGGTCTCGCTCTGCTCTCTCTCTCTGGTCTCTCTCTGGTCTCTCTCTGGTCTCTCTCTGGTCCCTCTCTTGTCTCTCTGCTCTCTCTCTCTCTGATCTCTCTCTGGTCTTGCTCTGCTCTCTCTCTCTGGTCTCTCTCTGGTCTTGCTCTGCTCTCTCTCTCTGGTCTCTCTGTGGTCTCTCTGTTAAACCAGTGAGTTTAACACAGAAGTACAGTATCACCTCCATCTTGGAAACCTGGGACCCACAGGACCTGGTGGAGGTCAGAGTTCCATATGATTTCCTTCTGCAGAGAGAGGTCTGGTGTCTCTCAGACCTGCCCTGATGATGAAGATCAGATGATGTATCTGTTATACTTGGTGCGTGTGGACCCTGAGAGAGAGAGACCTCCCTGGAGGGGGTTAGGTAACAAACTATGTACAGGAGGAGCAAATGGAGCATGATTGTGGTCACAGAGAAGGAGAAGGATTAATGAGTCAAAACAGCTGCGAACATGAACCAGGAGCAGAGCAAACGATTTGTTTTATCAACCTTTAAAACCATAGTTTTAGATCAGTGTCAAATATAGCAGTCTCTCTCTGCTCTCTAGATGGTTACCATTCTATCTCTGTCTCTGATCTCTCTCTGTTCTCTCTTTCTGGTCTCTCTCTGGTCCCTTTCTCTGGTCTCTCTTTGTCTCTCCAGTCTCTCTGGTCTCTTTCTGTCTCTCTGGTCTCTCGGGTCTCTCCCTCTCTGCTCCCTCGCTGGTCTATCTCTGGTCTATCTCTGGTCCCTCTCTGGTCCCTCTCTAGTCCCACTCTGGTCCCACTCTGGTATCATCTCTGGTCTCTCTCTGGTCCCTCTCTGGTCTCTCTCTGGTCTCTCTCTGGTCCCACTCTGGTCTTTCTCTCTCTCTGGTCTCATATCTGGTCTCTCTGGTCCCTCTCTGGTCCCATTCTGATCTCTCTCTGGTCCCATTCTGGTCTCTCTCTGGTCTCTCTCTGGCCTCATACCTGGTCTCTCTCTGGCCTCTCTCTGGTCTCGCTCTGGTCTCGCTCTGGTCTCTCTCAGGTCTCTTTCCAGTCTCTCTCTGGTCTCTCTCTGGTTTCTCTCTGGTCTCTGTTTTCTCGGGTCAACACACACCCTGGTTAAAGGCCTTAAGAGCCTGAACTCTTAACAGATCAGATAAAATAGCCCAAAGTTACACACTTACAGTACATTACAGTTACCCACATCCACACCATGTTATTTTTCTTAACCATCAAACGCTGCTTCTCTCCTTCTCTTCTTCAGGTGAAATCTACAACACTCTGGAGCAGTACTACAGCCGCCACATCCTCTCCTGCTCCGGACGCCGCCCCGAGGTCTCACTCTACACGTTCATTTACAGAACGCTGAGCTCCAGTCCTGAACCAGCAAAACTCTAAAACGCACACAGACTGGAGACCATGAAACGCACACAGACTGGAGACCATGAAACACACACAGACTGGGGACCATGAAACGCACACAGACTGGAGACCATGAAACACACACAGACTGGAGACCATGAAACACACACAGACTGGGGACCATGAAACGCACACAGACTGGAGACCATGAAACACACACAGACTGGAGACCATGAAACACACACAGACTGGGGACCATGAAACGCACACAGACTGGAGACCATGAAACACACACAGACTGGGGACCATGAAACGCACACAGACTGGAGACCATGAAACACACACAGACTGGAGACCATGAAACACACACAGACTGGGGACCATGAAACGCACACAGACTGGAGACCGTGAAACACACACAGACTGGAGACCATGAAACACACACAGACTGGGGACCATGAAACGCACACAGACTGGAGACCATGAAACGCACACAGACTGGAGACCATGAAACACACACAGACTGGGGACCATGAAACACACACAGACTGGAGACCATGAAACACACGCAGACTGGAGACCATGAAACACACACAGACTGGGGACCGTGAAACACACACAGACTGGAGACCATGAAACACACGCAGACTGGAGACCATGAAACACACACAGACTGGGGACCGTGAAACACACAGACTGTAGACTATGAAACACACACAGACTGGGAACCATCCAACACACAGACTGGGAACCATGAAACACGCACAGACTGGAGACCATGAAACGCACCATTTCTGGTCCTCTGTGTCTGTATCAGCATTTACCCTGTGCCAAACACTTAAGTAATAAAAAATATGATTTAAAACCGCAAGATTCGTCAGAATGAAACTAGGTCAGAAACTAAATCTGCTCAACCGCCGCCATCTTGTTTTTTATTAAAATCACTCTCTCTATGGAACAAATATGGTTTGTTATCAATCGTCCTGTTTCCGCCAGCTCTACCTACTCAACTCCAGTTTCCCCTACCACTAAAAACATGCACAATAAGTTAAATCCTCCAGCTCCGGTCCTGACCAAGCCGAGCACCAACATCTGGAAATGGGTTCCCGGGCGCTGTTACTACGGCGACCACTGCTCCTGATGTAAGCCTTAGTGGCATCAGGATGGGTCATTTTGCATGTTTGCTCTACTCTAGGGTAGGGTAGAGATTGTGGTAGTGGGACTAATGGGAATCTTTTGTGTATTTAAAAAATGTTGCTCAATATGAATGATCTTTTGTTGGTTTGTTAAAGCTGTTTAAACGATTCTAATGTTTTTAGATTTATAATTGAGAGGAACTTTTTTTTAACAATAAATGTTCATAATTGACGGACTTCTTCTTCTTCTTAGTTGCTCAAGATAATGATGAAAGTTGTGTTCATTTTGTAGACTGGTATTTAGAGAGAGACCAGAGAGAGAGACCAGATAGAGACCAGAGAGAGAGACCAGAGAGAGAGAGACCAGAGAGAGAGACCAGAGAGAGAGACCAGAGAGAGACCAGAGAGAGAGAGACCAGAGAGAGAGAGAGACCAGAGAGAGAGAGAGACCAGAGAGAGAGAGAGAGACCAGAGAGAGAGAGAGAGACCAGAGAGAGAGAGAGACCAGAGAGAGAGAGACCAGAGAGGGGGACCAGAGAGGGAGACCAGAGAGAGGGTGACCAGAGAGAGACCAGAGAGAGAGAGACCAGAGAGAGAGAGAGACCAGAGAGAGAGACCAGAGAGAGAGAGAGACCAGAGAGAGAGAGAGACCAGAGAGAGAGAGAGAGACCAGAGAGAGAGAGAGAGACCAGAGAGAGAGAGACCAGAGAGGGGGACCAGAGAGGGAGACCAGAGAGAGAGAGACCAGAGAGAGGGTGACCAGAGAGAGGGTGACCAGAGAGAGAGACCAGAGAGAGAGAGACCTTAGAGAGGGTGACCAGAGAGAGGGTGACCAGAGAGAGAGACCAGAGAGAGAGAGACCTTAGAGAGGGTGACCAGAGAGAGAGACCAGAGAGGGGGACCATAGAGGGAGACCAGAGAGAGGGTGACCAGAGAGAGAGAGACCAGAGAGAGGGGGACCAGAGAGGGAGTCTAGTGAGTTTTGATCCATGTCATAACATTTTTCCAAACCACATGAATGAATATAATTGAAGCTGTTAGTTTACAGTGAGCTGCTTCTGAATCCAATCGTCTTTTGAACAGAGACTTAAAGGTCACGGTCCGTCCAGCGTTTTTCATGTTACCTTTTACACCTGGTTTAATGAGCTGTCAGGAACCAGCGATCAGAGCAGAAATACCATCGACCAGAGCTGGGATTTAAGCAGAGCAGGAATATTTGTCTGTTTGAGCGTTTGGTAAATACACCTTTACCTTTAGATACTAGCTTTATATGCTATTTGCAGTAAAACCACATATACTGTATGTGCAAGAGTATTCCAGTCTCTCTGGTCTCTCTCTGGTCTTTCTTTCTGGTCTTACTCTACCAGTATCTGAGGGAAATTCCTTGGTAACCATGGCTTCCAGCAGCTGTCTGTAAATTCCTATGTAATGGCTCTTCCTCATTCAGCCATGTTTTATGACAGCCTCAGTCCTGGATCTACAGCCTCAGTCCTGGGTCTACAGCCTCAGTCCTGGATCTACAGCCTCAGTCCTGGGTCTACAGCCTCAGTCCTGGATCTACAGCCTCAGCCCTGGGTCTACATGTGCTTATAGCGAGTGCACACAGGGGGCGCTGTTCTGAGGCCGGTCCAGGGGGAGGGCTGTGAAACCTGCGGAGATTAAAGTGAATGAGAAATCAGCCACAGGTCGATAGTGACATTTACAAACAGAAGACAAGAGAGGAGTAGAGGGTGAAGAGAGGAGAGATGGGAGGGCAAGAGGGAGAGAGGTAAATGTGCACTTTAGGGAAATTTGTCCTCTGCATTTGACCCATCATGATGCCACTAAGGCTTCCATTAGTGGTCGTCGTAGTAACAGCGCCCGGGGACTCATCTCCGGATGTTGATGCTCTGCTTGGTCAGAACCGGAGCTGGAGGATATTACCTGCTGTGCATTTTATTAGTGGTGGGGGAAACCGGAGCAGACACAGGGAGAACATGCAAACTCCACTCAGAATGACCCTGTTCCGACCCAGATTCGAACCCAGGACCTTCTTACTGAGAAGCGAGAGAGTAATCCACTCAGGGCGGAGAGAAAAGGAGGAGAGAGCATTGTCCAATCAGAGCACAGATGACATGGAGCTAAACACACACACCGACACACACAGACACACAGAATCACACACACACTCACACACACTCACACACACAGACACACACTCACACGTGTGTAATCCTCGGCTCCTGTTCAAACAGATGAATATTCAGAGCGATGGTTTAAAAACACAAATCTAATGTTATTTGTGTGTATTTTGTCTTAAACAGATTTACTTTAGAATCTACAGTCATTCTCAGGAGGAAACATCAGAACAACGACAAACACTGGACTGAGACGTGGTCGGGATTAATGATTCTGATGCTGATTCTTTGGCATTTCTTTATCATCAAATCTCTTTTTGCAATTGATCTAATTGTATTTAATAGAAGAAATAGAAAGATAATGAGACCAGAATGATCTGAGTGAGGGACCAAAAAGAGAGCAGAGAGAGACCAGACTGTTGGTCCAGACCCAGGTCCAGGTCCAGGTCTAGGTCTCACTAATGATCCATGAGAAGAAAGCCGTTTCAACCAGAGCGACATGTATAATGGAGGAGGCCTCTTTGGATCTGAACCAGGTCTGGATTTAGGCCCAAATCCACAGTTACACTTTTATAATGATCCAGACCCGACGCTCATTTATTACTAATTAATTGAACGTTCTAGTTATGCTAATTATTGTTTCTATTGGTTTGAGGATTTCAATTCTATTCAATGCATGAATCCAGGACTGAGACTGTAGATCCAGGACTGAGGCTGTAGACCCAGGACTGAGGCTGTAGATCCAGGACTGAGGCTGTAGATCCAGGACTGAGGCTGTAGATCCAGGACTGAGGCTGTAGACCCAGGACTGAGGCTGTAGATCCAGGACTGAGGCTGTAGATCCAGGACTGAGGCTGTAGACCCAGGACTGAGGCTGTAGATCCAGGACTGAGGCTGTAGATCCAGGACTGAGGCTGTAGATCCAGGACTGAGGCTGTAGATCCAGGACTCAGGCTGTAGATCCAGGACTGAGGCTGTAGACCCAGGACTGAGGCTGTAGACCCAGGACTGAGGCTGTAGATCCAGGACTCAGGCTGTAGATCCAGGACTGAGGCTGTAGACCCAGGACTGAGGCTGTAGACCCAGGACTGAGGCTGTAGATCCAGGACTGAGGCTGTTTGTGTTTCTGATCCGTTATGTGGATAATGACACAGATTTTTGTAAATGTTCTGTTGGTGAAGAGTCAGCGCTAAGACAGGAAACGCCCAGAGCAGAGGAAGAAGATTCACCAAACACCATCTATAATGAGACCAGAGAGAGACCAGAGAGAGACCAGAGAGAGACCAGAGAGAGACCAGAGAGAGAGACCAGAGAGAGAGAGAACAAATGCCCATAACAAAACTGGCTCCAGCTTATTTCCAAATCAGCTTTTTCTCCATTAAGGCTAACACTGTGGTGATGTCACACTCTGTCCTTATACATTAAAAAAAACTCCAAAAATATCCACAGTAATTACACTGTTCCGTTCGTTTTGGATCTAAACTTTTATCACTTTTGACTCTCTCATTTCCAGCGTGAAACCTCGGCTCTAAATCCAGGGTCTTCGAGAGCGTCCGTGTTATTTATAAATCCTCGTCTTCAGCATTCCCCACAGAACTGTCCGAGTCAGCGATTCTCCGACGCTTCGGGAAAGATTCTCTCTCAAATAAGACACAGAACCGACTCTGGCCGTGGAGAGGGTCTTAATTATAGTCACGTTAACTTTTGGCGTCTGGGTTTGAGCCGTTAATGTGGCGTTTCCGAGAGAGTTTGGTCTCGAAACACCAGAAAGAGACGAGAGGTTTTTAATTGCTCACTTGTTGATGCTTTAGTGGAGTCGCCATCTGCTCCGAACGCTCGTCTGAAGTCACTGAGAGAGAAACCAGAGAGAGAGCAGAGAGAGAAACAAGAGAAAGAGAAAAGAGAGAGAGTGGAGAGAGAAACAAGAGAGAGAAGAGAGAGTAACCAGAGAGAAAGAGAAACCAGAGAGTGAGAGAGCAGAGAGAAAGTAACCAGAGAGAGAGAGAGAAACCAGAGAGAGAGCTAAGAGAGAAACACGAGTGAGAGAGCAGAGAGAGAGAGAGTAACCAGGGAGAGAGAAATCATCGAGAGAGAGAGAGTGGAGAGCGAAACAAGAGAGAGAGAAACCAGCAAGAGCAGAGAGAGAGTTCTGAGAGAGAGCGGAGAGAGAAACCACAGAAAAAGAGCATAGAGAAGAGAGAGAGAGAAACCAGAAAGAGACCAGAGAGAGACCAGAGCTGTACTGTGTCTGCTGTAGTCTCTGATTAGTGTGTTTCTGGTCTCATTGCGATGGTTGGAGGCAGATGTTGCCGCTTGTGCTGCGCCCACACCAGGTGTTTGGGAAGATTTCAAAGTTCATTGGTTTCTGAGCGTCTGTGGTTCTCAGATTGTGATTTCATGATTAGCCTCATGTCTCTCTCTGGGGAACGGAAAGTTTCGAGGACACACTTCTGCAGCAGTTTGGAAAGAATAAGATTTAAAGCTGCGGCGCCTGACTTTCTGCTTTCAGATACCACATATAGAACACAGAAAGAGTCTTGTAAAAGTAAAATGGTCTCTCTCTGGTCTCTCTTTGATCTCTCTCTGATCTCGCTCTGGTCTCGCTCTGGTCTCTCTCTTTGATGTCTCTGTGGTCTCTCTCTCTGGTCTCTCTCTGGTCTCTCTTTCTGGTCTCTCACTGGTGTCTCTCTCACTGGTGTCTCTCTCTGGTCTTTCTCAGGTCTCTCTCTGGTCTCTCTCTCTGCTCTCTCTCTGGTCTCTCTCTCTCTGGTCTCTCTCTCTGGTCTCTCTCTCTCTCTGGTCTCTCTCTCTGGTCTCTCTCTGGTCTCTCTCTGGTCTTTCTCTGGTCTCTCTCTCTCTGGTCTCTCTCCCTCTGGTCTCTCTCTCTCTGGTGTCTCTTTCTGGTCTCTCTTTGGTCTCTCTCTGGTCTCTCTCTGGTCTCGCTCTGATCTCGCTCTGGTCTCGCTCTGGTCTCTCTCTTTGATGTCTCTGTGGTCTCTCTCTCTGGTCTCTCTCTGGTCTCTCTTTCTGGTCTCTCTCACTGGTGTCTCTCTCACTGGTGTCTCTCTCTGGTCTCTCTCTGGTCTCTCTCTCTCTGGTCTCTCTCTCTGGTCTCTCTCTGGTCTCTCTCTCTCTCTCTGGTCTCTCTCCCTCTGGTCTCTCTCTCTCTGGTGTCTCTCTCTGGTCTCTCTCTCTGGTCTCTCTCTGGTCTCTCTCCCTCTGGTCTCTCTCTCTCTGGTCTCTCCCTCTGGTCTCTCTCTCTGGTCTTTCTCAGGTCTCTCTCTCTGGTCTCTCTCTGGTCTCTCTCTCTCTGGTTTCTCTCTCTCTGGTCTCTCTCTCTGGTCTCTCCCTCTGGTCTCTCTCTCTCTGGTCTCTCTCTCTGGTCTCTCTCTCTGGTCTCTCCCTCTGGTCTCTCTCTCTGGTCTCTCTCTGGTCTCTCTCTGGTCTCTCTCTGGTCTCTCTCTCTGGTCTCTCTCTCTGGTCTCTCTTTCTGGTCTCTCTCTCTCTGGTCTCTCTCTCTGGTCTCTCTCTCTGGTCTCTCTCTCTCGGGTCTCTCTCTCTGGTCTCTCTCTGGTCTCTCTCTGGTCTCTCTCTGGTCTCTCTCTCTCTACCTCTGGTCTCTCTCTCTCTGGTGTCTCTCTCTGGTCTCTCTCTCTGGTCTCTCTCTGGTCTCTCTCCCTCTGGTCTCTCTCTCTCTGGTCTCTCCCTCTGGTCTCTCTCTCTGGTCTTTCTCCGGTCTCTCTCTGGTCTCTCTCTCTGGTCTCTCCCTCTGGTCTCTCTCTCTGGTCTCTCTCTGGTCTCTCTCTGGTCTCTCTCTGGTCTCTCTCTCTGGTCTCTCTCACTGGTGTCTCTCTCACTGGTGTCTCTCTCTGGTCTTTCTCTCTGGTCTCTCTCTCTCTGGTCTCTCTCTCTGGTCTCTCTCTCTCTGGTCTCTCTCTCTGGTCTCTCTCTCTCTGGTCTCTCTCTCTGGTCTCTCTCTGGTCTCTCTCTCTCTGGTCTCTCTCCCTCTGGTCTCTCTCTCTCTGGTGTCTCTCTCTGGTCTCTCTCTCTGGTCTCTCTCTGGTCTCTCTCCCTCTGGTCTCTCTCTCTCTGGTCTCTCCCTCTGGTCTTTCTCAGGTCTCTCTCTCTGCTCTCTCTCTGGTCTCTCTCTGGTTTCTCTCTCTCTGGTCTCTCTCTCTCTGGTCTCTCTCTCTGGTCTCTCTCTGGTCTCTCTCTCTCTGGTCTCTCTCCCTCTGGTCTCTCTCTCTCTGGTGTCTCTCTCTGGTCTCTCTCTCTGGTCTCTCTCTGGTCTCTCTCCCTCTGGTCTCTCTCTCTCTGGTCTCTCCCTCTGGTCTTTCTCAGGTCTCTCTCTCTGCTCTCTCTCTGGTCTCTCTCTGGTTTCTCTCTCTCTGGTCTCTCTCTCTGGTCTCTCTCTCTCTGGTCTCTCTCTCTGGTCTCTCTCTCTGGTCTCTCCCTCTGGTCTCTCTCTCTGGTCTCTCTCTGGTCTCTCTCTGGTCTCTCTCTGGTCTCTCTCTCTGGTCTCTCTCTCTGGTCTCTCTCTCTGGTCTCTCTCTCTCTGCTCTCTCTCTGGTCTCTCTCTCTGGTCTCTCTCTCTGGTCTCTCTCTCTCTGGTCTCTCTCTCTGGTCTCTCTCTGGTCTCTCTCTGGTCTCTCTCTGGTTTCTCTCTCTCTGGTCTCTCTCCCTCTGGTCTCTCTCTCTCTGGTGTCTCTCTCTGGTCTCTCTCTCTGGTCTCTCTCTGGTCTCTCTCCCTCTGGTCTCTCTCTCTCTGGTCTCTCCCTCTGGTCTCTCTCTCTGGTCTTTCTCAGGTCTCTCTCTGGTCTCTCTCTCTGGTCTCTCTCTCTGGTCTCTCTCTCTGGTCTCTCCCTCTGGTCTCTCTCTCTGGTCTCTCTCTGGTCTCTCTCTGGTCTCTCTCTGGTCTCTCTCTCTGGTCTCTCTCTCTGGTCTCTCTCTCTGGTCTCTCTCCCTCTGGTCTCTCTCTCTCTGGTCTCTCTCTCTGGTCTCTCTCCCTCTGGTCTCTCTCTCTCTGATCTCTCTCTCTGGTCTCTCTCTCTGGTCTCTCTCTCTCTGGTCTCTCTCTCTCTGGTCTCTCTCTCTCTGGTCTCTCTCTGTGACACAGTTTTTGAAGCGTCTCAGGTGAAACATGAGAAAACTGTTGAACTGTGAATGAGAGGATCGAGTCCGAGTGAAGGAGCAATAACCAGGTCACACACTACAGTCATAGACACACACAGAGAGACACCGACAGACACACACACGTACACACACCAGGGTTTACTTCTCATCATTTTAACAGTCAGCATGCCAGATACACACACACCCACACACAAACATACACACAAGCATACACACAAACATACACACAAACATACACACAAACATACACACAAACACACACACAAACATACACTTAAACACACACACACACAAACATACACATAAACACACACACACTCACACACACACACACACACACACACACACGCACACACACACACAGACATACTGTACATACTGTCCACATAGTTCTACTCCTGCTTCAGCCGCAGCCGTCTTCTTCCAGAAAGCACACATTTCTGTTGGAGCGTGTTCTGCTGATGTTTCCTGCAGAGGATTAAAACAAAACACTTCTTATTTTAGTAAAATACAAAGTAAAGTTATCGACCTTTGAACCAAGTCAATTATTATAATATTACACCGTTTTTACCAGAGAGATACAAACAAGTGTGCGTGCGTGTGTGTGTGTGTGCGTGCGTGCGTGCGTGTGTGTGTGTGTGTGTGTGTGTCAAGCCCTCGGGTTAAACTTCCTCTCTTGCTTTTGTCTTCATTTTCATAAATTCACACAAAGATTCACATTGACGTGAAATATTAGAAATGTTCAAATTAGCACATAATTAGCATCTCATTAGCATAACGTATACACACATACATATAACATGTTTGTAGTGTGTTTTTGTGCTTAAAGGCACATGGCAAAGCTGTCCTGGGGCAGAGCAGCGACATGTGGCTGCCTCTGTGTGCCTCAACCACACTGCTCATTAATGTACAACTGACGAATATTAATAAATTATAATAATTATTTATTCTTAGTGTGATTTACACAAAAAATCTTTTTATATGTATATATATATATATATATATATATATATATATATATATATATATATATATATATATATATATAATCTTTATTTTAATGTATGTTTGTTTTTTTTAAACTAATTAATTACAATATTTTGCAAATTTGTATTTTTTGTCAATTGTTATTTTTGTGTTTTCTTCTAATCTTCTAAATCTTCTGAATATTAAGTAATTCTTTTTAATGGTTCTCCTGGCACCCCCTCCACTTCCCCACATTTCAACTTGTAAACCAGGACTAAACCAGTACCAAACCAGGTCTGGACCAGGTCTAAACCAGAATTCAACCAGGATTCAACCAGGACTCAATCAGGACTAAACCAGGTCCAACCCAGGACTTAACCAGGACTTAACCAGGACTTGACCAGGACTAAAGCAGGACATACAACTGGCTTCTCCAGTTCCAGAGTCCCCCGTGGTCTAGCCTCATTAAGGGCAGTGTTATCCCAGTCTCCCCTCCTCCCCCTCCTCCTCCCCCTCCTCCTCCCCCTCCTCCTCCCCCTCCTCCTCCCCCCACACGAGCAGAGCTCATCTTCAGCCGTCATTGTGGTTAAAGATCTGGGTTTGATGAAGAGGACGAGAGACGTTAGAGTTCTTTAGAGTTCCACCGAGAATACTCCTTAAGCTTTATTATTAATTCTGTTCATTTGTTCGTAGCTTTGTGCAGCAGTCGGATCATAAACATGAAATAGACACGGGAAAAGAGGGAAAAGAACATTAGAACAACAGCGTCCTGATAGTGTTTGTCTAGGTGTTTCAGGTTCCCCACGGACTGACCACGCCCCCTTGTATTGACCCCGCCCCCACAGATAGACCCCTCCCCCTCTGGCCTATTTTTAGTTAAAGAAGTATTCAAAAATCCTCTGTCCCTGTGCTCCTCCAGATGTTCTCCTCTGTCTCCTCTGTCCCTGTGCTCCTCCAGATGTTCTCCTCTGTCTCCTCTGTCCCTGTGCTCCTCCAGATGTTCTCCAGATGTTCTCCTCTGTCTCCTCTGTCCCTGTGCTCCTCCAGATGTTCTCCTCTATCTCCTCTGTCCCTGTGCTCCTCCAGATGTTTTCCTCTATCTCCTCTGTCCCTGTGCTCCTCCAGATGTTCTCCTCTATCTCCTCTGTCCCTGTGCTCCTCCAGATGTTTTCCTCTATCTCCTCTGTCCCTGTGCTCCTCCAGATGTTTTCCTCTATCTCCTCTGTCCCTGTGCTCCTCCAGATGTTTTCCTCTGTCTCCTCTGTCCCTGTGCTCCTCCAGATGTTCTCCTCTGTCTCCTCTGTCCCTGTGCTCCTCCAGATGTTCTCCTCTGTCCCCTCTGTCCCTGTGCTCCTCCAGATGTTCTCCTCTATCTCCTCTGTCCCTGTGCTCCTCCAGATGTTCTCCTCTATCTCCTCTGTCCCTGTGCTCCTCCAGATGTTCTCCTCTGTCTCCCTCTGTCCCTGTGCTCCTCCAGATGTTCTCCTCTGTCTCCTCTGTCCCTGTGCTCCTCCAGATGTTCTCCTCTGTCCCTGTGCTCCTCCAGATGTTCTCCTCTATCTCCTCTGTCCCTGTGCTCCTCCAGATGTTCTCCTCTGTCTCCTCTGTCCCTGTGCTCCTCCAGATGTTCTCCTCTGTCCCTGTGCTCCTCCAGATGTTCTCCTCTGTCCCTGTGCTCCTCCAGATGTTCTCCTCTGTCTCCTCTGTCCCTGTGCTCCTCCAGATGTTCTCCTCTGTCTCCTCTGTCCCTGTGCTCCTCCAGATGTTCTCCTCTGTCCCTGTGCTCCTCCAGATGTTCTCCTCTGTCTCCTCTGTCCCTGTGCTCCTCCAGATGTTCTCCTCTGTCCCCTCTGTCCCTGTGCTCCTCCAGATGTTCTCCTCTATCTCCTCTGTCCCTGTGCTCCTCCAGATGTTCTCCTCTATCTCCTTTGTCCCTGTGCTCCTCCAGATGTTCTCATCTGTCTCCTCTGTCCCTGTGCTCCTCTAGATGTTCTCCTCTGTCTCCTCTGTCCCTGTGCTCCTCCAGATGTTCTCCTCTGTCTCCTCTGTCCCTGTGCTCCTCCAGATGTTCTCCTCTGTCCCTGTGCTCCTCCAGATGTTCTCCTCTATCTCCTCTGTCCCTGTGCTCCTCCAGATGTTCTCCTCTGTCGCCTCTGTCCCTGTGCTCCTCCAGATGTTCTCCTCTGTCTCCTCTGTCCCTGTGCTCCTCCAGATGTTCTCCTCTGTCTCCTCTGTCCCTGTGCTCCTCCAGATGTTCTCCTCTGTCCCTGTGCTCCTCCAGATGTTCTCCTCTGTCTCCTCTGTCCCTGTGCTCCTCCAGATGTTCTCCTCTGTCCCTGTGCTCCTCCAGATGTTCTCCTCTGTCCCCTCTGTCCCTGATGTGCTCCTCCAGATGTTCTGTGCTCCTCTATCCTATCTCCTCTGTCCCTGTGCTCCTCCAGATGTTCTCCTCTGTCCCCTCTGTCCCTGTGCTCCTCCAGATGTTCTCCTCTATCTCCTCTGTCCCTGTGCTCCTCCAGATGTTCTCCTCTGTCTCCTCTGTCCCTGTGCTCCTCCAGATGTTCTCCTCTGTCCCTGTGCTCCTCCAGATGTTCTCCTCTGTCCCTGTGCTCCTCCAGATGTTCTCCTCTGTCCCCTCTGTCCCTGTGCTCCTCCAGATGTTCTCCTATGTCCCTGTGCTCCTCAGAAAACACTCAACAACAGAACTATTCCCAGACTGTCGTTCTGTTTGTGAGCAGCTGCTGTCGTTTCATGTTTCTGTGTTTTTGTTTATGTGAGAAAAAGATAAAAGTGAAAAAGCAGAACTGTGAACCAGGACTGAACCAGGACTGAACCGGGACTGACCCAGGACTGAACCGGGACTGAACCGGGACTGAACCGGGTCTGAACCAGGACTGAACCGGGACTGAACCGGGACTGACCCGGGACTGAACCAGGACAGGTCAGGTGTCTCATATTATAGCAGATAAAGACAGAAGTTTCATTCTGACCTCAAAATCATCTCCTCCTCCTCTGTCTCGTCCTCTGTCTCCTCTGCCTTTTCTGTCTCCTCTGTCTCCTCATCTCTGACCTGGTCGTCCCGTTCCGCTGGGACTCCTCTCTCCTCACGACTCAAAGACACATCTGCAGAAGTGTGTCATCAAAACAACAACAATAGAACACACACACACACAGACACACACACACACACACACACACACACACACACACACACACACACACTAACTTTAAAACAACAAAAACATTGAATTCTGTAACAAACCTTCATCCCTCGTCTCTGGCTCTAAATCAGATTTTTCAGACTGAAAAGTGACTCACAGGGATCTTTATTACCAGTATTATTATTACTTTAGCACCAATCAAACCAGGTCTAAAGGAGGAGTAAAACACAGACTGAAGCAGAGACGGAACTAGGTCTAAACCAGGTCTGACAGATCAGAGAGAGACCAGAGAGAGACCAGATAGAGAGAGACCAGAGAGAGACCAGAAAGAGACCAGAGAGAGACCAGAGAGAGACCAGATAGAGAGAGACCAGAGAGAGACCAGAAAGAGACCAGAGAGAGACCAGAGAGAGACCAGAGAGGGACCAAATAGAGAGAGACCAGAGAGAGACCAGAGAGACCAGAGAGACCAGAGAGACCAGAGAGAGACCAGGGAGACCAGAGAGACCAGAGAGACCAGAGAGAGACCAGAGAGAGACCAGAGAGAGACCAGAGAGACCAGAGAGACCAGAGAGACCAGAGAGAGACCAGAGAGAGACCAGAAATCCTTACAGTGCGTTCCTTGACCATAAATCACGTTGGGGAGAATGGGTTATTGATTCAGAAACTATTTGAGACTGTGATTGTTGCCGCTGCTCAGAGCTTGTTTTCATGTGGACTGAGGATAAATTGGAAAAGCAGATGATGAGGAGAGTTGGGACTGTTGTCCAATTAGAGACTTCAGAGCCCGAGATGACAGCGAGACTGGGACTCATGTCTATGCACAGGAGATAATTGCATTGTCTATAAATACATATATACAAAAAACATTTATTATTTTATGTATATATGTGTGTCCAAAATGAGGATGAGGATTAGAGACTGGGAGCTGGATTTGAATGATACGTTATTTAGTGATGAGATAAATCTAAAGCTGAGACCAGAGAGAGACCAGAAAGAGCGACCAGAGAGGGACTAGAGAGAGAGGCCAGAGAGAGAGGCCAGAGAGAGAGACCAGAGAGAGACCAGAGAGAGACCAGAGAGAGAGACCAGAGAGAGAGGCCAGAGAGAGAGGCCAGAGAGAGAGACCAGAGAGAGAGACCAGAGAGAGACCAGAGAGAGACCAGAGAGAGAGACCAGAAAGAGCGACCAGAAAGAGCGACCAGAAAGAGAGGCCAGAGAGAGAGGCCAGAGAGAGAGACCAGAGAGAGACCAGAGAGAGACCAGAGAGAGAGACCAGAGAGAGAGGCCAGAGAGAGAGACCAGAGAGAGAGACCAGAGAGAGACCAGAGAGAGAGACCAGAAAGAGAGACCAGAGAGAGAGACCAGAAAGAGAGGCCAGAGAGAGAGGCCAGAGAGAGAGACCAGAGAGAGACCAGAGAGAGACCAGAGAGAGAGGCCAGAGAGAGAGGCCAGAGAGAGAGACCAGAGAGAGAGACCAGAGAGAGAGACCAGAAAGAGCGACCAGCGAGAGAGACCAGAGAGAGAGACCAGAGAGAGAGACCAGAGAGAGAGACCAGAGAGACAGACCAGAGAGAGAGGCCAGAGAGAGAGACCAGAGAGAGAGACCAGAGAGAGAGACCAGAAAGAGCGACCAGCGAGAGAGACCAGAGAGAGAGACCAGAGAGAGAGACCAGAGAGAGAGACCAGAGAGAGGGACCAGTGAGAGGGACCAGAGAGAGACCAGAGAGAGAGACCAGCGAGGGAGGCCAAAGAAGGAGACCAGAAGGAGACCAGAAGGAGACCAGAAAGTGACCAGAGAGAGACCAGAAGGAGACCAGAAGGAGACCAGAAAGTGACCAGAGAGAGACCAGAGAGAGACTAGAGAGAGACCAGAGAGAGACCAGAGAGAGACCAGAAAGTGACCAGAAAGAGACCAGAGAGAGACTAGAGAGAGAGAGAGACCAGAGAGAGAGGCCAGAGAGAGAGACCAGAGAGAGACCAGAGAGAGACCAGAGAGAGAGACCAGAGAGAGAGGCCAGAGAGAGAGACCAGAGAGAGAGACCAGAGAGAGACCAGAGAGAGAGACCAGAAAGAGAGACCAGAGAGAGAGACCAGAAAGAGAGGCCAGAGAGAGAGGCCAGAGAGAGAGACCAGAGAGAGACCAGAGAGAGACCAGAGAGAGAGACCAGAGAGAGAGGCCAGAGAGAGAGGCCAGAGAGAGAGACCAGAGAGAGAGACCAGAGAGAGAGACCAGAAAGAGCGACCAGCGAGAGAGACCAGAGAGAGAGACCAGAGAGAGAGACCAGAGAGAGAGACCAGAGAGACAGACCAGAGAGAGAGGCCAGAGAGAGAGACCAGAGAGAGAGACCAGAGAGAGAGACCAGAGAGAGAGACCAGAAAGAGCGACCAGCGAGAGAGACCAGAGAGAGAGACCAGAGAGAGAGACCAGAGAGAGAGACCAGAGAGAGGGACCAGTGAGAGGGACCAGAGAGAGACCAGAGAGAGAGACCAGCGAGGGAGGCCAAAGAAGGAGACCAGAAGGAGACCAGAAGGAGACCAGAAAGTGACCAGAGAGAGACCAGAGAGAGACTAGAGAGAGACCAGAGAGAGACCAGAGAGAGACCAGAAAGTGACCAGAGAGAGACCAGAGAGAGACTAGAGAGAGAGAGAGACCAGAGAGACTATATTTTGACGTGTTTTAAACAAAGTATTTCCTCCACATGGTAATAATCCTTCCTAATGCCAGTAACAGTGATAGACTTTACCATAACACTCGCTCGTCTCTCCTGGTGTCTGTACCATTAACATCCTTCAGTTTTGGTCCAATTATCCTCAAAGGGAGTGAGACGTCTCTCTTCACAAATGCCACAGCGACCATTAGAGCTGTCCCTGTGAGCAGCTTTAAGAAACCAGACAAATCAGCTTTAAATGTCAATATCTGCTTCACCTGACGCCAAGAAGTGTCCACCGCCC
This sequence comes from Knipowitschia caucasica, assembly GCA_964034765.1. Classification (NCBI taxonomy): domain Eukaryota; kingdom Metazoa; phylum Chordata; class Actinopteri; order Gobiiformes; family Gobiidae; genus Knipowitschia; species Knipowitschia caucasica. Next base: position 9,541,178 of record OZ035845.1, on the reverse strand, counting down.
AAATGAGTCTGAGAAATACTGTGGTCTGAGACGTTTGAGAGAGAGCAGAGAGAGAGACAAGGGAAAGACGAGAGAGAGAAGAGAGAGAGCAGAGTGAGAGAGCAGAGTGAGGGAAGAGAAAAAGCAGAGAGAGAGAGAAGAGTGAGGGAAGAGAGAAAGCAGAGTGAGAGAGAAGAGGGAGAGCAGAGAGAGCCTCAGTTAAGCTCTGGTCTCTCTCTCTGAGGTCTCTCTTCGGTCTCTCATTCTGGTTTCTCTCTCTCTCTCTCTGAGCTCAATACATCTCCACATGGTCACAGACCAAGTCCAGGACTGAGGAATCAGACCCTGCGCCTCAGTGAGACCGGGGGGGGGCCCTTAGGGCCCCTCATAATGGAACATGTCTCTCCACATTTCCGCCTCACGTTTTGGGATAATTGGTGGAAGCGTCTCTCTGCAGGTGGGGCGCTCTTCGATCCAGGAAACTGTCACAGCTCATGTCTAGAGACTAAACCCAGACCAGCCCCAGGCCTCTGTCTGGACCTGGTCTGGACCCGGTCTGGACCTGGTCTGGACTTGTTCTGGATATGGTCTGGATCAACCCTGTTCTGAATTAGAGCAAAGGAAATGTAGCCTCTGTGGGCATCATTCATACTGTATAAGCTTTTTACAAAAGAGAGAGAGACAGAGAGAGACCAGAAAGAGACCAGAGAGACAGACCAGAAAGAGCCCAGAGACCAGAGAGGGTATTTTTGCCCTCATGCTGGTACATACCTCTCTCCTTTTCATACCATAATAATCCTGATGATTAGTGTAATCTTCAGTGTAGTGTCTTTACAGTGTTGGGCTGTCTGCTCTGCCCCTCTGCTCTGCCCTCTCTGCTCTGCCCTCTCTGCTCTGCCCTCTCTGCTCTGCCCTCTCTGCTCTGCCCTCTCTGCTCTGCCCTCTCTGCTCTGCCCTCTCTGCTCTGCCCTCTCTGCTCTGCCCTCTCTGCTCTGCCCCTCTCTGCTCTGCCCTCTCTGCTCTGCCCCCTCTGCTCTGCCCCTCTGCTCTGCCCCCTCTGGTGCTGGTCTATAACGCAGTCAATACAGAGCTGTGTGCTGGTCCGGGGTTCAAGGCAATTACATCCACATGAGACTGAAAAGTGACAAAAGTTTAATTAATGACGACAAAACACCCTCCTGTGCTTTGTACAAAAAGTACTTGTGAAAAAAATAAAAAATATAATAATGCAACAACACACATTTATTTTGACAGTAACATTTATAAGTTATGGACTAAATAATACAACGAGAGACCAGAGAGAGACCAGAAAGAGACCAGAGAGAGACCAGAGAGAGACCAGAGAGAGACCAGAGAGAGACCAGAGAGAGACCAGAGAGAGACCAGAGAGAGAGACCAGAGAGAGACCAGAGAGAGACCAGAGAGAGACCAGAGAGAGAGACCAGAGAGAGACCAGAGAGAGACCAGAGAGAGACCAGAGAGAGACCAGAGAGAGACCAGAGAGAGAGACCAGAGAGAGACCAGAGAGAGACCAGAGAGAGACCAGAGAGAGACCAGAGAGAGAGACCAGAGAGAGAGACCAGAGAGAGACCAGAGAGAGACCAGAGAGAGACCAGAGAGAGACCAGAGAGAGAGACCAGAGAGAGAGACCAGAGAGAGAGAGACCAGAGAGAGACCAGAGAGAGACCAGAGAGAGACCAGAGAGAGACTAGAGAGATTAGAGAGACTATTGATGTCCTTTCCACATACAGTATATGACATTGCAGTAACATTGCTGGTACAGATACCAGGACATTAAACATGGTACAGTGCAGTAATGACATGAAACAAAAGCCACTGATACATATTTTTTCTCCACTTGTACAAAAAAGACTTAATCCTGTCCCTGCAGAACGAACGGAAGAAATACAACAATTGGTTTCCATGGAGTAATATTCGGATTATAGCCTCATTTAAGATAAGTTTGAGAGCGTAAAACGGATCATAATGTTCTCTATCTAACATCCAAACACAAGAATATAGTTGGATTTTTAAATGTTTTAGTTTAACCAGACTCTGCGTTAAGGCTTTGATACAAGACAAATGTATTTAAATGTATTTTTACCTCATATTTAAGTTTTAAAGCAGAAATATTAAGCATTATTTTTGGCAATTATAAATGATAATGAAACCAAAGCGAGAGAACAGAGACCAGGGAGAGACCAGAGAGAAACAAGAAAAAGGCCAGAGAGAGACTAGAGAGACAAGAGCGAGACCAAAGAGAGACCAGAGAGAGACTAGAGAAAGACCAGAGAGAGACCAGAGAGAGACCAGAGAGAGACTAGAGAAAGACCAGAGAGAGACCAGAGAGAGACCAGAGAGAGACCAGAGAAAGACCAGAGAGAGACTAGAGAGACAAGAGCGAGACCAAAGAGAGACCAGAGAGAGACCAGAGAAAGACCAGAGACAGACCAGAGAGAGACTAGAGAAAGACCAGAGCGAGACCAGAGAGAGACCAGAGAGAGACCAGAGAGAGACCAGAGAGAGACCAGAGAGAGAGACCAGAGAGAGACCAGAGAGAGACCAGAGAGAGACCAGAGAGAGACCAGAGAGAGACCAGAGAGAGACCAGAGAGAGACCAGAGAAAGACCAGAGAGAGACCAGAGAAAGACCAGAGAGAGACCAGAGAAAGACCAGAGAAAGACCAGGGAGAGACCAGGGAGAGACCAGAGACAGACCAGAGACAGACCAGAGAGAGACCAGAGAGAGACCAGAGAAAGACCAGAGAAAGACCAGAGAGAGACCAGGGAGAGACCAGAGACAGACCAGAGACAGACCAGAGAGAGACCAGAGAAAGACCAGAGAGAGACCAGAGACAGACCAGAGACAGACCAGAGAGAGACCAGAGAAAGACCAGAGACAGACCAGAGAGAGATCAGAAGAAAACTAAACTCTTGTGTAATTCTATATCATTTATTACAGCTTTTGTTTACATTTATTATAGTTATGTGCATATGATTCATACATTTATAGCATATTTATGTCATATCTAAGTCTTTTCTTTAGTGGAGAGCTACTGGTAGCTCCCGGGCTCTAGGTTGACGTCAGTGTGAATGGAGCTAAACAACAACTACAGGAACACTAAAAACTCCATATAATAACATCACATTCACGTTCTTCTGACAAACGGCTTTTTTTCACACACAATTTTCACTTTTTCACCATTCATGCACACGACATTTATACAGACTCTTCAATCTGGGATTTTATTTCCATTTCACATTTGACGACCACAAATGTGTCTCTGCATGCAGGTACGAACATTGCACATCGACCCTCACTGCAACAGCTACAATTATCACAATATATAGCTCTTTATCAACAATATTTCACATTTTCTTCTTCTTAAAAGTGCAAATAAACAGCACTTATTAATACTGACACTGTACGAACATTGAGAGATGCTAACCTGCTTTTTCTGTCGACAACAGCTAGCTATACCAGTGTTTTTTTATTATGCCTCAGCTAATATTGAGGGATGCTAACCTGGTATATTTTCTATTAAGATGCTAATATTGCTAATGTCGCTAATGTTGCTAAAACCACTTATTGGTTGACACAGTGTTATGCCTCAGCTAACTATAGGAGATGCTAACATACTTTTTTATTATGAAGCTATTATCGCTAAAACCACAGTGTTATGCCTCAGATGCTAACCTTTTATGTTATGACGCTAATGTTTCTAATGTTGCTAACACAGTTAAAACCACTTATAACTACCATCGAGTGATGCTAACCTGCTATATTATTATTATGATCCTAATATGGATAATGTCGCTAATGCTGCTAACTAAACCACTTCATCACAGTATCAAAAATAAATATGTAAAAGAATAAAGTGCATTTCTTACATGTAGATATAACTGTATTACGTGATTTGGTTTATTAAAGCTGGGATACCTAACTTTCTTCATCCATAAAAACTACATGCAGTAGGTCCAACAACAAGTGCAACTAGTTTAGAGCCAGGACCTAAAGTTTTTTTTGGATTACATTCAATATATCCATTATTTTTGCTTTAAAAGTTAGGTACCTCAGCTTTAATATCTTGTTGTTATTGTTATTAATACATCCTGGAGGCTTAACAACAATAATAACCAATAACATATGTACAAGTTCGATTAAAGAAGATTAGTCAACCTGAATTCAGACCATTATTGACTTTGCATCTTAAGGTTGTCATAATTTATATATTATGTACGAAATACAGCATCTTTGGCAACACAAACAGAACAAGGACAAAAATATATGCATTGACACATTTGAATATAGACTTTATACAGTATAATCTCTGACTTACAAACCAGTAGATTCTTTGCTCAATATACAGTAGACGGCTGTGTTTTATGAGGTCTCTCGCTTCACTAAACAAACAGATCTATATTAACTTCATTATAATTATTACTCCAGTACTATTTTATTACTCTAAAAGTATTCAGTGCATTTGATTGAAGAAGGAATGTGTTTTAAGCCTTTGCAGATTTGACTCCTGTGCAAAAGCTGACATCTCGACTCTTAATAATAAATATACACATTATTAATAACTACATTTAACAAGATACATGATATTTATTATGATAATTCTCTATTGTTTAAAATACATGGTTACTATTGTTAGATACATGGCTTTGGCTCCTAAGGCAGCAGACCAGTTTGATCTGAAAGTTCACCTAAATATTATATAAATACATTAAAATACAGTGATTTTGTTGCATTATTTGGTCTCTGGTTCCAGGTCACATATTTCTCAATAAATAAATAAATAGATACATATAGAAATAGAATAAATACAGATACGTGGACAGTCTTTTGTAAATTTGCCATGGCTTCATACAGACAGAACCAGGAACCAAATATTTGACAATAACTACATGTTTAGATAAGGCTGCATTTGTGTCGAGCCATGAATTCTTCTGTGACGTGTCTTTCAATCACACGTTTCAGCTTTAGTGTCCAGATTCAGCAATTCAATTCAGTCCAAATTATTTCCAAATTCAGAAATCCAGATTGTTCCAAATTATGTCCTTGCAAAAGAGGACGCTGGTGTTGTCCATGTCTCAGCAGCTCACAGCCTGAGTGGAATCAGGGGCTGTGCAGATTGTCCATGTGCTGGTCCAGATGCATGTTTCTCTTGAGGTTTTTCAGTTTTGGCTTAAAAAAAAACACTTTTTGTGTAAAAAAAAAAAGTCTTCTGTTCTCTAGATGTTACAGACAATGCCCGCATCCTCCACCACCTGAAGAAGATGACATAGTCTGGGATCGCGTCTTACATTCAGACAGAAGACATGTTTTATTGTCGATGGTACCTTTGATAATACAGCAAGATAAGGCTTTGAGATATACTGAAATACTATTGCACATTACAGTAATAGGCTTCTCTAAATATTTACATACACCAATGAGCCAAAACATTATGACCAGCTTCCTGTTACAGCAGACAGAAATGTGTAATGATCATGGTTAACTGGACTGGACTGGACTGGACTGGACTGGTCTGGTCCCAGAGGAGGAGGGGGACATTGACAATGGACTTCCTCTGTTGCTGATGCAGAGGCGAGAGAGAGAGCTGTGGTGCTGGGTCTATGGTGCTCAGACCCAAGTCCCACCAATCGGTTCTCTTCAGTGCCTCCTCTCTCTCTGATCTAAATGGTCATAATGTTTTGGCTCTTATATACGACCTCTTCTTATATGACACTCTCACTCTACTCTTAAGTGTCTCTCTCTCTGGTCTCTCTCATCTATATGTTCATTAGGTTTTGGTTCTTGTATTAGACCTCTCTCTCTATATGACACTCATGGGTCTCTCTCTCTGTTTTTTATCGCCTGGCTCCTCTCTCTCTTTATGGTCATAATGTTTTTGACTCTTGTATTAGTCCTCTCTCTCTATGCGACACTCTAGGTCTCTCTCTCTCTCTGGTGGCTCTCTAAATGGTCATAAATGCTTCTATGTCCTCTCTCACTCTCCGCTCTCTCTCTCTCTCTCTATCTCTTGCTCTCTCTCTCTATAAGTGGTCATAATGTTTTGGCTTGTCCCTCTCTCGGACAGCAGCCGGTTCATGACTCACTTCCGCGGGCCTTGGGCTGGTCTGGGTTTGTTGACTGGACTGGGGTTGGGTTTGTTGGCTGGACTGGGGTTGGGTTTGTTGGCTGGACTGGGGCTGGGTTTGTGGGCAGGACTCGGGCTGGGTTTTTCGGCAGGACTCGGGCTGGGTTTGTGAGCAGGACTCGGGCTGGGTTTTTGGGCTGGGCTGGGGCTGGGTTGGTGGGCCCTCACACACAGGGCTCTGATCTGGGACAGCGCCTCCTTCAGGGCGGTGGAGAACACTGCGGAAGAGGTCTCAGTGCTCTCTCTGAAGCTGGACACGCAGAACACTATGTGGTCGGACTGCGGGTTGTAGCAGGCGCCGTACCCGTTTGGAACCACGGGACCATAACAGCAGAACATGTCCACTGTGGTCGGCACCTGGAGACACCAGGACAATGTGTGAGCTCACATGGTCCTTCAATAGTCTTCTGTTTTAAAAACCAGAGAACGTCATTGAACCTGTTTCCACCAGCCCTGCTCTCTGGTGTCTCTCTCTCTCTGGTCTCTCTTGCCTCTCTTTTTGTCGTTCTCTGGTGGTCTTGCTCTCAGGGCTCTCTGCTTTCTTTCTGGTCTCTCTTGCCTCTTTCTTTTGTCCCTTTCTGGTCTTTAGTCTCTCTCTGGTCTCTCTTGCCTCTCTTTTTTGTCTCTCTGGTTTATACTTGTTCTCTCTCTCTTTTTCACATATTTGTCTGAAAAAGACGTTATTTCATATCATACTCCAGCCTTCCCAACAACATCTATCTACACCAGTTGTGGTTGGTTACCTGGCTGGTGGAGAGGATGAACTGATTGCTGGTCACGTAGGTCTGGTCACAGAACAGTTCTGGTTTCTCCATCTTCAGGTCTCTGGACACTTGCAGCAGCCCCAGCAGGTGGTTGTCGATGCCGTTCCCAGTGATGGCCTGAGGAGAAGTTAGAGTTCACTGGTACTATCTGCAGAGAGGTCTGAGAGGAACCACTCTACTCTCTGGTCTCTCTCTGGTCTTTCTCTGGTCTCTCTATGGTCTCTCTCTCTGTTCTCTTTCTGGTGTCTCTCTGGTCTCTACCTTTAATCTCTCTCCGGTCTATTTCTCTGGTCTCTCTCTGGTCTCCCTCTTTGGTCTATCTTTCTGGTCTCTTTCTCTGTTCTCTCTCCCGTCTCTCTCTGCTCTCTCTCAGGTCACACTCAGGTCTCTTTCTGGTCTTACCGCGATGGTGTTGTCAGTCTGAGTGCGGATAGCGTCTTTTAGCTTCTGCATCTTCTCTGTGTCCTGCAAATACACATTATTTTTAAAGACTTTACAGACCAAAGAGAGACAACAAAGAGAGAGAGGAATGCCTCACGTCAGCTGCTCTCTCTTGGGAGGTGCTTTGGCTCATGCACTGAACAAATGCCAGCACCTGCTTTGTGGCCGATCGGATGTTGTCCACACGTCCTTCTCTGAATCGCCTCATGGAGGCGCTCTCGTACGTGGGAACCAGTCTGCGATTACACCTGAAGAAGGAGAGTTTATGAGGCCTGATTCTGAACCTTGAAGATATGAACTGGATCTACAGCCTCAGTCCTGGATCTACAGCCTCAGTCCTGGATCTTCAGCCTCAGTCCTGGATCTACAGCCTCAGTCCTGGGTCTACAGCCTCAGTCCTGGATCTACAGCCTCAGTCCTGGGTCTACAGCCTCAGTCCTGGGTCTACAGCCTCAGTCCTGGATCTACAGCCTCAGTCCTGGGTCTACAGCCTCAGTCCTGGGTCTACAGCCTCAGTCCTGGATCTACAGCCTCAGTCCTGGGTCTACAGCCTCAGTCTTGGATCTACAGCCTCAGTCCTGGGTCTACAGCCTCAGTCCTGGATCTACAGCCTCAGTCCTGGATCTACAGCCTCAGTCCTGGTGTAAGAGTCTCTCACTTGTAGAAGGCGAGCTGTAAGGCCACTTGGATGTAGGCGTCTGGACTCATCTTCTGTTTCTTGATGAAGTCTTTTCCGTAGGCGGTGAATCGAAACACGTCCATGTCCAGGTTCTTCACCAGCCTGAGGAGGAGGATGCTAACCCGCTCACTCACTGGGAAGTGCTCATGGACAAAGTTTTATAGTGAGTGACAGACCTGTTGAGTCTCGCTGCTGACGCTGAGATGAATCCTGGAATCTGAGGAGAGATTTTCCACTCGAGTCGTTTTGGAACCGGCAACGACTTCCCACTGACGACTGTCGACATTTTAGACGGACTCCCGATTCTACAGGAAGAGAACGTCTTTATGAGCAGTAGAAGCAGTAGTAGTAGCAGTAGCAGTAGTAGCAGTAGCAGTAGCAGTAGCAGTAGCAGTAGTAGTAGTAGTAGTAGCAGTAGCAGTAGCAATAGTAGCACTAGTAGTAGCAGTAGTAGCAGTAGCAGTAGAAGCAGTAGCAGCAGTAGTATTACATGTATTTAAGGAGAAACTCTGAGCACTGGACCAGGACGATTCCTTCAAACGGTGAGTGTTCACAAACCACTCCACACACACCGTTCAGACCCACCACAAACTGAAACCAAACACAGACATTAGGAGAGAGACCTGAAAAAGACCACAAGGAGACCAGAAAGAGATCAGAGGGAAAGATCAGAAAGTGAGACCAGAGAGAAACCAGGAAAAGACCCCAGAGAGAGACCAGAGTGAGGGGAACTCGCCTGCATGGATTTGTCGTACCAGCGGTTCCCCCCGTTCCTCTGGGACCCGCCCCCATGCAGCATGGAGGCCGCTCGGCTGGAGTCGTTCTGGTCCAGAGCCCCACATGGTTCATCCAGACACACCAGACACAAGCTAGACTCAAGCAGGTCTAAGGAAGTCCGGTTCACTGGGTCTGAGGAGACAAGAACCAGGACTCAGGCAGAGACTGAGGCAGAGATTGAAGCAGAGACTGAAGCAGAGACTGAAACAGACTGAAGCAGAGACTGAAACAGAGACTGAGGCAGAGACTGAAACAGACTGAAGCAGAGACTGAAACAGAGACTGAGGCAGAGACTGAAACAGACTGAAGCAGAGACTGTGGCAGAGACGGAAACAGACTGAAGCAGAGGCTGAGACTGAGGCAGAGACTGAAGCAGAGACTGAGACTGAAGCAGAGACTGAAATAGACTGAAGCAGAGACTGAAACAGACTGAATCAGAGACTGAAACAGACTGAAGCAGCGACTTAAGCAGAGACTGAAACAGACTGAAGCAGAGACTGAAACAGACTGAAGCAGAGACTGAGACTGAGGCAGAGACTGAAGCAGAGACTGAGACTGAAGCAGAGACTGAAACAGACTGAAGCAGAGACTGAAACAGACTGAAGCAGAGACTGAAACAGACTGAAGCAGAGACTGAGACTGAAGCAGAAACTTAAGCAGAGACTGAGGCAGAGACTTAAGCAGAGACTGAAACAGACTGACGCAGAGACTGAAACAGACTGAAGCAGAGACTGAGGCAGAGACTGAAACAGACTGACGCAGAGACTGAGGCAGAGACTGTTCTCTGGTCTCACCCTGGTCTCTTGTCTCTAGTCTCTGTGTGAAGACGTCCCATTCCTCTCGGTCTCATGGTCAACAGGTGTGTGTGTGCGTGTGTACCTGTGAGCAGTGTGTCTCTGGCCTCAGCCCACTGGTCCCTCCCGTCAGACGTCATTAGACCCACAGGGGGCGCTCTCTGCTCTTCTGCCAGTTTCATGATTTTATCCAGTTGTGAAAAAATCTCTGCGTCCGTCATCGGTTCATCGTTTAGAAGGGTTTCCAACACAAAGAACTGAAGGAGAGAGACCAGAATGAGACCAGCGGGAGACCAGAGGGAGACCAGAGGGAGACAAGAGTGAGACCAGAGAGAGCAGAGGGGACCAGATAGACCAGAGAGAGAGACCATAGAGAAAGACGAGGATGTGAACATTTAATTTATGAGGTTGCTGTCATTTATACTTTTCTAGATACATAAAAACAGTCGTTGAATTCCAAGACCATGTGTGATGGTACCTGGTTTTTGCAGGCCACGACCATGTGTTCCGGACCAGCACAATCCACTTTGACAGAGAGAGAGTCCTGGTTCTGGTGCGGATATCTGTAGGAGCTGAAGAGGCGTCTGTACTGCTGCATACACATGGGTGTCCCGGCCAGCTGACCACGGGCCACGTCCACCGGCAGGTCCTCTCTGTGGGGGAGACCAGGGAAGACCAGGGGGAGACCAAAGGGAGACCAGAGGGTGACAAGGGGAAAACCAAAGAGGGATTAGATGGAGACCAGATTCAGATTCAATTTATTTGCCATTTGCAGTAATACCACATTGGCATGCCTCTGCTTAAACCCGACTAGAGGCCAGCTTTGGTACTGCAGTCTGGATGGACTTTTAGAGGAGAAATACTCACGCGTCGATGCGAGCTTTGTAATCCAGCACTCCTCTGATGATCCGAGTCGCAAACCTACATAACAAATGTCACAATAAATAAACACCTTGTAATAATAATTACATTTATAAATAAATGTAGTGTATAGAAGATTAAGGACCGAACGTGTTAGCGAGACCAGAGAGAGACCAGAGGGACCAGAGAGGGACCAGAAAGATACCAGAGAGGGACCAGAGAGGGACCAGAAAGAGACCAGAGAGAGACCAGAGAGGGACCAGAAAGAGACCAGAGAGGGACCAGAGAGGGACCAGAGAGGGACCAGAAAGAGACCAGAGAGGGACCAGAGAGGGACCAGAAAGAGACCAGAGAGGGACCAGAGAGGGACCAGAAAGAGACCAGAGAGAGACCAGAGAGAGACTAGGATATGATCATTTAAATTGTGAAGTTGCCATCAACTATAATTTATGAATATAAAACAGCATTAAACACAAATAACACAATAATTAAATTAAATTATACTGAAAAAACAACTTCTGGAATATTCCCAAAGGCCCTGAAAACTGCAGTCATCAGGCCCCTGCTAAAAAAGAGCAGTCTGGATGCCACTGTACTTAACAACTATCGTCCCATCTCAAATCTGCCATTTATGGGGAAAGTCCTTGAGAAAGTTGTCTACCTACAGCTTACTAGATTTCTTATAATCAACAACTCATTTGATATGTTTCAGTCCGGCTTTAGACCCCACCACAGCACTGAGACTGCTCTCGTCAAGGTGACAAACGATATCCGGCTGAACACTGACGCAGGCAAAGTCTCAATCTTAATCCTGTTAGATCTGAGTGCTGCCTTTGACACTGTCGACCATGAGATCCTCTTACAGAGACTAGAGGACTGGGTTGGCGTCGCTGGCACCGCCCTAAGTTGGTTTAGGTCTTACCTTGAAGACAGGAAGTACTTTGTGGAGATTGGAAACTGTGTCTCAGATCATATGGCCCTGACCTGTGGAGTCCCACAGGGGTCGATCCTGGGACCTCTTCTGTTCACTCTCTACATGCTGCCGTTAGGTCAGTTAATACGCAGAAACAAAGTTTCCTATCATAACTATGCAGACGACACTCAGATCTATGTCTCACTGACTGCAGGAGAACATGGACCAGTGGACTCACTCCTTCACTGTATCCAACAGATCAATGAGTGGATGCAAAACAACTTCCTTCAGCTAAACGCAGACAAAACTGAAATGATTGTCTTCTGTCCCCAGAAACAAAGAGCGTCATCTGTCACCTCCAGTCTCTCTCCCTAAAACCTTCAAACAAGGTCAGAAATCTAGGGGTAATACTGGACTCAGACTTAAATTTTAATAGCCACATTAAATCAGTAACATCAGCAGCTTTTTACCATCTAAAAAACATTGCCAGGATCAAAAACATAGTGTCTAAAGCAGACCTGGAGATTCTTATCCATGCTTTTGTCTCCAGTAGGTTAGACTACTGCAATGGCCTGCTCACAGGTCTGTCCAAACAGGCTGTAAAACAGCTGCAGTACATTCAAAATGCAGCAGCTCGAGTCCTGACTAGAACCAGGAAGTACGACCATATTAGTCCAGTCCTCAGGTCTCTGCACTGGCTTCCTGTGGCTCAGAGAATAGACTTTAAAACAGCTCTGCTTGTGTACAAGTCTCTCCATGGCCTCGCACCAAAATATATTAGTGACATGTTAGTCCCATATGAACCAGCCCGGACTCTGAGGAGCACAGGGACTGGACTCCTGCTAGTGCCCAGAGTCAGAACTAAACATGGGGAGGCTGCTTTTCAAATTCATGCTGCTAAAATCTGGAACAATCTTCCTGAATATGTGAGACAGGCCTCCTCTCTGACAATGTTTAAAACCAGGTTAAAAACGGTTCTGTTTAGCTGTGTATACAACTGAGGGATTTTATATTTTTATCTTTCTTTTTAATGTTCTGTGATTATTTATGATTTTAATGCTTTCTTGTTTTGTTCAGCACTTTGAATTGCCTTGTGTATGAATTGTGCTATACAAATAAACTTGCCTTGCCTTGCCTTCTGTTTAAAGACAGACGGTGACGTGTAACAGGTGTCATCAGAGAAGTTACGCAGAGCAGCTTTAATGTGGTTTGTGACAGTAAATAAATACACAGATGTATAAATAGCTGCTACAGCGGTGAGTCTGCAGGTCGTAGATAATCCACTGGGTCTGTATCCCGTCAGACTGAGGCGGAACTGTGTGAGAGACAGGAGATGCCTCACCAGGACCAGGACTAGGACCAGGACTAGGACCAGGACTTGGTCTGGTCTCTCAGCACAGATCTGCTATGGTCTCATTATTGTTTTATAAAGATGTCTAGAAGTGTTGACAATGTTCAAAAACATTTGCACGATGTTAGCTACTCACTGGTCTTCCTAGTCTCTCTCTGGTCTCTCTGGTAACTCTCTCCTTGGTCTCTCTCTCCCTGGTCTCTCTCTGTTCTCTCTGGTAACTCTTTTCTATCTTTACTCTTGTCTCTCCTTGGTCTCTTCCCGGTCTCTTCCTGATCTCGTTCTGGTCTTCCTCTATCAGCACCTTCTGAAATACACATGTACAACACGGTCACTACATGTTGATGGTACATATTGATGGTACCTGAGTGCATCCCTGGTGTCTCTGAAGTTCTGTTTGGGGAAAACCATGGCAGGACTGGAGTTCACCGGGAGAGCCAGACGATTGTTCAGGTACATGTCCTCCAACCAGTAATCATACACCTGCACCAGGAAACAACAAGGTCACACAACCAGACACCAGAGAGAGACCAGGGAGAGACCAGAGAGAGACCAGGGAGAGACCAGGGAGAGACCAGAGAGAGACCAGGGAGAGACCTGGGACACATCAGGGAGAGACCAGAGACCGCAGAGAGAGACCAGGAAGAGACCAGGTAGAGGCCAAGGAGAGACCAGAGCGAGAGACCATATTTTGGAAGCGAGTAACTAGTAACAGAGATGTTTGAACGTAGCTCAAGTTAGGTACCCCAGCTTTAATCTCAGTTTCCTCAGGACAGAATACAGTGAGATTGTGAGTTTGTCCACGTTGTGTGTTTCATCTTCTTTTCCACCAAAACTCTGTCTTCGATCTCTTCACTTTTACAGATTCCTGAGCTGTATCTCTCCCTCCATCGCTTCCGTGCTCTCTCCCCTGATTATGTGGGCCGTGTGGGACATGAGGGTACCAGACCGAGACCAGGCCGTGACCAGGACAGAGACCAGACTGAGACCTATTTGTGAGGCAGCAGAGTGGGCAGTGATGGATCAGCCGTGGCCTCACTCCAGACAAACACACATCTGAGTAAAAAACAACATCTGTCTCCAGTAAATAGACACAGTCTCGGCTGAATCTGGACAGATTTAAAGCTCGGGTTCCTAACATGGTCTCTTTCATGGTCTCCCCCCCTCTCTTTCTCTCTCTCTCTCTTTCTCTCTCTCTCTCTCTCTCTCTCACTTTCTCTGGTGACACATGAATGCTCTATGGTTCTCTCAGTCCTCACCCAGTTGTCCTTCTGGTCCCTCCTCTCCTGGAGCTTCCTCTGCAGTAGCTCCCCCACACCCCCAGAGGAGCCAAACCTCTCCACAGCTGCTGAGGTCTTCCTGAACTGGTCTTCGGGAACAAGGTGCTGGACACATTTCAGGTACGTGGCCAGAGTCTGGTCCAGAGGAGGAACCGGGATCTTGGGAAATTCCTGCAAACACAGTACTATTGTGAGCACCAGGGGAAAAAACAAGGAAAACCAGGTCTCTCTATTTGTCCAATCTAATTTGACTGTCTCTCTCCCTGGTCTTGCTGGTCTCTCTTTGATCTCCCTCTGGTATCTCGCTGCTATCTCTCTGGTCTTTTTCTCTGGTCTCTCTCTGGTCTCTCTCTCTATGGTCTTTCTCTGATCTCTCCCTGGTCTCTGTGGTCTCTCTCTGTGGTCTCTCTCTCTGGTCTCGCTGGTCTCTCTTTGATATCTCTATGGTCTCAATCTTGTCCCTCTCTCTAGGGAAAATCTGGTCTCTCTCTGGTTGCTCAATCACTCTGGTCTCTCTCTGGTCTCTTTCTTGTCTCTCTCTGGTCTCTCTCTGGTCTCTCTCTCACTGGTCTCTCTCTGGTCTCTCTTGGTCTCTCACTGGTCTCTCTCGGTCTCTCACTGGTCTCTCTCTCACTGGTCTCTCTCTGGTCTCTCTCTGGTCTCTCACTGGTCTCTCTCTCTCTGGTCTCTCTTTGGATTCAATCAAACACACTGTTTATAATTAGAACATGACTTAATAATTCATGACAAAAGCTTTGAAGAAAAGACGAGATGGGACCTGGTAATTAGCGAGATGTCGTTAATTAAGAAAAGCAAAAATGTCTGGAGGCGAATAACGAGGCTCAGGCCAAAGCAACAAATTATTTACATGCGGAGACTTTGAAATCTGCAGATTGAGACTTTTACAGAAACCATTCATTTTTCTCCAAACACCGTCAGGAAGAGACCAGGGAGACCAGAGAGAGACCAGAGGGAAACCAGAGAAAGACCGGAGAGAGACCAGAGAAAGACCAAAGAGAGACAAGAGAGAGACCAGCAAGAGTGACCAGAGAGAGACCAGAGAGAAACCAGAGAGAGACCAGAGAGAGACAAGAGAGACACCAGTGAGAGAGACCAGAAAGTGACCAGAGAGAGACCAGATAGAGAGACCAGAGAGAAACCAGAGAAAGACCAGCGAGAGAGACCAGAGAGACCAAAGAGAGACCCCAGAGAGAGAGACCAGAGAGTCTAAAACATGTCTGCACATCAGCAGTGGTGTAGCAGCAGTTCTCTGTCAGCAATCCTCTCGGTTCAGTATGCACGCCGCGGCTCCAGGCCTCTCTCTGACACTGGAGCCACTTTACTGATTAAAACCTCTTATTTATTATAGTAAGAGCTTTGTATCCATTTACCGATGGTTTCAGTGCCAAGAGGCTGAAATATACTGCCACTGCGACTGCTACTACTGCTGCTACTGCTACCATTGCTACTACTACTACTACTTCTACTGATACTACTACTACTGATACTACTGTTACTAATACTGTTTCTAATGCTACTACTACTTCTATATGCTTCTACTACATGCCGTCCAGCTGAAAGAATCTTGTAAATTGTAAAAATTGTTGTGAACACAATATGCTGCTGTCAGTCACTGTTTGACTCTTTGGGCTGAGAGCTGATTGGCTGAGTGAGGGTGGTCCTGTGAAAGTTATTAACCACAACTTTAAAATCGAGAAACTCTGGAGAATTCTTTCCATAGTGTGCGTAATCTCAGGGTCCTGGTATTACACCTGCCTCTGTCCGTGGTGCTGAACGTCTAGAACAGTATCAAGTCTCTCCCAACCTTTCCCCAGCTGTAAAAAAAAAATCTAACACTAGGACTCTCAGAAATATTAAAACTACTGGAACTCCCAGAGCCGTCATTTTGACTGCTCCCATTCAAACCAAAAAAAATCTGAAAAATTACAAAGATGTTTATTATTTTTAACCTTTAATCACTTTTAATGAGAGCTAAAACTGTTCAAAATAAATGAAATACAGCAAGGCTACTTTTTGAAAGGCTAAATGCTAACTGTAACAAGTAAACAGTGTGTTGCTGTGGTAACCAGCACAGTAACTAACCAGGAGGTAAAGGTACAACTACTCACGTTTCAAAAGTACAAGATAATTTCATAAAAAATAATGACATAAAAATAAACTGCACATAGACACAGAAGTTATGAAGAGCAAATCTGTACATACGCTGAGTACTTTCACTTACAAGACCAAGAGCCGTCAAAATGACTACTCTAGGAGTTCTAGAGTTAAAACCACCCAAAAACAGCTCGTTCTCACCTGTTTGTCCGCGCTGGTCTCCTTGGTCAGAATCGGCATCTTGCTTCTTCTTCAGTCACGTTACTTTTAAAACAAATCCTCGATCTGAAAAAATAATCAGATTACATTTAACAGATTACATTTATTAAACGGACTACATTTAATAAACAGATTACATTTTACTTATTTAACATCAAAAGCTAAGATTAAGATTTAAAACCTGCTTTTTGGTCGTGCGCGCAATGCTCCATGTTGTGTCCCTAAACTATGGCACGAGTCACTCTGTCCAGTTTTAAAGTCTGAAAATCTGTACATTGCGTTTGCACCTGATTAAAGTAACTACTATACTACTACTACTATCACTGCTACTGCTTCATCTCTGTCTGGCGTCGCTACCATTTGTTTGAATGGACATGGTTCACTTTTACGCACGGGTTATTAACATAAATCCACAAGCTGTTTCCGAAGTATTGAAAAGAGCTGGAAAAGTGGACTTGCCTTTGCACTGGGAGACCGCTGGTGCTGGTTCGTGCCCGGTCCGCGTCACCTTCACGTGCATAACCGCGTCCCTCCGCTTGCCATGAGTCTCCACGGAATGGATCCGGGTTTAAGTTGGAAGTGTCGGGAGCGCTGTCTGATCTTTACCTTCACGAAGTCGTTCTCCCTGAGGCTACAAACTCCTCCTCCTGCCTTTGCAGCCGCGCGTAACCGTGCGTAATACCGCTGGATGATGGACGGACAGACGGCACGCGTCTGGCCCCCTCCCGTGCGTAAAGACCGTGGAGAGATGGAAAGGCGCGCGCTGACGGGCTTTACGCACAGCACGTAAATGAACGTTAATGGACTAGTATCAATTCAGGTCTATGCACAGGAAGGTTAGAAGAGAGATGGACCAGAGAGGGACCAGACAGAGACCAGAGAGAGACCAAAGAGAAACTAACGAGAGATCAGAGAGACCCCAGAGAGAGAGACAAGAGAGGGACCGGAGAGAGATCAGAGAGAGACCAGAGAGAGACCAGAGAGAGACCAGAGGGAGACCAGAGAGAGACCAGCGAGAGATCAGAGAGAGACAAGACAGGCACCTGAGAGAGATCAGAGAGACCAGAGAAAAACCATAGAGGGGCCAGAGAGAGCCCAGAGAGAGGCAAGAGAGAGGGAACAGAGAGAGAGACCAGAGAAAAACGAGAGAGGGATCAGAAAGAGAGAGCGATCAGAAAGAGCGACCACAGAGAGACCAGGGATAGAGACCAGATCAAAGAGGGACCAGAGATAGACAGAGACCTAAGTGGATTGTTGAAGGCATTACAGAGAAATTTGCTCTTAACCCAGACTAGAATCTAATGTTTGACACTACTCACATGCGCTGCTCTTGGAAAGGGACAGATGTTTTTGATGATAATTCACACCGCAGCACCTGGAGGAAACCCACCCAGACACGGAAAGTTCATGCAAACTTCTACTACTAGTACTACTACTACTATTATTTCTCATGTCAAACTTTTCATAATAAAACGTGAGTCCATTTCATGACAGTTTTGAACTTGAATCTTTATTAAAACACACGAGTCGTTACACGGACACAACAGACGGTCTTCCACACGACGCCATTTTGAAAGCACATATGTACAACTCTACATCAGGTCTTCGAATCAAACACAGAACCCACGCCAACGACACAGTAAAAAACCCTCTCCCACTAAAAATAGATCCTTCTGTTGTTGCGTATAGTCGCTCGGTCCTGGTCCTGGTCCTGGTCCTGGTCCTGGTCCTGGTCCTGGTCCCAGTCCTGGTCCTGAATCGTACATTTAGAGGAACGGACAAATCTCCCACAAAATCGAACACATGTACATCAACAACAAAAATGTAGTTCTGAAATGTTTAAAACTATAGAGAGCTGTTTTCAAGAGAGAAACTGAAGAGAGACTGAGAGGAAGAATAAGAGAGAGAGAGGGAAAAAGCGACAGAGAGAGAGACTGAAAGAGGGGGGGGGCGACATAACATTTCAATGTTATTAAAGCTTTGAAGTTTGTAACTTTAAAAATGAAAAAATGCATGTGGTATTTATCAAACAAAAATCTTTACACATGTGTAAGTTCTCCTTATAACAAGTTTAATCACATTTCAAGCACTTCGGTTGAACCACATGGTTTCCAAATGTACCAAGTCACTCATTTATCCAAAAGAACTGTGGGGAAAGAGGTTCCATTTAAATTATTTGCTAAAATTCATTTCTACTTTTTTATCCATGAATTTTGTAAATAAACAAAAACTAAAAAAGACAAAATATACCGTATATGTTATCCCTCTCTCTAGTCTGGTGTCTCTCTGGTCTCTCTCTCTGGTCTCTCTCTCTGGTCTCTCTCTCTGGTCTCTCTCTGGTCTCTCTCTGGTCTACTTTGTTATTACTGTAAACTCAGTTATTTTATGGTCATTTTTGCAAGCCGCTCTAAAAACACATTTGTAAACAGGGCTTCAATCTTTTTCAAAAATACTGTTATTTATCCACTGTTTCATGTTTCAGTTTTACGTCATGTGCTTTCAACAGTTTTGAAAACTCTGTCTCTCAAATAGATTTACTTGTGCATTTTGACTTGTGCTCTTTTTCCTAAAAAAGGTCTCTCTCTGGTCTCTTTCTGTTCTCTCTCTAGCTTCTCGCTGGTCTCTCGCTGGTTTCTCACTCGTCTCTATCTGGTCTCTCTCCGGTCTCTCTCTCTGGTCTCTCTCTGGTTTCTCTCTGGTCTCTCTCTCTGGTCTCTCTCTCTGGTCTCTACAGTTCAGGTGAAATCGTAGCCAGACGACTCCTCGGACAGTGACCTCTGACCCCTGAAGGCGTCCACTCCGTTCTCGTCGGCGCTGGTGCAGTTCTTCTTCTTCTTCTTCTGGCCGCGCTCCTCGAGGCGGATGGTGTCGTACAGTCCCTGCGGCGCGTCCTCCAGCAGCGTGTCCCGCTCCGAGTGCGACGGCTTCATCTGACACACGTTTCTCAACATGAGCAGCGCAGGCGCGTACAGGACGTTGATTAGGCCCATGCCGAGGTTCAGCTGCACAAAGCCGAGGTTGTGCACAATCTGCCCCGCCACGATTGGGCCCATGGCGTACGCCACCGAGTACGAGATGTCCGCGATGGCGTAGACGCTGCCGTAGACGCTGACGTGCCGCACATCCACCAGGAAGGCGAGCGTCGGCAGCAGAGCTGTGTCGACGAGCGCAATGCCAAAGCAGATGCCACACAGCGGCGCGATGAGCTGCCCGAACGTCTTACAGGCGGGGACCGTGCAGGAGCTGGCGCCGATGATGACCATGCCGAGCGCCGCGTAGAACCACTGCAGGTTGGGGTTCTTCGCCGCCAAACGCACTGTGATGTAGACGCCGAATACGTGCGGGAAGAAGGCGGGCAGCCACGTCAGGCCCATCTCCCACTGCGTGGAGTGCATGGTGCTCTCCATCCAGTTGGCAATGGTCGGCTCCAGGAACGCTAGCGGGATGTTACACACGGTTAGCGCGCCCGCGACCACTGCGATGTATGGGTCGATCATGAGCCGATAGATGGGAGGACCCACAGGGAGGTTCTCGCGCGTCCGATTGGTTAGCGGCCTGATCACAGTTAGCAGCAAGAAGCCGTCGGCGAGGCATATACACGCCAGCACAATGAACGGTACTCTCTTCCCGGCGAATTCGTACAAGATTCCACCAAATGGCGGCGCAACAAGACTCCCGAACGAGATGAACGCCAGCGCGATTCCCAGGGCGCGCGTCCGCTCCGCCTCCTCTGTGTACTTGTCGGCAATCATGGCTAACCCTGAGGTGTCCGCGAACGCCGAGCCCAGGCCCTGCAGGCTCCTGGCGATGAACAACGTGGCGTAGTTCTCAGCGAACGCAAAAATACAGGTGGAGACAAACATGACCATCAAACCGATCAGCAGTGGGATGTCGTAGCCCACGCGGTCGATGAAGGTGCCGCTGATGGGGTTGACCAGCAGCTGCAGGATGGCCTTGGATGCGAACAAGACACCGATCTGCAGGTCCAGGTTGTTCTTCGTCTCGGCATTGGACTGTTGCGTGCTGTTGGGGTGCAGGACCAGGTGCACATGCTCGCTCTGCTCGCTCTCCAAGTCGGCGAGATAGTCCGGGATGATGGGCACAATGACCATGTAGAGCATGTTGTCCAGCAGCAGCGCCACGCACACAATGACCAGGATGATGCGCCGCTGCTGGTGCGGGTCCTGCATGGAGGCGCCCAGTTGTCTGGTCTTGGCGCCCATCGCCGACAGACTCATGACGGCGGATTTGGCGAAACCCGAAGTTCCGCTGGTCTCTTGCTCCATGTTAGAGCTGCACTGGTTTCACGGCCTCCGGAAAAAAAAACACAAAGATCTTGGACTCAGCTTTGCCAAAATGTTCTCATGTTTTGTCTCAGCTCAAAAGCTTTCAATGCAGGATTTCAACGTGATTTAGTCAAAAAGGGGCCACAGCTTTAAAAATCTGGGAGTTGATTGATTTTGAAGTAAAACTACTTTCTTCAACTGGTCTTTCTCCTTTCAAGATTAAATTAACAATATTTTGTGCTTTCTTGGACGAGAAAAATATCACAATTGACCAAAAACGTGCCAATTTTTTTTTTCAATTTCTGTGCATTTCTTTCGCCAGTTTTAGCTGAAATCTCAAAAATGACTGCTTTGAACTTGGCTTAATGAGCTCGAGCGCTCTGTAAACAGCTGTTTGTGCGTCTCTTACTTGTGCCTTTATCTTGGGTTAATACAAACCCACTATTTCCTTTGCGTTGTTTTTAATACAATAGTCGTCGTTGTGCGTCTAGTCTCTGCTTCTGCGCGCGCTGTGCTTCTACTTGGACAAAAACAGGGGAAATGATTCAGAAATCTCACATTTTTTTCATTTGATTGTGCGCTTTCTCTTCTCTGTGCGTGAAGCGAACCTTGTGCCAGATACCATCACACAACGAACATGTATTTGGTCATATATTTGGTCTCGTGTCGTCTGTGAGCGTCAGGAAGTCAGACATTTCTCCGCTCGAACTGGAGACGATCACACTGTGCGCGTTTCGGCTTCCAGACCTGTGCGTAAAGATGCCATGACAGTGCGTAAAAATCATATGTAATTGATGGATGAAGCGACGCGCGGTGCCATGGCTCTCACTGTGTCCTCTGCGCCAAGAAAGTAAAAATAAATTCAAAATTAAGCAAAAAGTTAAGTAATGAGCAGTGACGTGTGGCTTGAGGGAGAGATCCAATCAGACGGAGATAACACAGAGAAATTGGATGGAGTCCGTGGTTTGGTGATGGCGCGCGCTTTCTTCTGACATTGGTGAAGTAGGAACAGATTCTCGAGTCAGCAGAAGGAGAAGAAGTGGTTGTTTCTGAGCCACGGCGCGCTCTGGTCCCGCATCCAAAGAGGAGAGAGTGTAGCGTTTGTAAAAAGATAAAAAATTAGTTCTGTTTCGTGGTGTCAGCTCAGAATCCAAGACCAGATCCAGGTTTTTCTCTGAACATTCACGGAGATTGATCAAAATTCTTGTGCTTTTGGAGCTGTGACGTCTTTGCCCCCGCATAGATCTGATCCAGAGTCAGTTCAATCTCTCAGAATCCTGATTTTATATATTTCTTTTTTTGCCGCGAAAGTCCGCGCGTCCTGGAGCCAAACTTTGCTCTGCGGTCGTGTCTCTGCGCCTCGCGTGACCCGAGTGTCGCGCGGCTCCCGTGGCCCTCGTGCACGCGCCTCCTTCATTCACTTGCACGCGCATGGTGCGTGGTGCGTGTAGGGTGCGCTCACGCGAGGGGCAACGTGATAGCCGCAAATGGCTTTGGTTATTTTATTTGTTGCGTTACTACAATAACAGTAGTAGCAGCAGCAACATGTGTAACAGCAGTAGTAGTAGAATATTAGTAGTAGTAGTAGTAGTAGTTGTGATATTAATTAAACTTAGAAGCACGTACTCTAAGAAATAAGATGATTTATTGACTTTTTTTTAAAGTCAAGCAATTTTAACAGAACTCGAACCAATACAGATAAGATTTATAAGATTAAAAATACCTTTATTAATCCTGAAGGAGCCAAAGAGACCAGAGGGAGAGACCAGAGAGAGACCAGAGAGAGACCAGAGGGAGAGACCAGAGAGAGACCAGAGAGAGACCAGAGGGAGAGACCAGAGAGAGACCAGAGAGAGACCAGAGAAAAAGAGACCTAAGAGGGACCAGAGAGAGAGACCAGAGAGACCCAAAAGAGACCAGAGGGAAAGACCAGAGCGAGACCAGAGAGACAAAACAGGGTTCGAGGCCTCCAGTAAATGATAAAAGTTGATTAACTGACTGTCATCGTTTCTACAGAGGTCTGGCGTTGATGGTACATTGGCGCCCTCTGGTGGAACCGGTCTCACTGTGACGCGTGGGGCATGTGCGCAGTTGTTAAAGCTGAGGTATGTAACTTTCAAACCACAACATTAGAACAATGTCATAAACTTTACGTCACTTTAGACGTAGAAACAGTTGTTTCTGTCACTTGTGTTGATGTATTGGCCAGAAAAGTGACAAAGGTTCTCTCAGCCTGAAGTGTCAAATAGTGACTCACTAGGTTCTTTCTTGCGAGATTCAGGCCACGCATACTGTTTCTTTCCCGTTATTTATAGCCCGGTGTCAGAAGCAGCAGTCTGAGCAGAGTATGTCCTGGTGGACCTTCAGCTGGCCTCTCCTGATGTGGACGAGAAGCAGAGGTCCCTTTCTGGTCTCTCTCTAGACTCTCTCCGGACTATCTCTGGTCTCTCTCTCTGGTGTCCCACTGATTTCTCTCTGGTCTCTCTCACTCTCACAGGACTCCACAGACACCACCATCAATAAAACATCTTTTATTTTTAGACTTTTTACAATCTTTGTTCAGGAAAAGCTGAGAACATGTTGCAGTAAACAATGATTCGTTGATGTAAACAGAGGATCAATCACTCACAGGAAAACAGTATAAAGATGTAAACGGCAGCCTCCACACAGCCCTTTGTAAAAACAGGAGTGAGACCAGGGAGAGAGACCAGGGAGAGAGACCAGAGAGAGACCAGAAAGAGAGAGGGCAGAGAAATAAACAAAGAGAGATCAGAAAGGGGGATATTTGGGGATGTCACTCCTCCTCCATGAGCGCCCAGGCCTCCTCTGCTTTCATGTAGAACTGATTTGCTAAACGACCTTTCATCGCCGCCATCGCCGCTTCTGCCGCCTCCGTGAACAGGTCTCCTACAAGAGAAAGACGTGAGTGGGAAAGGTAGGCGTGTTGTTTGACAGAGATCCGAGAGAACCCAGATAGAGACCAGATAGAGACCAGAGAGAGACCAGAGAGAGAGACCAGAGTAATCCAAAAGAGAGACCAGGCAGAGGGACTAGAGAGAGACCAGGCAGAGGCCAGTCCTGTCCTGGTCCTCACCTGCCCTCTGAGGGTCCGGCTTCAGTCCGTGGCCTCCCTCCGCTAACATCTCGGCCTCTCTGGACAGAAGCTGATATCGCGGCTCGTCCTGTGTCCCATCGAACTCTCCTCCCTCATCGTAGTCCATCATGTTCAGAGCACTGTCATACCAGTGCATGGCCTCCTCCCAGCTTTGCTTCCTGAGGGCAGAGACCAGATTGAGACCACAGAGAGACCAGAGAGAGACCAGAGAGAGACCAGAGAGAGACCAGGAGCCAGAATGGATCTTATCAACGATCACATGGATTTTATGACTAAGTTTCATTGTCGCGGTTTGAAAGTTAGGTCCCCCAGCTTTACCGGTCGACTGGGAGGTTGTATCCGGTGTCGTAGGCTCTGGCCACAGTGATCATACTGCTGCGGTCTCCAGCCTCCGCCGCCTGCAGAAGGTACCGGAACCCTCTGGCTCTGTTCCCCGCACTGTCCTGGAAACACATCACACATGCACTTCAGGAGAGACCAGATAGAGACCGGACAGAGACCAGAGAAAGACCGGACAGAGACCGGATAGAGACCAGAGAAAGACCGGACAGAGACCAGAGAGAGACACCAGAGAAAGACCACAAAGAGGCTAAAGAGAGACCATAAAGAGACCCGAGAGAGACAAGAGATAGACACCAGAGCGAGACCAGAGCGAGGCCAGAGAGAGAGATCAGTTGCTGTCATAGATGTCAAAGAGCACGCTCCTGAGAACTGGGGGATGGAGACTTCTGCTCACGGTCAGAGGAGATTCTAACCTCATGATCATTAACAAAGATAAATGTGTTGCTGGTACCTCCATCTCCAGGTCCGGCAGGATGTGGTGCGGCAGTTGCATATAGGCCAGGCCCAGGGCAATAATGGCCTCCAGCTCCCCGCACAGAGCTGCCCTCTCCAGGTGGAACAGAGCCGCGTCCTGGTCCCACACCTGGTCCTTCTCACAGAAGCGTCCGGCTTCATGGTACCGCACCATGGCCAAGTGCACCTGTTGGGACCACAGCGGGAAAGGTGGGTGTGTTGTTTGTTCGTTTTCACCAACGGGGAAGAGAGAGAGGAGACATAGAAGGGTATACAGTACATAAGGGTACATATTCTACTTTCAAAAAAAGTGTTTTAAAGTTACAATGAGAGAGAGAGAGAAACCAGAGAGAGACTAGAAAGAGAGAGACCAGAGGGAGCAGAGAGTAAGACAAGAGAGAGACCAGAAAGACCGAAAAAAAAAAAAACAGAGGGGGACCGTAGAGAGTCAGTTCTGTAGTAAACATACAGTGCCTTGCGAATGTATTCGGCCCCCTTGAACCTTTCGCCACATTTCAGTCTTCAAACATAAAGATATAAAATTTTAATTTTTTGTCATGAATCAACAACAAGTGGGACACAATCGTGAAGTGGAACGAAATTTATTGGATAACTTTTTTAACAAATAAAAAACTGAAAAGTGGGGCGTGCAATATTATTCGGCCCCTTTACTTTCAGTGCAGCAAACTCAGTCCAGAAGTTCAGTGAGGATCTTTGAATGATCCAATGTTGTCCTAAATGACTGATGATGATAAATAGAATGCACCTGTGTGTAATCAAGTCTCCGTATAAATGCACCTGCTCTTTGATAGTCTCAGGGTTCTGTTTAAAGCACAGAGAGAACCATGAAGACAAAGGAACACACCAGGCAGGTCCGAGATACTGTTGTGGAGAAGTTTAAAGCCGGATTTGGATACAAAAAGATTTCCCAAGCTTTAAACATCTCAAGGAGCACTGTGCAAGCAATTATATTGAAATGGAAGGAGTATCAGACCACTGCAAATCTACCAAGACCCGGCCGTCCCTCCAAACTTTCATCTCAAACAAGGAGAAGACTGATCAGAGATGCAGCCAAGAGGCCCATGATCGCTCTGGATGAACTGCAGATAACTACAGCTGAGGTGGGAGAGTCTGTCCATAGGACAACAATCAGTCGTGCACTGCACAAATCTGGCCTTTATGGAAGAGTGGCCATTTCTCAAAGATATCCATAAAAAGTCTTGTTTAAAGTTTGCCACAAGCCACCTGGGAGACACACCAAACATGTGGAAGAAGGTGCTCTGGTCAGATGAAACCAAAATCAAACTTTTTGGCCACAATGCAAAACGATATGTTTGGCGTATAAGCAACACAGCTCATCATCCTGAACACACCATCCCCACCTCAGCTGTAGTTATCTGCAGTTCATCCAGAGTGATCATGGGCCTCTTGTCTGCATCTCTGATCAGTCTTCTCCTTGTTTGAGATGAAAGTTTGAAGGGACGGCCGGGTCTTGGTAGATTTGCAGTGGTCTGATACTCCTTCCATTTCAATATAATTGCTTGCACAGTGCTCCTTGAGATGTTTAAAGCTTGGGAAATCTTTTTGTATCCAAATCCGGCTTTAAACTTCTCCACAACAGTATCTCGGACCTGCCTGGTGTGTTCCTTTGTCTTCATGGTTCTCTCTGTGCTTTAAACAGAACCCTGAGACTATCAAAGAGCAGGTGCATTTATACGGAGACTTGATTACACACAGGTGCATTCTATTTATCATCATCAGTCATTTAGGACAACATTGGATCATTCAAAGATCCTCACTGAACTTCTGGAGTGAGTTTGCTGCACTGAAAGTAAAGGGGCCGAATAATATTGCACGCCCCACTTTTCAGTTTTTTATTTGTTAAAAAAGTTTAAATTATCCAATACATTTTGTTCCACTTCACGATTGTGTCCCACTTGTTGTTGATTCATGACAAAAAATTAAAATTGTATATCTTTATGTTTGAAGCCTGAAATATGGCGGAATGTTGAAAGGTTCAAGGGGGCCGAATACTTTCGCAAGGCACTGTATGTGATGATGATGATGATGAGTGAGCTTCACCTTTCCCAGCACAGACTGTCCGATCTTCTTCTGCAGCATAGAGCTAAGTCTCTCCACCTCAGTGGCCACACACGAGGGTCTGTGCACGTGGGCTCGGGACGAGTGGAAGAAGCTCCACTTCTCGTCCGTCAGCTGCAGAGAGAGTCACGGGTCACACATTCTGTACATGAGGCTTCTTTGAGCTAGCAGGTTAGCATTGTCTATCTGTATACAGTCTATGTTAGCATTGTCTATCTGTATACAGTCTGTGTTAGCATTGTCCATCTGTATACAGTCTGTGTTAGCATTGTCCATCTGTATACAGTCTGTGTTAGCATTGTCCATCTGTATACAGTCTGTGTTAGCATTGTCCATCTGTATACAGCCTGTGTTAGCATTATCATCTGTATACAGTCTATGATCAGTGCAGTAAAATCAGTAATCAATATTTTGCAAGACCAGTCATAGTCATAATATTTCTATTGTACAGTGCAGCTTTGGTTTCATTGGTTTAACTGTATCAATTCAAAACGATGTCAACAAAAGAAATTCTACACTAAAATTATAAATCTATACATATTATACATGTTACATGCAGGTAACACACAAGCACAAGACAATGACACAGGTGAAGATTTGGGAGGGAAAAAAAGAGGTACATGTTTTTTTTTCAGGAGGAAGAATGGGCCAGAATTCCATTTAAATTGAATTTGAACAATATTTTTTAACTGTGATTTTCCCAACTCAATTCTCGTCTCCAGTGGGGCAGCCAGAGCTGTTTACAAAGCACTAATAATATCATACTATAAAACCAGAGAGAGAGACCAGAGAGAGACTAGAGAGAGAAAAGAAAGAGCAGAAAGAGACCAGAGAGAGACCAGAGAGAGAGAGCTCTAATGAGAGTCTGTAAAGTCCATGCTGGTCTGTATTCACCGCCTCAGAGTCTGGAGTGTGAGGGGAGTGTGGAGAGTTCAGATTAGAAACGGCTCTGGGAGGAATCACCATCTTTCTCTGAAGAATTAAACAGAAAAGCAACGAAACCAGGGAAGAAAATTAGAGGAAAATGAATGGAATTTTGTTAGAAGGAAACAGGGAAAAGAGAAGGCAAAGACATGAATTCTGAATATTTATCTGCTGCATTATCATCTCGTAAATGATCTATAGACCAAAAGTATTGAGACGTGCACCCATTTATATAGAACGAAAGAGACCGGTTTATTTCAGTTATAAGAATGAAGAGAAAGTAATGGGCACAGGGACCAGAGAGAGAGACAAGTGAGAGACCAGAGAGAAACAAGAGAGAGACCAGAGAGAGAGCAGAGAGAGAGAGCAGAGAGACCAGAGAGAGGACAGAGAGAGAACAGAGAGAGACCAGAGAGAAACCAGAAAGACACCAGAAAGAGACCAGAGAGAGACCAGATAGAGACCAGATAGAGACCAGATAGAGACCAGATAGAGACCAGATAGAGACCAGATAGAGACCAGATAGAGACCAGAGAGAGACCAGATAGAGACCAGAGAGAGACCAGATAGAGACCCTAACTAATCATTGATGACATGTTTCGATGTTTGAATCCATCCAAACTGACTGAGACAAAAGAGAAAAGTAAAGCTTCAGAATTCAGATCGTTGCTTTGACAGAGTGACGGGGACTGGGAGCTGGAGCTGGAGGATCTGCGGTGGAGTTTTACCCTTCTCACGCTGTCCTCATCAGACTCTGAGTAGTATCTTTGGTGACGAATAGGAATCTGAGAGACATGCACAAGACCACGGAATAAAACAAGATCCAGGACATTTAAGGACATTTGTGGACAGTGGTCATCGCTCTATGGACCGATGATTCTCTGATCTGCTGTTGGTGGATCCACAAATTGGTGAAGTCCTCCAAGACGACTGCTGCTGTGATTTTAGGGCGAAACACAAATACGTGGACACTGTACTTTGATTTCAATTGAATTTGTTAATGAGCAGAAGGTCGTCTGGTGGGGCGCTAAAAGGGAAAAGAATATTAGAAACGGCTCAAAATCAAAATAACACTTTTGACGGAAACAATTGTGGATCTGGAAACTGGTCTACAGCCTCAGTCCTGGATCTACAGCCTCAGTCCTGGGTCTACAGCCTCAGTCCTGGGTCTACAGCCGCAGTCCTGGATCTACAGCCTCAGTCCTGGATCTACAGTCTCAGTCCTGGATCTACAGCCTCAGTCCTGGATCTACAGCCTCAGTCCTGGATCTACAGCCGCAGTCCTGGATCTACAGTCTCAGTCCTGGGTCTACAGCCTCAGTCCTGGGTCTACAGCCTCAGTCCTGGATCTACAGCCTCAGTCCTGGATCTACAGCCTCAGTCCTGGATCTACAGCCTCAGTCCTGGATCTACAGCCGCAGTCCTGGATCTACAGTCTCAGTCCTGGATCTACAGCCTCAGTCCTGGATCTACAGCCTCGGTCCTGGATCTATTGCCCTTATTTTGACACTTTTGATTTGAATGAAATCCCTCTATGTCGGTTATCTGTCTCTGTAAATATTCAATATCCCCGACTCAACACACCAGTAAATATAAATAAAAAAACACAGATGTCTTGAGTCTAATACTAGATCAAGTACTAGTACATATAGAGTTGGTGCTCACCCCATCCACGTGGTCATTGGGGTCCCCCTCACTCCGGCGCTCGCTGGGATAACCACTGTCTCCTCCGTTCTCCGAATCCTGCACAAAAAACACAGCTTTAAGTTAAAGATGAAGAGATCCTTTATTCAGATCTAACTAAGCTGCCACTAGAGGGAGCTGCAAACACACAGTGAGAGACCAGGAGAGACCAGGAGAGACCAGAGAGAGACCAGAGAGAGACCAGAGAGAGACCAGAGAGACCAGAGAGAGACCAGAGAGAGACCAGACAGAGACCAGCGAGAGGGACCAGGTCTGAACAGCTGTGGACAGATGTGTGCAGACTTTGGGCTCTAACAGGTTGTAAAGACACTAATCGCTGGTTAAACATTTGCACACTTTAAAACTTCCACAAACAGAGGCAGCAGAAGGCGAAGGGAGTAGGCCTGTCACAATAACAAATTTTGCTAGACAATTAATTGTCTCAAAATGTATTGCGATAAGCGATAATATTGTCGTTCTGAGATCATTTTCATCCTATACAATGATAATGATGCAGACACCTTTTCAAAGATAAATAAAAACCACCGCCGGAAGTGGCGGAAGTAGTGGGCGGGCTTTGATGCTAACAGAGTTAAGCTAGCGGCTTTTTGTATAAAGTTCTTCGCCAATAATGCAGCTCTGCAGCGTCTCTGTGTCCAGAGACCTTCCAGAGACTTTATATAACAGCAGTATGTGTTCACGGAGGTGCGCCATAAGTTTATTTTATCATTAAACGGTACTTCCGCATCGGCGAACACGCTCACGCTAGCTGCGCTAGTTTAGTCACTACTAGAGCCGGAATGAGAACAACTACTGTGTCCCCCGATGTCAATCTTGGTTAAGTCCTGGTTTAGTCCTGGTTTAGTCCTGGTTTAGGTCCTGTTTTGGCTGTATTTTGTATTTTTGAGTAATTTCAGTCTGCTTGCTGAATGTTCCCGTGACCACTGTGCGGCTCTCTGACCCGAGAGAGAGGGAGGGAGCGAGACGAGGAAAACAAACAAGCATGCAAATGGAATTAATGACGGCCAGAAAAATTATTGAGCTAATTTTAATTAATGTGCGATTAATTGATTTATTAAATATTGCGACGGGCCTAGAAGTGAGGACTCACTTTGTGTTCTCCCGAGTTGTTGTTGAAGCGTTCTTGCTCAAAAGGTGCAGAATGAAGACCTGGAAAAGAAAAGTGAGAAACTATAGACACTCTTTTGGTCCAATCACAGCACAGATAGAGTAGAGTAGAGAGAGTGACCAGAGACTGAAGGAGACCTGTCCTCCTCGGGCAGACCCGAGAGCAGAAGAGAAGGTCTGGACCCAAGAGAGAGACTACAGAGCGACCAGAGAGAGACCAGAGAGAGGCCAGAGAGAGACCAGAGAGAGACCAGAGAGAGATCAGAGAGAGACCAGAGAGAGACCAGAGAGAGACCAGAGAGAGACCAGAGAGAGACCAGAGAGAGACCAGAGAGAGGCCAGAGAGACCAGAGAGAGACCAGAGAGAGACCAGAGAGAGAGGGGTGAGCCGACTCACCCAGAGGGGACCGGCCCGAACCCAAGCCCATGGTGAGGGGGGAGCAGGGGATGGAGTCTGGATCACTCATAGTGTCGTCTACAGAGGAGGTTTCTGACAGACGCGAGAGCAGAGGAGGAGCGCGACCAGAGGAGAAGGTCCGAACCCGAGGAGAACCACAGAACTCCTCACAGCCTCTGAGCTTTGTCTCCGCGGACTTCTACAGAGAACACAGAGAAGTGAGATGTTAGAGAGCAGAGAGAGACCAGAGAGAGACCAGAGGTGTTACTCACCAGCAGTTTGTTGGTGCAGTCGAGCTGAGTCTTCTCCGGCGGAGACAGATCGAACGGTGTGAGACCCATGCTCTTACAGATCTTGTTACACAGGTGAGAGTGGAAGAACAGCGCCATCCCTCGCACTCCTGCAACATTACACCTCTGTCAGACCACAGACTGTACACAGATGGACAATGCTAACAAGCTAACTTAATGAAGCCCAATCAAGCCCCGGCGATCCAAGATGGCGCCCTATTCAAAAATGGCCTGTGCTCAGTCGCGCATGTGCCACCATGGGCACCGAAAGATTAGTGGAATATGGAATATTTGGTCCTCCCAGCTCTGCGGAGTGGATTTCTAGAAAACCAAAGGATTTAAAAGAAAAAAAGTTCTGGACACTAAAATCCCCACAAAATCCGACCTTTATGAAAGCTGTAGGTTCTCTGTCAGCTGAGGTCGAGCTGTTTCAGTTCACAGTGAGTTCTATGGGGAACATTTCTGGGTAGGCCACATGAATTTAGTCTTGTTTAGTCTGCAGTGCCGCGAGAATCAGCCGAGTACATGTGTCCTTCAGCTCCTAATACCCTATCAACATATGATAATACATCCATGAGCCCAAAAGGCAAGTGCACTTGGATACTCTAGCTCCTGATTGGCTCTTTGGTTGCTAGGCTGTTGATACCTGCATCATTTGGCTTCATATTCCCACCAAGAACCACTTTGAGTAAGCTCCAATCCTCTAACACACAACTTTGAGAGACAAGAGGGAGAGAGAACAGAGAGACCAGAGAGAGACCCGAGAGAGTGCATACCCAGGTTCCCGTCTCCGTAGTCTGTGCCCTTCTCTGTATGGATCTGAGGGTCAGTGTAGAGGTCGCCCACGCCCTGGATGTCCACCACGATGAGCTGGTGCCCCGAGCGCTCAAAGCTGAAGTGACTGAACGCCTGCAAGTGCAACATTCAAACTATGAGAGAGAGAGGGTCTGATCTTGTTTGGTTCAGCACTTAGAGTTGCCTTGTGTATGAACTGTGCTACACAAATTAACTTGCTTTCCCCTGGTACCTGTGGAGTGAGCCGGATGTTGTCGTCGCGCACGAAGCCGGAGTTGGAGTTGTATTTGATGTATTTTCCTTCGATGTAGTGCTCCAGGTGGAACAGAGGCTTTCCAGGTCTGTGCACCATCTCCACCACACACATCTGCATGATATCCACCTGACACACACACTTTCTCAATTATGGTCTCTCTCTCTCTCTGGTCTCTGTTTCTGGACTCTCTCACTCTAGTCTCTCTCTGGTCTTCCTCCTCGGATCTCTCTCTGGTCTCTCTCTTGTGTCTCTCTATAGTCTCTCTCTGGTCCCTCTCTCTGGTCCCTCTCTCTGGTCCCTCTCTCTGGTCCCTCTCTCTGGTCCCTCTCTCTGGTCCCTCTCTCTGGTCTCTCTCTCTGGTCTCTCTCTCTGGTCTCTCTCTCTGGTCTCTCTCTCTGGTCTCTCTCTCTGGTCTCTCTCTGGTCTCTCTCTGGTCTCTCTCTGGTCTCTCTCTGGTCTCTCTCTGGTCTCTCTCTGGTCTCTCTCTGGTCTCTCTCTGGTCTCTCTCTCTGGTCTCTCTCTGGTCTCTCTCTGGTCTCTCTCTGGTCTCTCTCTGGTCTCTCTCTGGTCTCTGTTATCATTTAAAAAACATGTTGAGTAGAGGTTTACACACAGAGGCCCCTCCCCCCTATGTTTTATTATAGGCTTCAAATGTCAGGATCAGATTACAACAGTTTAAATACAGACCACCACTGGAAAATCATTCTAAACTCGCAAATTTGCTGCGTTAGTCTTACTATAGAGAGAGAGACCAGAGAGAGAAGCAAAGAGAGAGAGACCAGAGAGAGAGACAAGAGTGAGACCAGCGAGAGAGACTAGAGAGAGACCAAAGAGAGACCAGAGAGTAATGAGAGAGAGACCAAAGAGAGACCAAAGAGACCAGAGAGAGAGACCAGAGAGAGACTGCAGTGATATTTACACTCAGTAACTATTTAACTTGTAGTGCTTCAAGGACAGTAGCATCAGGGTCAGGGTGTTAGTAGGTCATGCTTTCTGTGGGGGAGGTGTTGAAAGGAGCTGCGCAGAATAGCAATGAGCCAAAACAAAGACTGAACAGTGGCTTAAATAAGCACCAGGGACTAAACCAGAAAGACTGAAACTACTGACCATGTGACCAGAGGGAGAAAGGACAGTTTAAACCTCCATCTGCAGAGAGAGAGAGACCAGAGAGAGACCAGAGAGAGAGAATAATTTTATAATAGACAAGGGTCTCATCCACTCGTGTGTGTCTAACCTCTTATTAGGTGTCTCTCTGGTCTTTGGGGGTCTCTGTTGTATCTCTCACCTGTTTGGGGGGCCGGTGGCGGTTGTACTCCTCTCCCCAGAGCTTGGCCTCCATCTGCAGCCGGACGTCCTCGAAGTACACGTCTCTGTCCACCGGCTCCATGTAGCGTTTGGCCACGTAGTTAGAAGCAGACTTCCAGTTACTGCTGTGGGAGAAGTTCGACAGCTTCTTCCTGAAATCAGAACAACACCAGAGAAGTTTAGAGAGAGAGAGCAGAGGGACATAGAGAGTCCAGAGAGAGAGCAGAGAGAGAGAGAGGGGAGGCAAGAGAGAGAGAGGAGAGGGAGAGAGAGAGAGGCCAGAGAGAGTGCAGAGAGAGGTCAGAGAGAGAAACGTTGTTGATCATTTAAATCCTGATTATTTTAGTTTGTGAGGCTGATGATCTTTATACGTACGTTCTGAAACACTCTCGCATGGCGCCTTTCCCAAACGGCTGCGAGAGACAAAGAAGGGACACCATGGTTAAATAATAATAACAAGATGAGATAAAAAAACACAGTACTTTACCTGGGAGGCCATCTTGATGTGGACTTGGTCTTGGGCCCATTCTCCATTGACAGCGTTGTACCTACAAAACAAAAGCCACAAGTGTTTTAAGTCGATATGCGCTGAAATGCAGTGTCCATCAAAGACAACAGTGGGAAAGGTCGCCGTGTTGTTTGGACCGATGTCGACTTTTCACCAAGGGTAGACGGGAACGTGGCAAAATACAAGGGTCTAAACAATCTAAAGACTTGCAAAGTAAGTCTAACCACAGAGAGAAACCAGAGAGAGACCGGAGAGAGACCAGAGAGGGACCAGAGAGGGACCAGAGAAAGAGACCAGAAAGAGACCAGAGAGAGACCAGAGAGGGACCAGAGAGGGACCAGAGAGAGACCAGAGAGGGACCAGAGAGAGACCAGGGAGAGACCAGAGAGAGACCAGAGAGGGACCAGAGAGAGACCAGGGAGAGACCAGAGAGAGACCAGAGAGAGACCAGAGAGGGACCAGAGAGAGACCAGAGAGAGACCAGAGAGAGACCAGAGAGGGACCAGAGAGAGACCAGAGAAAGAGACCAGAGAGAGACCAGGGAGAGACCAGAGAGACTGGATAGAGACCAGAGAGAGACTATAGAGACCAGAGAGAGGCCAGAAAGAGAGACCAGGGCGAGACAAGAGAGAGACCAGAGAATGAGACCAGGGAGACAACGAAGAGTGACCAGAGAGATACAGAGATAAAGACTATAGAGAGACCATAGAGAGAGACCAGTGAGAGACAGGAGAGAGACCAGAGAGAGGTCAGAGAGAGAGAGACAATAGAGAGACCGGATAGAGAACAAAGAGAAACAAAAAGAATTCAGTGACCAAAGAGAGATGAAAACCAGAGCCAGACCAGAGGTAATCACAGTATAATGGACTACAAGTTTCTAAGACACTTTCAAACATATTTTTCTCTGGGACAACTTCATACAGCCAAGAGCAGAATGTGCAACAGCCCACACTCTGGCAGTGAGAGACCCTTCTGTGGCTCCGTCTCTGGTTTAGGGCGATGGCCATGACCCTACTTTTGACCTTTGGCCTCACGGTTCTCACTATAGTCGTCTCAGTCATGTTAATATCCTTTGAGAGGTTTAAACTCGCTCAAACATATTCTGTAGCTGCAATGTCAGTCTGGAACAATCACACAGATATTTGGCCAAAACCTTTCATCGTTCGTCATCTCTGCAATTTTGTGTTGTCTTCTTAAACAGCTGTAAATCTCTCTGCTGCCTCTGTGCATCTGTTCAAAGCCGTTTGTAGATCTGACCTTTTGGCCCTGGCTCTGAATGTGCAACAGGTGTGAAACCCAAGAAGAGGATTACTGCAGCGATTTAGACCAGATACGGTCTGGATCAGGTCTTTTTGCCCTTGTGTCCGAGTCACTTTGACTGAGTCCTGATCCGATACTTCTTTAACACACACACACAGATAAATCATAATCATCCAGGTCTCCAAGATGTCTGCCCCTGGTCTCTCTTAGATGTATGCCTCTGGTCTCTCCAAGATGCCTGCCCCGGGTCTCTCCAAGATGTCTGCCCCTGCCAATTTGGTTCATGCTTGTACCATGGACGTCCCAAACCTTAGCAGAAGAGACCAGGTTCTGGCTCTGGTTCTCCTGGTCTTTTGTGTCTTCAGTGGTTCTACTTCAGCAGGACCAGAGAGAGACCAGAGAGAGGCCAGAGCGAGAGAACAGAGAGAGAGAGAAACCAAAGAGAGAGACCAGAGAAAGACCAGAGAGAGAGACCAGAGAAAGACCAGAGAAAGACCCAAGACCAGAGTGAGAGAACAGAGAGAGAGAGACCAGATAGAGAGACTAGATAGAGAGACCCGAGACCAGAGTGAGAGACCAGGGACCTGAGAGGGACATGTGAGCGCTCTGACCATTCAGAGCAGAGTTAGAGCTAAGTTTATAGAAAACCAATAAATTTCAAGAGAAAATAAAAGTTGGACCAATTCTTGTCCTGACAGAGTGCAGCTGGAGCAGACAGGTTACATCAGACCACTTTCACTGTAGTTTACATCATGGAACATAAATATAGCACCAGTGAACTTCACACGACCCACTCACTGAAATAATCAATGAGGATGGACGAAGACGGGGGAGGACGAGCAAAGTGCACGTATCTTAAATACTCTCTGGTCTCTCTCTCTGCTTTCCATACGCCCCAAACCCAACATTATCTGCAAATCCTTGACAGCACTTAGTTTTGTTGTATGAACTTCACTTTCAGTACCTTTTGCCATTTATTCTGCAGCCCTCCTCACATCTAACACAACACTCTCTCTCCATCTGCTCTCACTCTCTCTTTCTTCCCTCTCTCTCTCCTCTCCACGTGGACTGCATATTTCCACAGTCCCATGCAGAGAGCAGAGAGGAGCTTGTTTGCAAACGGGTTCAAACTTTCTGCTGGTCTCAGGTCTGGGAACAGCGTGTGCGGACGAACGTTACTACAGCGAGCAGCAGGCAGAGATATAGGGTTAAAATTAGCAGGAAGGAGGATGTGATACGTGTGGCTATGTCGAGGTGGAATGGCTGCGAGGGCGAGACCAGGCGAGTCAAAACAGGATTATGTAACAGAAGCAAAGGAGAGAGAACCACTGTCAGCCCTGCACAAGAGAGAGAGAAGAGTCTTGCAAAAGTGAAATGACCACAACGTGCTGTCCTGTCAAAACACGTTACCTCTTGTCTCTCTTTGGCCGCTCTCTGGCCTCTCTCTCTGGCCTCTCTCTCTGGCCTCTCTCTCTGGCCTCTCTCTCTGGCCTCTCTCTCTGGTCTTGCTGGTCTCTCTCTGGCCTCTCTCTTGTCTCTCTCTCTGGCCTCTCTCTTGTCTCTCTCTCTTGTCTTTCTTTCTGGCCTCTCTCTCTGGTCTGAAGTAAACAGAACTAAACTTGTCAGAGGTTGATGAGTGGAGTGTGATCATTAACTCTCTTGCACAGAGGCTGGTCGTGTTTGTAAACAGATAAAGATTAACTCAAACCTGAACTCTCTGGCCTCTGACGTTGTGCTTTCTGTTTGGCAGAGGTCTGGGCATCGCGGTCACATTTATTTGCGTCAGTGGGTCAGATAGTGAAACGGACACCACAACTAGTTCACATACTGTCACTGGACTAAGTATCGTACACAGAGAGACACGTATTACACTATTACTACAGACGTCAGGAAGTCAAGCAGATACCTCTCTCTGGTCTCACTCTCTGGTCTCACTCTCTGGTCTCACTCCTCTGGTCTCACTCTCTGGTCTCACTCTCTGGTCTCACTCTCTGGTCTCACTCTCTGGTCTCACTCTCTGGTCTCACTCTCTGGTCTCACTCTCTGGTCTCACTCTCTGGTCTCACTCTCTGGTCTCACTCTCTGGTCTCACTCTCTGGTCTCACTCTCTGGTCTCACTCTCTGGTCTCACTCTCTGGTCTCACTCTCCGGTCTCACTCTCTGGTCTCACTCTCTGGTCTCACTCTCCGGTCTCACTCTCCGGTCTCACTCTCCGGTCTCACTCTCCGGTCTCACTCTCTGGTCTCACTCTCTGGTCTCACTCTCTGGTCTCACTCTCTGGTCTCTCTCTCTGCTTTCCATACGCCCCAAACCCAACATTATCTGCAAATCCTTGACAGCACTTAGTTTTGTTGTATGAACTTCACTTTCAGTACCTTTTGCCATTTATTCTGCAGCCCTCCTCACATCTAACACAACACTCTCTCTCCATCTGCTCTCACTCTCTCTTTCTTCCCTCTCTCTCTCCTCTCCACGTGGACTGCATATTTCCACAGTCCCATGCAGAGAGCAGAGAGGAGCTTGTTTGCAAACGGGTTCAAACTTTCTGCTGGTCTCAGGTCTGGGAACAGCGTGTGCGGACGAACGTTACTACAGCGAGCAGCAGGCAGAGATATAGGGTTAAAATTAGCAGGAAGGAGGATGTGATACGTGTGGCTATGTCGAGGTGGAATGGCTGCGAGGGCGAGACCAGGCGAGTCAAAACAGGATTATGTAACAGAAGCAAAGGAGAGAGAACCACTGTCAGCCCTGCACAAGAGAGAGAGAAGAGTCTTGCAAAAGTGAAAT
Source organism: Knipowitschia caucasica (assembly GCA_964034765.1). NCBI lineage: Eukaryota > Metazoa > Chordata > Actinopteri > Gobiiformes > Gobiidae > Knipowitschia > Knipowitschia caucasica. Next base: position 9,503,231 of record OZ035845.1, on the reverse strand, counting down.
GACCACAACGTGCTGTCCTGTCAAAACACGTTACCTCTTGTCTCTCTTTGGCCGCTCTCTGGCCTCTCTCTCTTGTCTCTCTCTCTGGCCTCTCTCTTGTCTCTCTCTCTGGCCTCTCTCTTGTCTTTCTTTCTGGCCTCTCTCTCTGGTCTGAAGTAAACAGAACTAAACTTGTCAGAGGTTGATGAGTGGAGTGTGATCATTAACTCTCTTGCACAGAGGCTGGTCGTGTTTGTAAACAGATAAAGATTAACTCAAACCTGAACTCTCTGGCCTCTGACGTTGTGCTTTCTGTTTGGCAGAGGTCTGGGCATCGCGGTCACATTTATTTGCGTCAGTGGGTCAGATAGTGAAACGGACACCACAACTAGTTCACATACTGTCACTGGACTAAGTATCGTACACAGAGAGACACGTATTACACTATTACTACAGACGTCAGGAAGTCAAGCAGATACCTCTCTCTGGTCTCACTCTCTGGTCTCACTCTCTGGTCTCACTCTCTGGTCTCACTCTCTGGTCTCACTCTCTGGTCTCACTCTCTGGTCTCACTCTCTGGTCTCACTCTCTGGTCTCACTCTCTGGTCTCACTCTCTGGTCTCACTCTCTGGTCTCACTCTCTGGTCTCACTCTCTGGTCTCACTCTCCGGTCTCACTCTCCGGTCTCACTCTCCGGTCTCACTCTCCGGTCTCACTCTCCGGTCTCACTCTCCGGTCTCACTCTCCGGTCTCACTCTCCGGTCTCACTCTCCGGTCTCACTCTCCGGTCTCACTCTCCGGTCTCACTCTCCGGTCTCACTCTCCGGTCTCACTCTCCGGTCTCACTCTCTGGTCTCACTCTCTGGTCTCACTCTCTGGTCTCACTCTCCGGTCTCACTCTCCGGTCTCACTCTCCGGTCTCACTTTTCAATCTCACTCTCCAATCTCACTCTCCAATCTCACTCTCCAATCTCACTCTCCGGTCTTGGTCTCACTCTCTGGTCTTGGTCTCACTCTCTGGTCTTGGTCTCACTCTCTGGTCTCACTCTCTGGTCTCACTCTCTGGTCTCACTCTCTGGTCTCACTCTGGTCTACTGGTCTCACTCTCTGGTCTCACTCTCTGGTCTCACTCTCTGGTCTCACTCTCTGGTCTCACTCTCTGGTCTCACTCTCTGGTCTCACTCTCTGGTCTCACTCTCTGGTCTCACTCTCTGGTCTCACTCTCCGGTCTCACTCTCCGGTCTCACTCTCCGGTCTCACTCTCCGGTCTCACTCTCCGGTCTCACTCTCCGGTCTCACTCTCCGGTCTCACTCTCCGGTCTCACTCTCCGGTCTCACTCTCCGGTCTCACTCTCCGGTCTCACTCTCCGGTCTCACTCTCCGGTCTCACTCTCCGGTCTCACTCTCCGGTCTCACTCTCCGGGTCTCACTCTCTGGTCTCACTCTCTGGTCTCACTCTCCGGTCTCACTCTCCGGTCTCACTCTCCGGTCTCACATTTCAATCTCACTCTCCAATCTCACTCTCCAATCTCACTCTCCAATCTCACTCTCCAATCTCACTCTCCAATCTCACTCTCTGGTCTTGGTCTCACTCTCTGGTCTCACTCTCTGGTCTCACTCTCTGGTCTCACTCTCCAATCTCACTCTCCAATCTCACTCTCCAATCTCACTCTCCAATCTCACTCTCCAATCTCACTCTCCGGTCTTGGTCTCACTCTCTGGTCTTGGTCTCACTCTCTGGTCTCACTCTCTGGTCTCACTCTCTGGTCTCACTCTCTGGTCTCACTCTCTGGTCTCACTCTCTGGTCTCACTCTCTGGTCTCACTCTCTGGTCTCACTCTCTGGTCTCACTCTCTGGTCTCACTCTCTGGTCTCACTCTCTGGTCTCACTCTCAAGCCTCTCTCTGTTCTCTCTCTGGTCTCTCTCTTCCCTCTCTCTCAGGTCTCTCTACCCTCTCCCTCTCCCCCCTTCTTCCCCCCTCTCCCCTCCTCATACCTGTATCGCACACAGGGCTCGGTCTCCTTCTTCTCCAGGTGGAACTCGGCCCATGGGTCGGGCCTGGCTCTGGCCTTCTCGATGGCCTGTTTCCAGTGATCCTGTGGCAAAGAAGAGGCAAGGCTTAGTGCACTGAGTCTGGATGTGACCGCATGCACCGCACTCGCCTCGCTCCCCTCCGCCGTCTACAAACACACAGCCACACGTCAGAACATCGAGATTGAACACGAGATAAACATGAAGAGAGAGAGAGAGAGGATCAGTCTGGGGGTGTGGCATGCAACAGAGGAAAGGTGAAAGTGAACCGCATCAATGTGAACAAGTGTTTCAGCTAACAACCATTTTACTTTTCTACTCGTTTCGACAAAAGCCTTTTACATATTTCTATCATCTCGGGACTTATTCTGAATTCTCCCCTGGGGTATGTAACTTTTATGTATTTCTGATCTCTGTCACATGTTTAGATCAGCTTTTACAGACAGAAAAGTGACAAACAGAGGACCACACTTCACTCAACCAATCAAATCTCAGCCCAAAGGGTCAAAAAGTGACTCACAGGGATCTTTCTCACACTCAAGATAACATGTTTTCCAATGACAGCATCACACACTTTACCTTTGCAAGACTTTTTCTGTTGAACAAACAGAAATAAAAAAGTATGTAACTGGCCTCTCTCTCTGGCCTTTCTCTCTCTCCCTCCCTCTTTGGCCTCTCTCTCTGGCCTTTCTCTCTCTCCCTCCCTCTTTGGCCTCTCTCTCTGGTCTCTCTCTCACTTGTCTGTCTGTCTCTCGCTCTCTGGTGTCTTTCTCTCTCTCTCTGGTCTCTCCCTGTCTCTGGCCTCTCTCTTTGTGGTCTCTCTCTTTGTGGTCTCTCTCTCTCTCTCTCTCTGGTCTCTCTGTCACTGGTCTCCCTCTCTCTGGTCTCTCTCTCTCTGGTCTCTCTGTCTTGAGAAAACTTATTTTGAATCTGGAAATAACCCCCCCTCTCTACCCTCCTCACTCCCTTCACAGTCACAGCAGTAGTCCAAGTCCTAGTCCCAGTCCTAGTCCCAGTCCTAGTCCCAGTCCTAGTCCCAGTCCCAGTCCTAGACACAGTCCTAGACACAGTCCCAGTCCTAGACACAGTCCTAGACACAGTCCTAGACACAGTCCTAGACACAGTCCTAGACACAGTCCTAGTCACAGCCTCAGTAGCAGATGTTCACTCTGTGTTGAATCTGCCCCTTCTTCAGACACAGTTGTTGCTTCTGAACATGAATCAAAGCGCTCTGGTTTCTCTGCACGTCCCGCTCGTCGGCAGACACAGATACACTTTCAGTCCTGACACCAACGCTAACGCTAATGTTTACTTAAAGCTGGGGTACCTAACTTTCAAACAGCAGACTACATGTATTTTACATTTTACTACAAAAAAATCATGCATTTTAGCTTTTCATATTCCTTGAACCAGAGAGACACCAGAGAGAGACACCAGAGAGAGACCAGAGAGACACACCAGAGAGACACACCAGAGAGACACCAGAGAGACACATCAGAGAGAGACATCAGAGAGAGACACCAGAGAGACACATCAGAGAGAGACATCAGAGAGAGACACCAGAGAGCGACACCAAAGAGAGACACCAGAGAGAGACACCAAAGAGAGACTAGAGAGAGACACCAGAGACAGACACAAGAGAGAGACACCAGAGAGACACCAGAGAGACACATCAGAGAGAGACATCAGAGAGAGACACCAGAGAGCGACACCAAAGAGAGACCACAGAGAGACACCAGAGAGAGACACCAGAGAGAGACACCAAAGAGAGACACCAAAGAGAGACTAGAGAGAGAGACCAGAGACAGACACCAGAGAGACACCAGAGAGCGACACCAGAGAGCGACACCAGAGAGCGACACCAGAGAGCGACACCAGAGAGCGACACCAGAGAGCGACACCAGAGAGAGATACCAGAGAGAGATACCAGAGAGAGAGACACCAGAGAGCGACACCAGAGCGAGACCAGAGAGAGATACCAGAGAGCCACCAGAGAGAGAGGAGAGCTGTCCCCTTACAGTATGTAGAGGATTTAAAGCTAAAATCACACTACACTGAGCAAAAACACAATCTAATTAAACAAGCAATACAAGATGATACCATTTGATTGGAGCTGGAGTGGTCTGGAAAAAGGACAGACATGCGATGGTTAAACTGAGGTTGGTATGGGAAAGATGCAGGAGGCGATAGACTGAGATTGTGTGAGAGCGAGAAGAGGAGAGAGAGAAATGTAAAAAAATTATTAAACTTGTAACATACCCGAGCGGCTTGATTGACTATGCGGTACGATCGTGGCGACGCCGTTTCTACGTCCGGCTAGATAAGCAGTGGAAAGTCTTTTTGTTAGCGGTACAAAACAGTACACACACATATACATATACATTAAACACATATTACAAAATCAACATGGACTAGAGGCCACCCACAGTACTGCAGCCAAAATCAACATGGACTAGAGGCCACCCACAGTACTGCAGCCTGAATCCACATGGACTAGAGGCCACCCACAGTACTGCAGCCTGAATCCACATGGCCTGCAAGGAGTTTTTCCCATGGACCTTAACACAAACAGCTCGTCCTCAGAGACAGAGAACTACACCTTTAGCAAAGGAGGATTCTGTGAGAATTGTTGTGTCTCTTGTCGTCCTGAACTTGTTTTATTTTGAGATTCTGTAAATCCTCTGCTTCTCGTTTGAACAGACAAGTCTTTAGTTTTGACCCAATGTGCAATTTATGTAAATGAGGAAAAGTGAAACGAAGCGCTGTGACAAAACTGAAGACATAGAATTATTTAGAATTCAAAATGGCCGCTTTGTTTTTCTGTTTTCTGAATGAGTCTCACTGTGCGGCCTTAGCATCGGGGGAAACAGCAGAGAGAGAGCAGAGGGAGACCAGAGAGAGAGATCAGGGAGAGAGATCAGAGAGAGACTAGAGAGAAAGACCAGAGAGGGAGAGGAGAGCTGCCCCCTTATGTAGAGGATTGAAATCTAAACAAACTAGAGAAGTATATCTCCATACTCACTTTCATAACAGACTAACACATACACGCACACATATAAACAAACACACACACACGCACGTGTGCGCGTGCACACACACACAAACAATCTGTACAGATCGCTAAAAATGCAGCCGTGGTTCTCACCTTGAACTGGAAGCTGTTTTTGGGCAGGGAGTTGGAGAGGGAGTTGGACAGCTGGCGGCCGTACACCTGGCTCTTCAGATAGTCACAGATCTCTCTGGCAGAGTCGTGGAACAGCGGTATGATCACATGCTCTTCGTTGTCCTCGTCTTCGTCGGTCAGAGAGCAGAGTCTGAGGGGGTTTCTCTGGACGGGAGGCCGCTGAGCGCTGCCCGTGTCCTCCATCGCAAACATCAGGTCGTCTTCCATGGTCTCTGAAGACGACAGGGAAAAGCTTTAAACTGTGGCCAATGCAAACATAGACTGTATACAGATCATGAATCTATAATAATAACTGGATCGGGTATTACTAGCTTATAGCTGTCCCACCCTACTACAGACTAAATTCACGTGGGCTACCCAGAAAAATATCCCATAGAACTCAATGTAAACTAAAACAGCTCGACCTCAGCTGACAGAGAACCTACAGATTTCATAAAAGTCAGATTTTGTGGGGATTTTAGTGTCCCTGGTCATCCTGAACTTTTTTCTTGTTAAATCCATTGGTTTCCACTTAAGTTATCCACACTTAAATGCAACAAACTCTGCTCGTTTCCTTCCCACTCTGACTCCGCTCTAGCTCTGCTCTGATCAGCAGCTCTGATTGGTCAGAGCGCGGTCGAGGCCCTCTGTGCACGTTTATGAGACCCACACACGCGTATCTGGTGCAACGCATCATGGGAGCTCGTCCACTGTGCAGAACTGGGAGGACCCCCTACTGAGCACAAGCCACTGACTTGAATAGGGCGCCTTGGATTAACGGGGCTTGATACAGATGAACAATGCCCTATAGCAGTGTCTCCCAAAGTGGGGTCCGCGGCCCCCTGGTGGGCCGCGAGGGTACTGCAGGGGGGCCGCGGGAGGTCATAAATTTTTTTAAAAAAATATATAATTATATAATGTTAAATTTATAATGTTTTGTTTTTTATTAAAATATTTGTGTTCATTATTTGACTTGAATAATCCACTGCAATGTTTGTAGCAGAGGCTATTTCCCCAAAATAAAATAACCAGAAGAGCCTATTCTTAACGTTGTCTTCTTGGTTATTATTTTGGGGGGCCACGCAGACCCGTCAGATTTTTAAGGGGGCCTCGGTGTTACTGAGTTTGGGAATGGCTGCCCTATAGGGTAGTGCGCATGAGAGCTCTCTGGCTCCTACTGACCAACATGTAAAACTAAACGACTCCAGCTTGTGAAAGAGGCTTTATAAATAGAGATTACTTGCTTACTTTGTAACCTTTTGTGTCACACTCACATTTTTTGTATTGTCATATTGTCTTTTTGAATCCAGATTTGAGCCCCAACAAGTTTTCATTATTTCGTTCATCCCAAAATATTTTATAATTACACAAAATTTCCTTCTAAAGCTCTCCCTGGTCTCTCTCTAGTCATCTGGTCTCTCTGGTCTCTCTTTCTCAATGCTTTGATTCACGGAGGAAATTCCAGCTTTCCTTAGCAACCATGTTAGCAACATGTCTGCCCCTCCAACAGCATGAAGCTGAGATCATCGTACTAAATGCCCATATAAGGAAATTGGCTCCAGCTAGCTTATGTTCACAGAGAGCTCTAAACCACAGATATTTTAAGCCAAGTGTGGTGAGTGTGACACAAACGGTTACAGAGCAAGAGAAGTTTACTTAAGTCCATGATCACTTTCCTATTGGGTTTCATTGAGCTGTCCATCTGTGTACATTCTATGGTCCAGAAGATTAAACTGTTGAACCAGTTTTCCCTCTTCCACACCTGGCACCAAACTAACCGGACACAAAACAAGAACTCAGACCATTATCCACAGAACAACGCCCACGACACACAACTGCAGCTGTATTGTTGACAACCAGCACACTCTACACGTATGTCAAGCTATTTCAGGAGAGCAAACACTTTTTTTAGCTGCAGGGAAATAGAAAGTATTATTACCTGGCCTATTACACACAGATAGAACTTGAGTGTCATTTTACAACACAATCAGATAATAATTTCCGGTCACACTTACATTTAGCCCTCATTTTCTAACTAACAGCTAATTAAGTGCTAATAAGTGTGTAATTTATGGTTAATTAGCTAGATCTTAGTTAGTTTTTAGTAATCACTTATTAGTCCTTATTTGGCATGGCCTTATCCAGATATAGAACAGCGAGTGATCAGACTGAGACCAGAGAGAGACCAGAGTGAAAGACTAGAGAGAGACCAAAGAGACCAGAGAACCAGAGACAGAGACCAGAGAGAGAGAGACCAGAAAGAGAGACTAGAGAGGGGAACAGAGAGACCAGAGATTATATTATTATTATTTTTTTTATAATAATCATCATCATCATGTGTATGCTATTTTAAATGAAAAATAAATACAAATATTATAATATCTTATAATGACGCCGTATTTACGTGGTTTGGCGTGTAAACATTAGTCGGTAATAGTTCATTGATTTGCTAACAAATTTTCGTACAATATTAAGTTTCACATGCATGACATTTTGATAATAAAAAAAACAAATAAAAGTAAAAATGCTCAGTTGGCGTAAGCTAATTACATTGTTATGCTAGCTGGAACAACAACAACACGGCTAACGGCTAATGCTAGCGCTGTCTGCAGAAAGCACGCTTCGCAATGCAGAAGGATGTCAATGACATTACTTCACACAGACTCGTTAGCTTCGATTACGAGGCGTTAAAACGGCTCTAATCTTATTTGTAAACGTCAACAAAGACTGGGGATCGCATGCAAGTGAGAAAATCAATATGCGAAAACAGAATGAATGGGGGATTATCGCACCTTTTGACTTGACTCGGCTCCGTGGGTCTTCCGTCAATTCTCAAAGCTTTTTCAGTCAAATTTAAGTTAAAATATGCGAAAAATCCAGTTCCGATGTGCAGAAATGTGTTGTTGCAGGAGGAGGAAAAAGTAGAGGGATTAGATTGAATTCACACTGCTAAATCAGTGGGTCGCTTCTTTGGATTAGTCCTGGTTTAGACAGGTCCAGAGGGGGTTCTAGTCCTGGTTTGGACCGATCCAGAGTGGGTTCTAGTCCTGGTTTTGTCCCAGTTTGGGTGCAGGGTTGGTGGGAGTGTGTGAAGCCATCCACCACTGCACTCCTCTCTCTTTGCACGTACAAACAACCACAGCATTACAGTATAGACACGCCTCCACAGAGCGCCGCCTAGCGAGGAGAGGCGGTAAAGCAGCGAGTAAAAGGTAAATAAACAAGACTAGTACAGTAATGCATGATATAATCTGGTTATAGTTGGAAAAAAAATTCGACGGAAGATGAGACTTTAAAGCAGTGGGGGTACAAGTTTCTCATGGCCTTGCACTAAAGTATATGTGACAAGTTTGGGCTCCTGCTGACTGGGCTCCTGCTGGGACTCTAAGGAGCACAGTAAATCAAGAGCTCTGACTACAGACGCTGCTCCTTCTTCCCTCCCTTGTGAGCAAGACTTCCCCACTTGGAGGACCTCTGAACCTGGAGAATAGTGTTTTCTACGTATACTACAATACAACAGACACTGCTAAATCCAACGTTCTCTTTCTCAAATTTGGGAAATTGGGTTTCAGGTTTCATCTCTTTCAGAAACCCAAGGATAACCTTACAACCTGCTATTTAATATATACAGTCTATGTATTGAAGACAATTCGACCGTGTTATGACGCCCCCTGCTGGTAATAAAAAGTCGCGCTACGCATACATGTACAGAAGGGGACATTTTTGTCGAAATGTCAAAGTGAAGATAATGTTTTTGAGTGAGTCTCTTGTTGATCTGATTTTGTTGTTGATGAATAAAACAAATCAAGTCTTAATCAAATCAAATCAAATATCATTATAAAATATGTTTTGTTTCTTTTGTGCAAAAAAGACACCTGTGAGTCACAATGAGATTCTTTGGGCTGAGGGTGTTCTTCTGTTTTTGACTTTTCTCTCTGAAAAAGCTGATCTGAAGAACCAGCCCAGGACCAAATAAGATCCATATAAGTCACAAAGTTATGAAGATACATAAGAAGAGTAAACCCCAGTTACCTAATGTAACTAAGGTTCTATGAATATGTTGCTGCATATCTCTTGGAAGCATCGCTTCCCGCCCTGAGAAGATCAAACGATCCACCCTCCAATCACCTTCACGTCCTGGCGTAGGCCAGTCCCCTATAAATAGGGCCATGCACCACAGCTCTTCTCCTGCTGGGCTCGAAGCTAAAGGGCTTCGCAACATATTCATAGAACCTTGGTTACATTAGGTAACTGGGGTTTCTATTTAATATGTTGCTTCGCCCTTTAGGCTTCGCTAATGCATAACATAGCGAAGCCCAGACCGATGTACCCCCAGCAGGCATGAACTCCGGTGATTGGAGCAAACTCGTGACCCACTGCCTCATACCGCAACCAAGCGGTAGAGACGGAGGTCCTACGAGCCATAGAGAAAGGGATGCAGGGCCACCTCTCCCTGCAAAGCAGGAAAGAATTCAGAACAAACCTGGGCAGGCAGCCTCTCCCAAGAGCGCCTGATCCCCAGGAGTGTAAAGCAGACTGCAGAAGGGCCTAGGCCGCCTCTCCCAAGAGCGCCAACACCTCTCCACACAATCCCCCCCGCAGACCAGTTCTCACCGAGTTCTGACGAAGGAGGAACTAGGGCCGCCCTGCACTCAAAACCGAATGAGCCACAGAGTCAGAGGCGACATCCAGTAGGTAAAACTGCACAAAAGTCGAGGAGGAGGACCAAGACGCCGCTCTGCAGATCTCCTCCACCGAAGTGCCATGGAATAAAGGCACCGAAGCGGCAACCCCGCGAGTGGAGTGAGCCCTCAACTGGGCTTGAGGCAGCAAGCCCTGAGCTTCATACGCCAAACGGATTGCAAGGCGAAGTCAGTGAGCCAAGCGCTGTGGAGACAAAGCAGCACCCTGACTCTTGGTGCCAAACCCCACAAACAACTGATCCAACCGTCTGAGGTCAGACGTGCGGTCCAAATAACATCTCACAGCCCTGACCGGGCAGAGACTATGCCGCCGCTCTTCCTCCTCCGAAGCATGCGGAGGAGGAAAAAACGGTCTCACCCAGACCACCCTAGATCTGAAAGACGACGTGACGACCTTGGGCTGGAAGGCCGGGATAGGGCACAACTCCATCATGCCCTCCCGATCGGGGAGGGACAAACAAGACGGCTGCATGGAAAAGGAAAACCATTGAGGACGAGCAGGTCCAGCATGGCCCGCACCCCTCCGCACTTTTTTGGGGACTATGAAGTATGGAGAGTAAAACCCTGTCCCTGCCCTGAGCGGGTCTACCTCCACTACCGCCCGGCGCTGCAGAAGCGTGTTCCCCTCCCTGTGAAGCGCCTAGCCCTGTCTGGAGAATGCTGCAGAAAGGAGGGGGCCGCCAGGAGAACTGGAGAGCATAGCCCCGACTCAGCACTCTGTGTATCCACAGAGTTCCCCGGAGCCCCGACTGTTCCGATACGGTGACAACATGGGTCATCGGAAGCACAGCGGGATGGGTGGAGGGAGAAAGGCCTGGTCCGCCCACAGATGTCCCATCCTGGGGAGGCATCGTATAGTGGGGGGCCCGTAGGAAAAGGCCTGAGCCCTAGCTACGGCCCTGGGCCTTTCTCTGGGTGGCCGCGTGAGGGCAGGTGTGCTGCACTTACGTGGAGCCGAGCCCCTGCTCCCCAACACTGTGGACTGAGAGGGGGCCGAGCAGTCCCGCTTATTGCAGTGGGGGGCCCCTTGAAAGAGGGCTGTGCCCTAGCTGCGGCCCTGGGCCTTTTCCCGGGTGGCCGCGTGACGGCGGGTGTTCTGCGCTTACGTGGAGCCGAGCCCCTGCTCGCCAACACTGTGGACTGAGAGGGCGCCGAGAAGTCCCACTTATTGCAGTGGGAGGCCCCTGGGAAGAGGGATGGGCCCTAGCTGCGGCCCTAGGCCTTTTCCCGGGTGGCTGCGTGAGGGCGGGTGGCTGCGTGAGGGCAGGTGTGCTGCGCTTACGTGGAGCCGGGCCCCCACTCCCCAACACTGGGTCTGCTTCCGAAAGGAGAAGAGCTGTGGTGCATGGCCCTATTTATAGGGGACTGGCCTATGCCAGGACGTGAAGGTGATTGGAGGGTGGATCGTTTGATCTTCTCAGGGCGGAAGCGATGCTTCCAAGAGATATGCATTAGCGAAGCCTAAAGGGCGAAGCAACATATGAAATAGAACTACACAAAATGAAAAGCTGTCAAATTGACTGGGAGTTCTAGTCTTCGATGTGGTGGCAAAGTACCCTGACCCATTGTAGTTCCGCCATGCTCCACCAGAGGCGTTTCGCTTCACGCACAAAGGGAAGGCTTCAGGTGAGGTTTGTGTAATTTTTAGGGAAATATTAAATAGTATAAAGGACAGTAACTGGCCTGAATTAGTCTTTGTGTCCTGAAATAACACACAGTGTTGGTCTGTGATCAGGTAAACAGACACAGCTGTGATGTCATCAGAGGATCAGAGCCTTTAGTTTGATCCCAGTAATGCAGAATCAAATTAGTCAGAATAAATTTTTTGTGATCTGACCTAAAGTTTTAAGTTAATAGGTGCTATATTTATTTTATAGTGTACTACCTGGGTGTTCACATTAACAATAAACTGGACTGGTCCCATAATACAAACGCCCTGCACAAGAAGGGCCAAAGTCGCCTCTTCCTTCTGAGGAGGCTGAGGTCCTTCGGAGTGAGCAGGCCTCTGCTCAGGACTTTTTATGACTCTGTGGTAGCTTCTGCCATTTACTACGCTGCTGTGTGCTGGGCCCTGGGCAGCACAGGAGCGGGACAGAAACAGACTGAACAAGCTGGTCAGGAGGGCCAGCTCCACTCTGGGCTGCTCCCTGGACTCTGTGGAGGAGGTGAGGGACAGGAGGGTGCTAGCCAAAGCCACCTCCATCATGAACAATACCTCCCACCCACTGCACAGGACTGTAGAGGAGCTGAGGAGCTCCTTCAGTGGAAGACTGAGGCACCCTCAGTGTAGGAAGGAGCGCTACCGCAGGGCCTTTATCCCCACCGCTGTCAGACTGTACAATAAGTCACTTTAAATGATCACTGTGTGAAAACCTGCACTACTATTGACACTGTTTCCAATTGACACTTGTCACTTTTGTTGTACATAATTATTGTCACTTTATTGTACATATATCCTGCATGTAACATGTTTGCACATTTCCTCCTTTGCACAATCTGAGTGTCTCTATCCATGCCAAATGTGACATGTAAATTTCTCCTCTGTGAGATAAATAAAGCAATCTTATCTTATCTTCATGCATTTTAAATGTGTGTTATAGTTGACAGCAGTTAAAGGGAAGGAGAATATTGATCAGGGGCAGAGTGAGAACAGCAGGTAAGACACTAACCACACAAATGTTGGTCCAAGCATGAGTTGTGTGAGTGATGGAATTATTATTTCTTATATTTGCTTTAAAGGCCATGTTTGAAGTTGGGGTCTTGTAATAATTTTCTTAACAAATTCGAGCACAATAGAACAAGTTGATCTTAAGATGTGACTAGTTTTTGAAGCTCTACTTTCCACCACTTCAGGATTTCACAGGTATCTGCAAAAAGAGAATGTTGACTTAGCACCGTGTGGAGTGGATCCTCTCAGTGTGGGTCTCCCGGAGGTTTCTCACTTTTTTTCGCGCTGGGTTTTTTAGAATGAGTTTTTCCTCTGATGCAGGAGGGTTTGTTGGGCAGTTAGTGTCCAACTAGAAGGATGTGGTGATGATCCAGGACACTTTCACATTCTACACCATGTATGGACATTTTCAACATTCATGGACATTGGTCTCTCCCTATGGACCAACTCATATTAGTATTTTTTGTGTCTTAACTGTTGATTCTCTGATCTGTGTTGGTGATTTCAATGGTTTTGAGAAGTCCTCTGAGATAATTTCTGTTGTGATATAGGGATATACAAGAATAATTTGCTGTTGTTGTTGTTAGCACATGCCTTAGTTTACAAAGATGCCATTATTGATTCCCTTAAAAAGAAACCAAGTGATGTCACGGCTGCAGACATTTATACAAGATTCTGTGTGAGGCAAATGAGATTCCAGAACCTTCTTCAGGTAAACGAGCTAAGGCAAGAAAATTAGATGTTGTGGAATCCTCATGAAGGATTCCACAACTTCAGAGACCACAGACTCTGAGGAGAGGCCACAGACTCTCCTCAGAGTCTGTGGATTATCAAAGGAAACTTTTGTTTCCTTGTTTGGATTGGATGCTGGCTGAACTTGAGAAGAGGTTTTCTGGTGTTAGTCAGATGTTGCTTCAAGGTGTTCAAGGATGCAGTTTTTTGTCTGAGCATGATTTGTCAACACTGGCCCAACATTATCACATTGATCTGAGGACAGAAGAAGTGATAGTCGCTAAAAATTACCTTAAGCCCAAGAGTGAGGCAATGCCAATGCAAGACATGCTCTCAGTGTACAACCTCTTGGAAAATGAGGTGTTTCCATTCCTAAAAACAGTTTTACAGGTTGCATTCCTGTCAGCAGCTGTAGCTCTTAGTTGACAACGACCTCTGGTCAAAGTAGGACTCACAACCTGCAGTTATGTCAGTTGAAAAGGAAGTTCTTGACAAAATGGACAGATTTGCACGACTCAGAGTGAGGCGCCACAGATGAACTCTTTAAGAATCAGGCCGTGTTAATTGCAGTATGCTGCATTTCAGAATTTATTATAAGATTGTTTGCAGTTTGTTGTACGTTGTACTCATGAGTCTGTTCTAATTATGTTTTATTGTACTATTATTACAAAAAATTTCCCTCATATTGAAATTCCATCTACCTACGCCCCTCCCACCCCAAGGTGCTAAGCACCCCTGAAGCTGAAAGTCTAAAATCGCCCCTGGTCAGGCTAATGGCAAAGTGACACATTAGGTTAAAACGAGTGTCATAAGCTCCTCCCACACATGTCGCAAAACATGATGGACCTGTCCACAAGCCCCGCCCCCCCCCACAAGCCCCGCCCCCCGTGACGCACCTGTCGCAGCTCGTACCGGACAAGCTCATCCTCCAGACCCTCACGGATGGAGGCGGCAGGTTAGCGTCTTTTTCAATGGGATTATGGCCACTAAACAAGTACTGTCGCTGTGTCTGCTGCTCTGCTATCTCTCCAGTGTTTTTACCACAGGTCAGTCCATGTTTTTTTCTTAAAATTACCGCCAAATGTGACATAAAGTGCGAGAGAAGGACGTCCCCCTCTCATTGTTTGTGATGTAAACGATACCTGACTACGGCGAAACTCGCTTTAGCCAAACTTCAGCATGTTTACACCGTCAGCTGAAGTTTTTAAACGTTTGTTTCTTCTGTTTCCTAGATGTTTTAAATGAACTACTTTCCAAATTACCAAATTATTCAATTGTACAGCCACAGATAATTACGAGGAGCAACGACAAAGTTAAACATGTAGGTATAGCTCTCTCTGCTGGTATCTCTCTCTGGTCTCATACTGGTCTTTCTCTGTCTCTCCCTGATTTATCTCTGGTCTCTCTCTGGTTACTCTCTTGTCTCTCTGGTCTCTCTCTGGTCTCTCTCTAGTCTCTCTCTGGTTTCTGGTGTCTCTTTACTCTCCCTGGTTTCTTATTACTGGTTTCTAAATGTTTATAAACAGGCTATTACAAGTCACACTAACTTTCCTTATGTTTACTGAAGGAACAAGACTACTCAGTTTCCTTTTTACTTGAAATCAATGGAAAGAAACAGCGCATAAATTTGAAAGAGAACAAGTGAGTGTATTTTATGTTTTAGGGTGTATGTTAACCAATATCAAATGTGACCTTTTTAAGAATATTTACCTGCACCATGTTTGTTGTCATAGACTGAGCATGTGACTTGTACATGAGAGCTGAGGACTCTCCATGTCAATGCGCCATCTTTAAATACATTGGTTGATAAGGGACAAACATGTAACAATCTAGAAACTGTCAACATTGCAAACCACATGCACCAAAAGGCGGAGTTAAAACAACAAGAGGCACATTGCTGTAGTTTGTACACGGCAGACTCACTCACAATATGTCAGTTCACACTGACAGTAATTCAATTTGGAGAGACGTGAAACAAGAAGCTTTTGAGTATTTATTGGGAGGAGGTTTGGCGCCCTAGGCCCCGGTGCGGCCTTCAGATCGGAGGGGCTCTGCGATGGAGCATGCCAATCCCCCGGGACCTAGGCACTGGTGGCGGCATTTGGCAGCGGGAAGCAGATTGAAGGCAGAATGAAGCAGGGTGAAGAGGAGGAGGAGGGGAGGCGGTGGCTGCAGGCTTCAAGAGGCCGAGAATGGGAGTTCCTCCGCTTTTAAGCAGCTTGCCTGGCTGGACCGGTGATTGGAAGGGGGCGTTTGCCGTGCGATAGGCTGGGGATGAGAACCGGCCTGGAGGGGTTACCTTTGGCTGACGTCTACCAAACTGAACTTACGCTGGCTGCATTTCAATTTGGAGAGACGTGAAACAAGAAGCTTTTGAGTATTTATTGGGAGGAGGTTTGGCGCCCTAGGCCCCGGTGCGGCCTTCAGATCGGAGGGGCTCTGCGATGGAGCATGCCAATCCCCAAAAAGGTTGTGAGTTGATGGAGTTTTGCAGCCTGGTTTGAAGGGGACAGACGTCGAGACTACTCTATGCTGTGACCGCTATCGCTATATACTGTGACCGCTAACCATTTTTTGCTATATACTGTGACCGCTATCACTATATGCTGTGACCGCTATCTATTGTGACCAAACTTGCGGATCCTCATCCGAGCAGTCTCTGCCGAGCAGTCTCTGCCGAGCAGTCTCTGCCGAGCAGTCTCTGCCGAGCAGTCTCTGCCGAGCAGTCTCTGCCGAACAGTCTCTGCCGAACAGTCTCTGCCGAACAGTCTCTGCGGGCGACCATTGCTTGCGGATACTCAGCTGCTGCGACCATTGCTTGCGGATACTCAGCTGCTGCGACCATGCTTGCGGATACTCAGCTGCTGCCGCCACCAGGAAGTTTTGCAAGTGTTTTATGGAGATGCAAAGAGGCGCTGGGCTGCCAGGATGGTCGAAGTGTCAGGCCTGATGTATGAGGAGAGGGCCGATGATGACCAGCGGCCCAGCTGCTGGAGGGCGGAATAGGGGAGCCCAAGGGACGCGGCGCGCGTGGCGGCGCCTATCCGAAGGAGTGGGCTGTGTAGAGATGGGGAGACAGGTTACAAGCAGCAGTACGGACTTGAGTTGGGCTCTGAAACAGACGGATGACATTGGAAGGTTATCGGGAGCGCGGAGGAGATGCTTTGAGGGAAGGCGTCGGGCCAGGGCCCGGCGAACCACTGGACCTGGAAGAGACCCCCAAAACCCACGGACGGGGCTGCGTCCGTGAAGAACCGCAGGGCATCTGAGGACGGGATGACGTCACTGTAAAAAAAAAAATACACCGTCCCAGCGGCTCAGCAGACGGGACCCGAACGCCAGGTCGGAGCGGCACCCCGCGTCCGGGCAGACAGCGTCGTTGAGGGAGGAGACGGAGCCAGATATAAGCAGTTCCATATACAAGCAGTTCCATATACAAGCAGTTCCATATACAAGCAGTTCCATATACAAGCAGTTCCATATACAAGCAGTTCCATATACAAGCAGTTCCATATACAAGCAGTTCCATATACAAGCAGTTCCATATACAAGCAGTTCCATATACAAGCAGTTCCATATACAAGCAGTTCCATATACAAGCAGTTCCATATACAAGCAGTTCCATATACAAGCAGTTCCATATACAAGCAGTTCCATATACAAGCAGTTCCATATACAAGCAGTTCCATATACAAGCAGTTCCATATACAAGCAGTTCCATATACAAGCAGTTTCATATACAAGCAGTTTCATATACAAGCAGTTTCATATACAAGCAGTTTCATATACAAGCAGTTTCATATACAAGCAGTTTCATATACAAGCAGTTTCATATACAAGCAGTTTCATATACAAGCAGTTTCATATACAAGCAGTTTCATATACAAGCAGTTTCATATACAAGCAGTTCCATATACAAGCAGTTCCATATACAAGCAGTTCCATATACAAGCAGTTCCATATACAAGCAGTTCCATATACAAGCAGTTCCATATACAAGCAGTTCCATATACAAGCAGTTCCATATACAAGCAGTTCCATATATAAGCAGTACCAATATATGCAGTTCCATATACTGCATGAGCAGTTCCAATATGAGCAGTTCCAATATGAGCAGTTCCGGTATGAGCAGTTCCAATATGAGCAGTTCCAATATGAGCAGTTCCAATATATTAGCAGTTCCATATATTAGCAGTTCCATATATTAGCAGTTCCATATATTAGCAGATCCATATATTAGCAGTTCCATATATTAGCAGATCCATATATTAGCAGATCCATATATTAGCAGTTCCATATATTAGCAGTTCCATATATTGGCAGTTCCATCAGTGGCGGCTGGTGGAATTTTCTACTGGGGGGGCTATGAATATGATGACTAGATATAAATGCACCACAGAATTTGACACAGTCTATTATTTTTGATAGGATGTGCCTATTCTTGTCAACCTCCTCATTGTGCTTTCTGATCCCTACCCTGTAGCTTTCATCCAGCTGGGATGAAATATTTATCTTCCCAAACATAGCTAATTTGAGGGCATTTTGCATGTGGATACCAGTCTGCTCATGCTTCTTTGCCTTTTCTAAAAAGTGCTTCAGATCAGTCATACCTGTCTTGATCCATGCTGGGTCAGATCCTGATGTTTGAAACAAGAGGCATGGAAAGCAAAATAAAGCATTAGCCTCGCTACATGCTGCTAGCCAAGATTTGGCGCTGAACCAGGTCCTGGAAAAAGTACGAGTGTACCGTCTCCCTCTGTCGCTGGACTGCTGACTAATGGTAATATTTGGCTGATCAGGTCCAAGCTCTTTAACCTCAACCTTCTCCTGGTATGATCTTCTCTCAAACGGTATTGTTTTGAGTGATCTAACTGAATTATTCTTTTTTTCATTCTCCATTTTGCGTCTCTTTACGTTCGTCTCAAACTCCCACAGCTTGACCTGTCAATCACTGTAAACGGACGTCACAGACAGTGACAGTACAGGTCGCGGGCGATCCCGCCCCCTCAGGGCGCACTTCTCCTGCGCCCCCAAATCGTCTTATCTCTTGCATTGAAGAGGAGCTACTGCGCATGTACAACTTTTAACGAGAGTCCATAGACGGCTCAGGGCGCAATCTTTTGCGCCCTGAGGCGGAAATACGTCCTCAGTCCGACACAGACAACGCTGATGAGCTTAATCAATCCAACTCAGCATAAACTATAAAGTATTTCTTCCACATCTGAAATAAAACACACATACATTTCGAAATATTTTAATGTTATTATTTTTTTTAACGTTTTATTCAAGGTAACATGGCAAGTTGTGAGTGGTGGGGCGGCGCCCTAGCGCCCTCTATTGGCCGGCCGCCACTGAGTTCCATATATTAGCAGATCCATGTATAAGCAGTTCCGTATATAAGCAGATCCATATATAAGCAGATCCATATATAAGCAGGTCCAGATATAAGCAGAACCAATATATGCAGTTCCATGCACTGTATAAGCGGTTCCAGGTATAAGCAGTACCATATAATCAGTTCCAGGTATGAGCAGTCCCAATATGAGCAGTTCCATAAAAGCAGTTCCATAATACATAAGCAGTTCCGTAATACATAAGCAGTTCCGTAATACATAAGCAGTTCCATAATACCTAAGCAGTTCCACAATACGTAAGCAGTTCCATAATACGTAAGCAGTTCCAGATATAAGCAGTTCCGTGAGGGATTAAACTGAGAGCTCGCAGTCCAATTTGAGGGATTAAACGGAGCTTGCAGTCAGAGTGAAGGATTTAAACGGAGCTTGGTTAAAGAGAGCCTGCAGACCAATGCGAGGGCTTTAAACTGATGCTTGCCCACCAATGCACGGGGCCAACTGAGCCTGCATAACAAGCGCGGGGCCAACTGAGCCTGCAGGACAATGCGAGGGGAATAAACCGTCCGCAGATCTCATACTTACCCGCAACGCCAGAAGACAAGGGACAACACGACGGGACCACACCGTATGGCACGAGGAGGCAGGGATGCGCACGGCTCCCACCGCACCGGGCCAGACCGGCCGTATGCAGCAGCAGGCCGCGACGAGACGAGCAGCGGCGAACCCGCAGAAAGAGCCCGCAAAGGAGGAGAGCGGCAAAGACCCACGGACCACAGCACGAGACCCGCAGCAGGTGCAGCGACGTGGAGGAGGAGCAGACGACACGCAGCAGGACAGAGGACAGCAGGGACACGCACGAAGTAAGTGAGAGTAGAACAAAGCGATTCCTCCAGAACGACTCTTTGCAAGGCTTCGCTCTTTGCTGCAGGCTTCAAGAGGCCGAGAATGGGAGTTCCTCCGCTTTTAAGCAGCTTGCCTGGCTGGACCGGTGATTGGAAGGGGGCGTTTGCCGTGCGATAGGCTGGGGATGAGAACCGGCCTGGAGGGGTTACCTTTGGCTGACGTCTACCAAATTGAACTTACGCTGGCTGCATCTTTCTTCACACTGATAGTAACTTTCTTCACTCTGACAGTAACTTTCTTCACACTGACAGTAACTTTCTTCACTCTGACAGTAACACTGACAGTAACTTTCTTCACACTGACAGTAACTTTCTTCACACTGACAGTAACTTTCTTCACTCTGACAGTAACTTTCTTCACACTGACAGTAACTTTCTTCACACTGACAGTAACTTTCTTCACTCTGACAGTAACTTTCTTCACTCTGACTGTAACTTTCTTCACACTGACAGTAATGGCAGAATCTGCTACACAAGTCTCGGGATGTTCTGACCCTCTGTGTGCAAAACACACAGAATCCTTAAACAAGCACCAGAATATACGTGAGTTTTCTTACCTGGTGATGCCGAGTGCTCCACAGACATCCCATTCCTTCACGGATCTCTTCTCTTCACACTGCGTTTGTAAAAGCAGCTTCGAAATGCGGCCTTTGTTTACATTTCAGCCTCAGAACACTGCGGTGGAGGCACATTTGTTTACATTTAGCGCTACCATGTCAAAGACGTATGGAGAGATCCAGTCATTTATCAAACTAAAGGATTATTTCCTTGGCCTCGGTTCAAATGACCGGGAGGTGGGGACCACTGTCAAAGACGCAATAATGTCCTTCGCAGCACTCATAGTACCAAGGGACTGCATATGATCTCAATGGGAGTAAAAACTACACAGTGTACCTTTAAGAACAATCTTTTTGAACTTTTAACTCCTTTTTGGTTTGATTCTCAGAGGATTCTTGCATCCGAACGTGTTCTCAGACGACAGGTCCCACAGTGCACCAGTGAGTATGGTTTTAGTATCACCTGAAATTCAAGTTTCATTATACAAGTTTGTCGTCATAATAGAATGACTTTGCAATTTCTCAATTGTTGCTGTTAGTACAAATGAGTTGAGCTTTAGACCTGCTTTAGACTTGGTTTAGTCCTGCTTTAGACCTGCTTTAGACTGGCTTTAGTCCTGCTTTAGACCTGCTTTAGTCCTGCTTTAGACTGGCTTTAGTCCTGCTTTAGTCCTGCTTTAGACTGGCTTTAGTCCTGCTTTAGTCCTGCTTTAGACCTGCTTTAGTCCTGCTTTAGACTGGCTTTAGTCCTGTTTTAGACCTGTTTTAGTTCTGCTTTAGACTGGCTTTAGACCTGTGTAAGACCTGTTTTAGTCCTGCTGTAGTCCTGTGTTAGACCTGCTTTAGGCCTCCTTTAAACCTGCTTTAGACATGCTTTAGTCCTATTTTAGTCCTGCTTTAGACCTGCTTTAGACCTGCTTTAGTCCTGCTTTAGACCTGCTTTAGTACTGCTTTAGACCTGCTTTAGTCCTGCTCTAGACCCGCTTCAGTCCTGCTTTAGACCTGCTTTAGTCCTGATTTAGACCTACTTTTGTTATTTATGTACAATAATAGCAAGTTTTAACACAAAACACGTCCAGTCTATGTGTAGCTGTGAAACAAACTAGATGTCACCTTGTGTATCGTTGAATGTTCTGAGACGAGACTCTGTGACCACAGTGTGATAAGAATCCAGGCTGGTCACTCTCACTTCTGCCTTGTGGCTGAAATTCCCACGGCTGTTTGTAAAAGTCCAAATCACAGAGACATATCTGAAGATAATGAAAATAACACTTAAGCTATCGCTGTAGTATGACAAGCATGTGAGCAGACAGAACACTCCTGTGAGCTGTAAGGAAGCAGACCGGATTTATGTTTTGTTTTCCTTAAGGTTCACTGCTATTACCATGGAGAGGTTGAAGGTCACGTCAACTCTATGGTGGCTGTCAGTACATGCCATGGACTCAGGTATTCTACTTCTACTACTAATACTGCTACTACTAATACATACTACATGCATGTATAATAATAATGAAAGTGCATGTTTTATCCACTCTACTGCAATATTCATACACAGTGGTGATAAACTACTCCTGTTGCCACAGCTGCCCTGGGGCACACTGAAGAATGAAAGCAACAAACGGCTGCGATTGATTACATTGTATACTCTTGTTTTGAAGGGGCATCGTTGCCGTCGAGGACCAGACGTTCGGGCTGGAGCCGGTTCCAGGATCCGACTCCAGCGTTCTGTATCTTTTGAGGGACGTCGACTCGGAGCTGACATCATGTGGAGTTTTGGGAGAAACCCACCAAGAAAGTCCAAACGGGACCGGACACACGGTGACATCACTGCTGCGGGTGAGAGGGTTAAAGCTCAGGGACCTGGCTTTCACAACAGCAAAAACACTTCACATAATTATTTTTTCACTCAATACACAGTGATGTGTATGGAGTGTGTATGTCTCTGGTCTCTCTCTCCCTCTGGTCTCTCTCTGGTCTCTCTCTGGTCTCTCTCTCTGGTCTCTCTCTGATTCCTCTCTTTCTGGTGTCTCTCTTGTGTCTCTCTCTCTGGTCTCTTGCTGTTCTCTTTCTTTCTGGTCTCTCTCTCTATGTGGTCTCTCTTTCTGGTTTCTCTCTGGTCTCTCTCTTTTGCCTCTCTCTGGTCTCTCTCTTTATGTGGTCTCTCTTTCTGGACTCTCTGGTCCCTCTCTGGTTTCTGTCTCTGGTCTTTCTCGCTGGTCTCTCAAAAAATGGGATGGGAGACCAGGTGCAGTTGTTGTGTGCTTAGGCAAGACACTTCACATTAGAATGAGTCTGGTGTGTGTGTGAGTGGTTGGTGGGGGTGGGAGGGGCTGATGGCACAGACTGGTTGCCTCGCTTCTGTCAGTGTGCCCCAGGGCAGTTGTGGCTACAATTGTACTTTATCACCACCGTGTTTGGAGAGAATGAATTTGAGGGTCCACAAGGAGTTGTATAAAACCTATTCCTTATTCTCATTATTTTGAATTAACAAAGAGGTAGATACATTTTTGCTTCAACAACCATTTTTATTGTGAATTTCTACAGAAGAAGCGTAATTTGCCGACCACCAGTTTCGTGGAGCTGGCTGTGATCGTGGATAATCAAAGGGTGACTTCTTTCTTTCGAGTGAATTTTGAGAAAATTTTAAATTAAAAGTTTGTTTCACTCATACGTGTTCTGCTGCAGTACAATTTCAAGAAGAAAAATGAGACGGCTGTGCGGGAGGAGATGGTGGAGACGGTGAATCTAGTCGACGGGGTGAGAGTTTGTCATAAGCTAATGCTACAATGCTAACCTGGCCCAATATGCAGCCCAACAGAGGAATGCTGATGGTGACTTCCTCTGACTTCAATGTAAAAGTAAACTCCTCTAGCTCACTAACTGCTTTAGGCTTAAAAAATCTTTAATTTATCGCTCTCTTTGATTCTGGTGTTTGTATATTGATAATGTCTTTGTAAATGCAGATATAAAGCTCCAAAGAGTGACCAATCAGGAGCCTTCTCTCCCTGAATTTTTGTGGCTATAGCAAAAGATTGGCTCTTTAGTTGCTATCCCCAAATTTGGCTCCAGATTCCTGCAAATGTAGCCTATTTGAGTTGGCTAGCTCAGAAGTAGTAGTAGTAGTAGCAGTAGTAAAAGCAGCGGTGTTTGCATTGGGGCAGTCACATGACCTCTCGTCCTCAGTACTACAGGAGCCTGAACATCCGTGTGAGGCTCGTTCACCTGGAGGTGTTCACCGACTCCAACCCCTTCAGTGTGGAGGGCTCTGCAGGGGAAGTGCTCGAGCGATTCGTCAAATGGAGAAAACTGAACTTGATGCCTCGAGCAAGGAACGACGTGGCACAGCTGGTCATGTGAGTGCGGGAGAGACCAGAGAGAGACCAGAGAGAGAGACCAGAGAGAGACCCGAGAAGGACCAGAGAGAGATCACAGAGAGAGACCAAAGAGAAAGACCAGAGAGAGATCACAGAGAGAGACCAGAGAGAGATCAGAGAAAAAGACCAGCGAGAGAGACCAGAGAGAGAGATCAGAGAAAAAGACCAGAGAGAGAGACCAGAGAGAGACCAACGACCATTATTTTCTCATAGTGGTGACAATATTGAAAAACATGTATGTTTCTCTCTCTATTTATCATGTTTTATTATTATTATGATTTATTTATGGATAAGTGTTGTGTCCTCGTCCAGCGGTCGTCCTGGTCCTTATGGGAACGTGTTGGGGATGGCTTTTGTCGGGACCGTGTGCTCCGTGGCCACATCCGGAGGCATCAATGTGGTGGGTTTCAATCTGACACAAACTTATTATTAGTACTATTATTATTATTATTATTATTATTGTTGTAGACCGATAGAGCTCTCTCTCTCTCTTTCTGATCTCTCCAGTGTCCCTCTCCTTGTCTCTCTCAGGTCTCTCTCTGCTCTCTGTTCTCTCAGATCTCTTTCTCTGGTCTCTTGCTCTAGCCTCTCTGGTCTCTGTCTCTTTGGTCTCTCTGATTTCTATTTGTTTCTCTCTCTGATCTCTCCAGTCTCTCTCTCTCTCTCTCTGGTCTCTCGCTGGTCTCTTTCTGGTCTCTCTCTGGTTTCTCTCTCTCTCTGGTCTCTCTCTGGTCTCTCTCTACAGTCTCTCTCTGGTCTCTCTCTCTCATTCTGTCTGGTTCAAATGTGTTTTAACTTGTGACCGCAGCCAACACCTGGTCCCTCCCTGTCTTCTTTGTGACGCTGGAACCTGAGCTCTTTGTTGTATAATTTATGGGTAAACACAAGTCATACCAGTTAGACTCAGTCTATCATCAGCAACAGCAAATGGAAACATGATTGACAAGTTTATTGTGATCATGTGTGGAATGTTTGGTTTAAGATCAAGCTACAGAGAGAGACTGGGGGAGAGAGAGACCAAAGGGGGAGTGACCAAAGAGAGGCAAGAGAGTAAGAGACCAGAGAGAGTGAGAGACCAGAGAGAGTGAGAGTCCAGAGAATGCGAGAAAGACCAGAAAGGGATCTTCTTTCCCATAGTTCCAGTCAGAGACACTAAGAGATTCTTATCAGCTCCGTGTGTGTGTGTGTGTTCAGAGCTGCCCCTGAGGTGGGCTCTCTCTCTGTTCTCTCTCTGCTCTCTCTGGTGTCTCTCTGGTTTGTGTGTCTCTCTGGTCTGGTCTGTGTTTAGATTTAGAGCTGACCCAGAGGTGGTCTCTCTCTCTCTCTGCAGCTCACAGACACCGCCACTCTGCCGTACTTCTCCAGCATTGTCGCACACGAGATCGGACACAATCTCGGCATGAACCACGACGACACGCGCTGCAGCTGCGAGGGAGGATGCATCATGGGAGCTGGAGGGTACCTACACAAAGACATAAGTACAAGTTTCTCTGGTATGCACACCAGCTTTATGTGCACACAAAAGTAGGCAGATAAAACTTTGGTCTCTCTCTGGTCTCTCGGGTTTTTCTCTCTGGTCTCTTGAAACTTTTTCTCGAGTCTCTCTCAAGTATATTTCTGGTCTCTCTCTCTGGTCTCTCTCCGGTCTTTCGAGTCTCTCTCTCTGGTCTTTCTCTGGTCTCTCAAATCTCACTCTCGGGTCTCTCGAGTCTCTCTCTCTGATCTCTCTTTCTCTGGTCTTTTTCTACTCATAGAATCAAACTGTTTTAGAGCCAGGGACTAGGGACATGGGTTATACCACATAGTTCCATTGTTTTTAAAGCTACGTACCCCAGCTTTAACTCGATCTTTGACCTGTTTTAAAGGCAGAGCGTGTCCTTCAGCTCGTGCAGCGGAGACGACTTTGAGAAGCTGATTCTCCGCGGACAAGGGGAGTGTCTAAGGAACGTCCCGTCGCACTCTGACGTGGTGGGAGTGTCCCGCTGTGGAAACGGACTCCTGGAGGACGGAGAGCAGTGCGACTGTGGGACCCCCGAGGTGAAGGGGTCTCTCTCTCTCTGGTTTTTCTCTGCTCTCTTTTTCTGGTCTCTCTCTCCTGTCCCTCTTTGCTCACTCTCTGGTCACTCTCTGTCTCTCTCTGTTTTCTTATGAATTTCTGTGTTTTTAGGAGTGCAAAGACAAATGTTGCGACGCAGCGACCTGTAAGTTCACCAGAGGCTCGGTGTGCGCCGCGGGGAGGTGCTGCCACAACTGTCAGGTCTGTATGAGCCACAGACAAATACAAATGAAGTTAGCTAACAGACTAGCTCCATGAAGCCCTAAAGGAAAGTGCCATGGATCCAGTGCTTAATTGGATCCGGAACTTCTACACATGTGTGTGTATTAAATTCATAAATTCTGTCAAAAGTATTGCGTGTGAGCTAGAGCACTGACCCGTTCTTAATAATTAGACATTTATTTAAACACGTAGGTGGGTTAAATACTTGTTCTTTGGCATAGCCTTCTCGATCATGGTTGGTAAAAATAAATAAAATGGCCTATAATTCATTAGGTCTATATTACACGTGAAGCACAAATAAATGTAAATTTAAAAGAACAACAAACAACAATTGCAGCCACAAAATTGCAACTGTGCAAATGTCAACAACACAACTACATTCAACACAATCTGCTACAACTACGTGGATGTAAAATGTCTTTTGTCTGTTGCCACTGGCGATGATGCTCCATTTTTGCAAGTGCAATGGCTCATCGGGGATCAAGCAAGCCCCGGCGATCCAAGATGGCGCCCTATTCAAATGAATGGTTGTGCTCAGTGGCGCTTTGTGACGGCATGGGGGCTGAAAGATTAGCGGAACTCGCCTGTATTTGGGCATCGTCTGGTCCTCCCGGTTCTGCGCAGTGGATGGTCTCCCATAATGCGTTGCGCCAAACACGCGTGTGTGGGTCTCACACCGGGTCTCACGCACGTGCACAGAGGGGCTCGGCCGCGCTCTGACCAATCAGAGCAGTTCATCAGAGCGGGAGTTAGAGCGGGAGCCAGACGAGCAGAATTTGTGGCACTAAAGTGTGGATTCAAACAAAACCGAAGGATTTAAGAAGAAAAAAAGTTAAGGATGACAAGGGACATTAAAATCCCCACAAAATCCGACCTTTACGAAAGCTGCAGGTTCTCTGTCAGCTGAGGTCGAGCTGTTTTAATATGCATTGAGTTCTATGGGGAACATTTCTGGGTAGCCCACGTGAATTTAGTCTGGTTCAGTCTGCAGTACCGCGAGAATCCCCCGAGCACATGAGTTATTCAGCTACAAGCTAGTAATACCCTATCCAGTTATTATAATAGATCCATGGGATCAAGTTGACGTGAACCATGAGTGAGGCGTGTATCCCCATACATCACTATGGTCAGAGCAACTGCAGGCAGACCTTGCCAGACCAATTCATCTGCTGCACTCTGGGAATTCCCACTTTACAAATAAAGTTCTGCATGGATCTATTGTAATATCTGTATAAGGTGTTTCTAAATTATGGCTGAAGGACCAATGAGCTCGGGGGCTACAGCCTCAGTCCTGTGCATGGGCTCTCCAAAAATGTTCCCCATAAAACTCAATGTAAACTAAAACAGCTCGACCTCAGCTGACAGAGAACCTACAGATTTCATAAAGGATGATTCTGTGTGAATTTTAGTGTTGCTTATCATCGTGACTCTTTTCTTCTTGTTAAATCTTCTTTGTTGTACACATTAATGCAACAAACTCTGCTGGTTTTCTTCCCACCCAAGCTGTGCTCTGATTGGTCAGGATGCTGCCGTGCTACTCTGTCCACTGCGCAGAACCAGAAGGACCAGATGATGCCCAAATATGAGCGAGTTCTGCTAATCTTACGCTACTGAGCATAAGCCATTGATTTAAATAGGCCGCCATCTTGGATCGCCAGGGCTTGGGAAGTGCTCATGTGAAAGTAAACTAGTATATTGTGATGTTGTCTTTGTGAGTCTTTGAGAGATCAGTCTCTCTGATCTATCTCTCTTAACTTAGATTTTGCTTGTATAAAGTTAGGTAGAAATGTGAGTCGAGGTGTGTTTTTGCCTCATTGTCCTCTCTTCCAGCTCAAAGTGGCCGGGACGCCCTGCCGGCGCTCAGAGGACAGCTGTGACCTCCCAGAGTTCTGCAACGGGACCTTTGCCTTTTGTCCTGACGATTTCTACATCATGGACGGACTGCAGTGTGAGGAGCCAGGAGGGGCCTACTGCTACGAGGGCCGCTGCCAGACCTACGACTACCAGTGCAGACAGCTGTTCATCCCAGGTACCAGCAGCAAGAGAGAGAGATAGACCTGAGAGAGAGAGCCAGAAGAGAGAGCCAGGAGAGAGAGAGAGTAGAGAGAGACCAAAATAGTCCAAATAGCGTGAGTCCTTTCATGTCCTGTTTTTCAGATCCAGCTATAAAAGCAGCCGATATTTGCTTTTCTGCTGCAAACATTCGAGGAAACCAGTTCGGAAACTGTGGCGAACCGAGCCCTGGGAACTTCATCAAGTGTCCAGTGGCGTAAGTCCCTCACACTGGTCCCAACCAGAGACTGTATACAGATGGACAATGCTAACACAGACTGTATACAGATGGACAATGCTAACACAGACTGTATACAGATGGACAACGCTAACATAGACTGTATACAGATGGACAATGCTAACACAGACTGTATACAGATGGACAACGCTAACACAGACTGTATACAGATGGACAATGCTAACATAGACTGTATACAGATGGACAACGCTAACACAGACTGTATACAGATGGACAATGCTAACACAGACTGTATACAGATGGACAACGCTAACACAGACTGTATACAGATGGACAATGCTAACATAGACTGTATACAGATGGACAATGCTAACATAGACTGTATACAGATGGGCAACGCTAACATAGACTGTATACAGATGGACAATGCTAACACAGACTGTGTACAGATGGACAATGCTAACATAGACTGTAGAGGACCAGAGAGGAAGACCAGAGAGAGACACCAGGGAGAGAGATACCAGAGAGAGAGACCTGAGAAAGATACTAGACTGAGACACTAGAGAGAGATAAGAATGAAAGACCAGAGAGAGAGCGAGAGATCAGACAAAGTTATTGTATTGTGTTGCAGAGACGTCATGTGTGGGAAGGTGCAGTGTACAAACGTGAACAACCCTCCGCCAGGGGCCAGCATCAGCATCCAGGTGATCAACGGCACCAGGTGCGTCAACGTACACTTTGACCTGGGGCCCGATGTCCTGGACCCTGGCTACAGCAACCCAGGCAGCCCCTGTGCTCCAGGCATGGTGAGGGACCAGAGAGGGACTAGAGAGAGACCAGAGTAATTCACTTCCTGATCATAAATCTCCAAATGTTTCAGACTTGTGTGAATTTCAAGTGTGTGGACGCTTCGGTTCTTCTGCCCGAACTCAGCTGCAACGCCAAAGACACCTGCAACAGTCGCGGGGTAACAACACATTCACAAATATCTATCTTTACTAGGGGTGGGAACCTAAGGGTACCTCACGATACGATACACGATACAAAGCTCACGATAACGATAATATCACGATAACGATTTTATCACGATATGACGATTATTGATATATTGGTCAGAAATATACAATATGCCAATTTATGGCATAAATAAAATAAAATAAACTCTTTATTTCATGATAAATAGAATGGAGATGCGTAATGTAGCCATATAATAAGTATTGATACCAATAAAAAATAAAAAAAGTAAAAAAAAAAAACATGTTTTTTTATTTATTTTTTTCAAAATTGATATTGATACTTGGCAAATGCATATCGATAATCGAATCGCGGGAGAAAGTATCACACCCCTAATCTGTACACATTCAGTAAATGATACGTTCTTGTAATCTATAATAAGGACGGACTTAAGCAAAATATGTATATGTGTTTTTTCTTTCTATTGTTTCTATTTCTTAAACATGTGATCATTTCTTGGCTTGTTCTAAAATAACCAGAGAGAGACCAGAGAGAGACCAGAGAGAGACCAGAGAGAGACCAGAGAGAGACCAGAGAGAGACCAGAGAGAGACCAGAGAGAGACCAGAGAGAGACCAGAGAGAGACCAGAGAGGGAAACCAGAGAAAGGGACCAGAGTGAGAGAGATCAGAGGCTGTATATCCAGGCATGTGTGTATGTGTGTCTGTCTGTCATGTCTGTATGTGTCTGTATGTGTCTGTGTGTGTGTGTGTGTGTGTGTGTGTCGCTCTGTGTATATCTCTGTGTGTTTGTCATGTGTGTGTGTCTGTGTGTGCAGGTGTGTAACGACCAGGGCCACTGTCACTGTAATGTGGGCTGGGCTCCTCCAGACTGCAGGTCCGCAGGTCGTGGGGGCAGCGTGGACAGTGGACCGGCTTCTATAGGTCTGTGCCCTCTCCCACATTTAAGTCTATGAACTTTAATAACTAAGTCTTTTGAACTATTGACGTCTCAGGTTTTCCAAAAGAAAACCTATGAAAGGGACTCGACCCTAAAACAGACTGCTCTCAACTGTAGCTGCTTCCCTTTCTCCTTTACAAGAAGCTGTTTTTAGCTTGTATACCCTCATATAGGTCTCCCGCCATTGTTCCCCCCTCAGTCCTCTAACCACCACACCTACATACTGTACATCAGAGGTGTGGACTCGAGTCATGTGACTTGGACTCGAGTCAGACTCGAGTCATGATTTTGATGACTTTAGACTCGACTTGACCAAATGTAAAAAGACTTGCAACTCGACTTGGACTTTAACATCAATGACTCTGACTTTCACTTGGACTTGCGCCAATTGACTTGTAAAGACTTGCGTAACCCGGGCCATTTTTACCTTTCTCCGCATCTCTCTTTCTATCTATGCCGTCTCTGAAGAAACAAAGCCTCGCGGTAGTTGTAGCGCTCGCGCGAGAGTTCGAACGTGAGTTCCAGGCAGTTCGCGCAGCAACACTTCCCTAAACAAGCGCACTGCATTCACCGGTGGGTGTGTTGTCTAGGGGAGCTGGAAATAAGCGAGCTGCAGGTATTTATCGCGACCTAACGTCATATTTTGTTTTACAAACCGTAATTGATATGCTTTCACTACAGGCGCCTCATACAATTGACTCGACGCAGTTGTCACACTGTGTGCCGTGTTTTAAAGAGGAACTGGTGAGTCAAACTAGCGCTAGCCTGCGCTGCTCTGTTGGCTATTTCTTATATTTTTCTGTGTGGGCGCCGAGGCCTATTATTATGAGTATGTTTTTGCTGTGCTCATCCTGCTAAAGTTTGCATACATTAGATAGTTGTTTTGATTATGTGCACTAAGCTAGATTAATATTTGCACTATTGTTTATGGTTCATTGATATGAGAATCAGTGCTTTGACTGATTGAATTAATTTATATGAGACATTTTATTATGTAATGATATATTGGTAATTATGAGATATTACTAATGCTGGCCCAGTTCATACAGGCCAGGTTCCTTCCCCTCCATTGGTCCCTTCAGTCCTTTGGAACAATAACCACTACGGACATTAAACTGATTATATAGATACAGGTCCTAGCCCAATACTCATATTCATATATGCTGCACTTGCTACTTCCCATTAAAAACCCCAAAGATAAAAAGTATGTTGACACGGACTGCTCTGTGTTTATGTGTGGTCTGTGCATGTGTAACTGAGCCTGCATCTGGCACAACATCCAATTAGATCACGTAGATAGTTTTGATTTACCAGCAGCCAACGACATGGAACAAACTGTTAGTCCATGGGTCAGAGACCAACGAGAATGCACCAGCAAAATGATTCCTAACATTATTTTGTTTGCCTACAAAAGTACGTGGAGACCAACAAGAAACAAATCGCGGTCAAAAAGACTCGAGAGGACTCGAAAGTCAAACCGTAGGACTTGGGACTGACTTGAGATTTGTTGGCCTTTGACTTGGACTCGACTCGGGACTTGCCTGTCTTGACTCGTGACTTGACTCGGGACTTGAGGGCAATGAATTGAGACTGACTTGTGACTTGCTAAACAATGACTTTGTCCCACCTCTGCTGTACATACATAGAGACACACAGAGACACACACACACATTTATCTGTAAATAGGTAAATACTCAGCAAATGTGCAATACTGCAACTTCAGAATGTCCCTATATCTACTTATTACCCTGCCCTATATGTACAGTATATACAGTATCTTTCCACTATACACAGATATAGATATTTTGAAAGATTGATATTGAAGCATTTACAGATAAGAAACATAGCAGCTACTTATTTTGTATATTTTGCGTGCTCCCTGTGTGCTCTTACTACTATCCTGTATGTGCGCTGCAACACTGACATTTCCCCACTGTTGGACATATAAAGGATCTCTTATATTATCTTACACACACACACACACACACACACACAGAAAGGTCACACACACAGCAAGAGACACACAGGGCCATACAGAGTGTGTTGGTCTCCCTCTTGGCAGCTGTATGTGTGCTCCAGATCACTCCCTCAGAGACGGACTGCTGATCTTCTTCCTGCTGGTGCTTCCCCTGGTGGCGGCGCTGGTTGTGCTGTTTCTCTACCTGTTCAGACGAGACGCTCTGCAGCCCTGCATCAAGAGACGACACAAGTAAACACTTAGCAGAACGGCTAACCACCAAGAGTTCACTTAGCAGTACAGCTAACCACGGGGAGTTCACATAACAGCACAAGCCCCCAACAATTTTAGCTCAATTAGAAGCAGGGCAAATCACAAGGATTAAAAATACTGCTAACCACAATGCAAGTACACTGATGCTGATGTACTGTTCACTGATGCTAATATACACTGATGCTGATGTACTGTTCACTGATGCTAATATACACTGATGCTAATGTACTGTTCACTGATGCTAATGAACACTGATGCTAAGGTACACTGATGCTAAGGTACACTGATGCTAATGAACACTGATGCTAAGGTATTGTTCACTGATGCTAAGGTATTGTACACTGATGCTAAGGTATTGTTCACTGATGCTAAGGTATTGTACACTGATGCTAAGGTATTGTACACTGATGCTAATGTACACTGATGCTAAGGTATTGTACACTGATGCTAATGTACACTGATGCTAAGGTATTGTACACTGATGCTAATGTACACTGATGCTAAGGTATTGTACACTGATGCTAATGTACACTGATGCTAAGGTATTGTACACTGATGCTAATGTACACTGATGCTAATGTACACTGATGCTAATGTACACTGATGCTAATGTACACTGATGCTAATGTACACTGATGCTAATGTACACTGATGCTAATGTACACTGATGCTAATGTACACTGATGCTAATGTACACTGATGCTAATGTACACTAATGCTAATGTACACTGATGCTAATGTACACTGATGCTAATGTACCCTGATGCTAATGTACACTGATGCTAATGTACCCTGATGCTAATGTACACTGATGCTAATGTACCCTGATGCTAATGTACACTGATGCTAATGTACCCTGATGCTAATGTACACTGATGCTAATGTACCCTGATGCTAATGTACACTGATGCTAATGTACACTGATGCTAATGTACACTAATGCTAATGTACACTGATGCTAATGTACACTGATGCTAATGTACACTGATGCTAATGTACACTGATGCTAATGTACACTGATGCTAATGTACACTGATGCTAATGTACCCTGATGCTAATGTACACTGATGCTAATGTACCCTGATGCTAATGTACACTGATGCTAATGTACCCTGATGCTAATGTATTGTACACTGATGCTAAGGTACACTGATCTGTGTACCTTAGCATCAGTGTACAATACCTTAGCATCAGTGTACAATACCTTAGCATCAGTGTACAATAAATTACACTGATGCTAATGTAATATAATATGATGTAAACTTGAGTGAATCTGAGCTCTTTCTTCCAGGTCTCCCACCCCCACAGACTCCGCTCCGTCCCAGAGGAGGGGGCCTGTTCCTGCTGCACAGACTCAGAGCACAGAGGCCCCCACAGAGAGGGTAACACTGCTGCACCTGATACATATTTATTTAGTATAAAGTTTATACAATATCTTTCTTAAATATGGTTCTTTTCCCGCCGCAGCCCGGACTGGCCCCTGACACCGGAGTTCCCGGGTAACTTTTAAACGTTTCATTTTGTGGCGTTCCACAAACTAACTCCAGGTTTTTCTCACAGTTGGAATTATGGAGAGCTGGATTATTGGAGGACCCAGGACCAGTTCCAGGACCAGTCCCAGACCCAGGTCCATCCTCAGACCCAGGACCAGTCCCAAATCCAGCCCAGGCCTCTCCCCAGGCAGGGCCCAGGAGTCCCCCGGCCCATTCCCCCGAGGCCTCTTCAAATGGACCTATGACATCGTCGCATATGTTGTCACTCAGAAGCACAGCTTAGAGTTTGTTCATCGATTATTTGAAAAAAAAAAGAGTAATTTTATTTTTTACATATAAAAGATTGTGCTTCTTTACTTTTACTTAGAGCTGTTATTTCACCTAAAAGAAATCTCTGGTGTCTCGCTGGTCTCTCGCTGGTCTTTCTTTGGTCTCTCTCTGGTTTCTCATTGGTCTCTCTCAGGTCTCTCTCTGGTCTCTCTTTGGTCTCTCATTGGTCTCTCTCTCTGGTCTCTCTTTATGGGGTGCTGATTGTAAAAATTCTGTTAAAATTTTTTAGCTGAACATTTTTCTACATTTAGCTCACTTTCCTCACATTTAGCACATTTTCCTCACATTTAAGACATATCTATATCTAAATATTATATCTATATCTAAATGTTAAATGTTATATCTAAATATTATATCTATATCTAAATGTTATATCTATATCTAAATGTTAAATCTAAATGTTAAATCTAAATGTTAAATCTAAATGTTATATCTATATCTAAATGTTATATCTATATCTAAATATTATATCTATATCTAAATGTTAAATGTTATATCTAAATATTATATCTATATCTAAATGTTATATCTATATCTAAATGTTAAATCTAAATGTTAAATCTAAATGTTAAATCTAAATGTGTCGCCAAGTGTAAAGCTAAATATATAGAAACCACGCCCACTGCAGTGGCTTCAAATCCAGTGGGCCCGCCTTCCGTGCCGTGTGGTGAGAACCCTACATTACACAGGAATCTCACGGGACTCCACGTGGCTTAGTTTACAGTGAATACACTCTGGCTCCAGCAAATAAGCAAGAATCTTCACAAAAATGCTAATTTTGTGCCGTGGCCAAGGACGATGGCGCCGGAGACCCAACATGCCTTGAGCCGTGACGTCGGTCCACGTGTATTCCTATGTTCAAAACACGCGGCACCGCCCCCACTCACCACACGGCACGGAAGGCGGGCCCACTGGATTTGAAGCCACTGCAGTGGGCGTGGTTTCTATATATTTAGCTTTACACTTGGCGACACATTTAGATTTAACATTTAGATTTAACATTTAGATTTAACATTTAGATATAGATATAATATTTTAGATATAATATAACATTTAACATTTAGATATAGATATAATATTTAGATATAGATATAACATTTAGATATAGATATAACATTTAGATATAGATATAACATTTAGATATAGATTAACATTGATAACATTTAGATTTAACATTTAAATTTAACATTTAGATTTAACATTTAGATATAGATATAACATTTAGATATAGATATAATATTTAGATATAACATTTAACATTTAGATATAGATATAATATTTAGATATAGATATGTCTTAAATGTGAGGAAAATGTGCTAAATGTGAGGAAAGTGAGCTAAATGTAGAAAAATGTTCAGCTAAAAAATTTTAACAGAATTTTTACAATCGGCACCCCATATCTCTTTGGTCTCTCATTGGTCTCTCTTTGGTCTCTCTTTGGTCTTTCTCTGGTCTCTCTTTGGTCTCTCATTGGTCTCTCATTGGTCTCTCTTTGGTCTTTCTCTGGTCTCTCTTTGGTCTCTCATTGGTCTCTCATTGGTCTCTCTTTGGTCTTTCTCTGGTCTAGAACGGGAGCCAAACAAGCAGAGTTTGTTGCACTAAAGTCTGGATTTATAGAAAACCGAAGGATTTAACAAGAAGAAAGGTGCAGGACGACAATGGACACTAAAATCCCCACAGAGTCACGTTAATCTGAAACAAGAAAGAGCAGAAATTTTGTGTTTTTAATAACAACTGTTTGTTTTGTGGAGTGTTTTTGAATGAAGTGTAAATTAAAGTGAGTTTTACAGTCTTTGGCTTTGTACTTGTCACATTTGCAGCTGAACCAATCTACTCCACTACTACTATCTGAGCTCTGTTCTAATCTGCTCTGAATATAGAGTAGAATACATTAAAGTAGAGATACTTTAATGCACAGGTGTCAAAGTCAAGGCCCGTGAATGAATTTTACATGGCCCGTTGCCTGCCATTGACGCACTATTACGTCAATTGCATTTTCCGCTATTTTCATGTTCCCAGATGTCTATTATATGTAATATGTTTGGGGATAAGCTTGAGAGCATATTGAATCGAGCCAGCAGGTGGCAGCAGCGCTCTCTGGATGGTTTGAAAACAGCTAGATGCACTTGTTGTGCCTCTTTTTCTCAGCTTTTTGGTGATTTCAGTAAAACTTCCCTCTACTCAACTGGGAATTACAAGCTAGAAACAAAATTATTTTTTCTGATGAAAGTAGACAGTCTGTTCTTTCAGAATCTGGTTTCGGATTTCAGATAGTCATAGTACACAATATTCTGTGGGTCTTGAAAAATCTATAAAAATCATCAGAAACTGCTGGCAATATGGGAGTACCTGTTCTGAAATAGGCTGGCAGGCAATGAGTTAATAAACATTGAACCAGTCCAGCCCTCGGCTCGTAGCAAATTTGTTTTTTTGGCCCTCTGATGTATTTGACTTTGACATGCCTGCTTTAATGTATTCTACTCTACTTTATTCTACATCACATACATCTGACTTTTTCTGACGCTTCTCTACATCAGTCCTCTGGTCTGCTCCGTCCCATTGCTCCATAGACTTCACAGAGCACAGATACAGTGCCTTGCGAAAGTATTCGGCCCCCTTGAACCTTTCGCCACATTTCAGGCTTCAAACATAAATATATAACATTTTAAGTTTTTGTCATGAATCAACAACAAGTGGGACACAATCGTGAAGTGGAACAAAATGTATTGGATATATTAAACTTTTTTAACAAATAAAAAAAAGTGGGGCGTGTAATATTATTCGGCCCCTTTACTTTCAGTGCAGCAAACTCACTCCAGAAGTTCAGTGAGGATCTTTGAATGATCCAATGTTGTCCTAAATGACTGATGATGATAAATAGAATGCACCTGTGTGTAATCAAGTCTCCGTATAAATGCACCTGCTCTTTGATAGTCTCAGGGTTCTGTTTAAAGCGCAGAGAGAACCATGAAGACAAAGGAACACACCAGGCAGGTCCGAGATACTGTTGTGGAGAAGTTTAAAGCCGGATTTGGATACAAAAAGATTTCCCAAGCTTTAAACATCTCAAGGAGCACTGTGCAAGCAATTATATTGAAATGGAAGGAGTATCAGACCACTGCAAATCTACCAAGACCCGGCCGTCCCTCCAAACTTTCATCTAAAACAAGGAGAAGACTGATCAGAGATGCAGCCAAGAGGCCCATGA
Organism: Knipowitschia caucasica; assembly: GCA_964034765.1. Classification (NCBI taxonomy): domain Eukaryota; kingdom Metazoa; phylum Chordata; class Actinopteri; order Gobiiformes; family Gobiidae; genus Knipowitschia; species Knipowitschia caucasica. The sequence goes on along the minus strand of OZ035845.1, from coordinate 9,466,064 downwards.
TCACTCTGGATGAACTGCAGATAACTACAGCTGAGGTGGGAGAGTCTGTCCATAGGACAACAATCAGTCGTGCACTGCACAAATCTGGCCTTTATGGAAGAGTGGCAAGAAGAAAGCCATTTCTCAAAGATATCCATAAAAAGTCTTGTTTAAAGTTTGCCACAAGCCACCTGGGAGACACACCAAACATGTGGAAGAAGGTGCTCTGGTCAGATGAAACCAAAATCAAACTTTTTGGCCACAATGCAAAACGATATGTTTGGCGTAAAAGCAACACAGCTCATCACCCTGAACACACCATCCCCACTGTCAAACATGGTGGTGGCAGCATCATGGTTTGGGCCTGCTTTTCTTCAGCAGGGACAGGGAAGATGGCTAAAATTGATGGGAAGATGGATGGAGCCAAATACAGGACCATTCTGGAAGAAAACCTGTTGGAGTGTGCAAAAGACCTGAGACTGGGACGGAGATTTATCTTCCAACAGGACAATGATCCGAAACATAAAGCCAAATCTACAATGGAATGGTTCACAAATAGACGTATCCAGGTGTTAGAATGGCCAAGTCAAAGTCCAGACCTGAATCCAATCGATAATCTGTGGAAAGAGCTGAAGACTGCTGTTCACAAACGCTCTCCATCCAACCTCACTGAGCTCGAGCTGTTTTGCAAGGAAGAATGGGCAAGAATTCCAGTCTCTCGATGTGCAAAACTGATAGACATATGCCAAGCGACTTGCAGCTGTAATTGCAACAAAAGGTGGCGCTACAAAGTATTAGCGCAAGGGGCCGAATAATATTGCACGCCCCACTTTTCAGTTTTTTATTTGTTAATTAAAAAAGTTTAAATTGTCCAATAAATTTTGTTCCACTTCACGATTGTGTCCCACTTGTTGTTGATTGACAAAAAAAATATTTTTTATACTGTATCTTTATGTTTGAAGCCTGAAATGTGGCGAAAGGTTCAAGGGGGCCGAATACTTTCGCAAGGCACTGTAATACGCCTACTGGTTCCTTATCCCTGTCGTACTAGTATTTGCATTTGGGAAGTAGTCAAATAAGGTCATAGGAATAGTATGGGAGTTACCCCGGCTCTGGTCTTGGCCTGGTTCTGATCGTGTATGGTCTGGTGTCAAGATGTGTGACACCAGAGATAACCCTTGAATGGTTTCCTGTCATCCAGTTTTGTTGTTGGAAGCACTTTACAATTAGCCAGAACGAGAGAAATGTTAATGCATCAGCAGGAATTTATTGCAGATCACATACAAAGTTACGTGGCCATGGGGCTAATGCAGAGTTAAACCAAGTAGTCTTCCTCCGTCTTAGCTGCTAGTACAAAGTGTGCATTAACAGGTATAGGTGCTGGCCCCTGGGACGGGCCTTCCCCGAATCTTTAACAGTACCTGTGCTTCTGTTCTTTGCTGCTAAGGGTGGGCAGCTTCCCACGCCGAGTCATTTCTGCTTTACTATTGTCCCCGTTCTACAAAGTAGCAACACCGTGTCCTTGGAAGATGTTGTATCAGCTGTTAATTTCCCATGAAGGGAATAATGTTCACCGAATATCTCTAAATGTATCAAAATAGAGAATCAATCTTGTGTTACTGTAAGCATGTGTGTGCCTGACACTGTCAGAATGAGAGTTGTGTATTTGTATGTACTGTATGTGTGTGGCTATGACAAACATAGACTGTATATAGATGGTTAATGCTAACGCTAGCTCAATGAAGCCCAATAGGACAGTAGCACACAAAATAAATAGTAATGTTTCTTAACTAGCTGTAAATGCTACAAGTCTTAAAAAAAAGTAGTGCAAAGTTATTGTGTTTACTGGATGTGCATGATTTTGATTTAGTGCATCTTATTTTGTTTCTGTTCATGATTTAGTGTTTGACTTGTGTGTGTGTCATTTTTGAAATACAATATTACATTTTACAAATCAATTTCTGTTCTGCTTGGTACCAAATCTGCATAGACTGGTTTATTGGGCACAACTCCCACAAATTGCACTTTGCTACGATTAGAATAAAGACAGAGTATTTACTAATTATCTATTTAATTAAGGACATTATGGTGTATTTCTGCACAGCCCAATAGCATAAGTAAAAGGACAACATAGTTTAGTTAGAAGTCTTAATGCATTTATTTGCTAAGTCAAGGGTTTAGAGAAGTGGTTACAACATGTATTTAAGTATTATGGAAAGGGACAAGGCTACAAAAACAACTTGGCTTTCTCCAAACATATACATAGCCCTAAATCACAACACAGATCAGAAAATCAAACACACTACATGAAATGATAGAAAAACATTGGTATTGGTCCATAGGGGCCGATGATGATTATGGAAAGGGACTGGCCCAGGCTTTCACTAAAGGTCCGTTCTCGTAGTTTACAAGCAGACAGGCAACAACATAAAGCTGATTAATATTTCCAGTTGAAGACAAGGGGAGCACTGTCCTGAACAATTGTGTTCCTTCACCCTTCTGATGACACGCTCCACGTGACCTCTAAGCCTGGAAATGGACTGAGTCTTCCTTACTGCGGCTCCAGACAGCTGTTTCTGTTTCTTCAGGAAGGCGGGTATGTGGACTTTGCAGGGGACCAGGTCTTCCACAAGGAAACCCTTGTCCACCATAATAGCCATTGAGGGCTTCAGCAGAGCTACAAGGCCTGACTGCTTGAGAATTTCCCGGTCACTGACACAGCCTTCATAAAGTGGAGGGATGAATGTGATTGTGCCATGAGGAGCCATTCCAATCAGTCCCTTATAAGTGCAGTGCGATTTGTAGCTGGAGTACAGCTCACTTTGCAGCAAGAGGGAGTCAGGTGTTTGACAGCACAGCTTTGTGCAGTCCAAGATGACTTGTGTGTCACTGTACTCTGAGAAAACCTCTGGCATATAATGTTGTACGGCCTCCTCATCCAGCCAAATACCAATAGCTCCCAACACGTCTTGATATAAAAAATTGGCCCAAGTGGTGATGATGCGGCTCACAGTGGACTGGTGAATAAAAAAGTTGACAAGATGGCGCCGTGCCAGGGCGCCGCTGCAAGAGCTCCGTTGTGCACCGTGATTTTTATGCTGTTTTTATCTTTTCACAAAACACTTGCCACTGTGGTATACGATCGACAGACTCTTCTGGACATACGGGACTTGGCTTGTGAGCCAGTGTTGCCTGCTCTGAGGTGTGATGGCTTTGACGAGTGCCCAGCTCGAGGAGAGCGGCGTGCGGACCGCGACAGAGACGGGAAACAGGGCGATGAGGCCGGGCGCCTCCCCCGTGTTCACCACCGTGCGGAGCCGGGTGTCTCTCGCCGACGGAGGAAGCGCAGACACCGGGGAAAGCGTGGCGGGCTTCTCGTGCGGAGTCGCGCCCCCAGGGTCCCACTGCCACCTATTTACCTGGCGAACGTTCAGTCTCTCCCGAACAAGTCGGATGATCTCCTCAGCCGAATCCAGTACCAGCGCGAGGCTCGGGACTGCGCAGTGTACTGCCTCAGCGAGACGTGGCTGCATCCGAATATCCCGGACTCAGCTGTTCAGCCGCCGGGATTCACCATTTTCCGCTCGGACAGAGAGAAGGAGAGCACGGGGAAATCGAAAGGCGGAGGTGTGTGTCTTTTAATTAACCAGCGCTGGTGCATGGACAGTTGTATTGTAAACAAAACATGCTCTGCTAACCTGGAGTGTCTGGTTTTGAGATGCCGCCCGTTCTATCCCCGAGAATTCTCAGTGATTTTCTTATGTGCTGTATATATTCATCCTCGGGCTGACTGTACAGCTGCACTAAATGACTTAAGTGACATTTTGCATAAACATGAAGCTGCTCACCCCAATGCTGTGATTATAGTTGGTGGTGATTTTAATAAATGTAACTTAAAGTCTGTATTACCGAACTTTTATCAGCATGTGAGTCAGCCTACCAGGGGAGCTCACATCCTGGATCACTGCTATAGTAACGTGAAGGCAGCTTACAGGTCCAGTCTCAGACCTGCTTTTGGGAAGTCTGACCACTCCGCTGTTCTCCTTCTTCCTTCTTATACACAGAGGAACAAACAGCACAAACCTACTTCCCGCACTGTGCAGTGCTGGTCTGAGGAGGCTAACATGAAGCTGCAGGGCTGCTTTGATGCCACAGACTGGTCTGTTTTTAACTCTGAGAATGTTGATGAATTCTGTGAGGCTGTGACAGGATACATACAATTTTGCATTGACTGTTGTGTCCCCTATAAAGTTATTAAAGAACACTCCGGCCAAAAACCTTGGATGAACACTGACGTCAAATTGAGAATTAATGAGCGGACACTGGCGTTTCAATCCGGTGATGAGGGTGCTTACAAGCTGTCCTGCTACGCTGTGGAACGCTCTATAAAAGCTGCTAAGCGTTCCTATGGGGACAGGTTAGAGGGCTTCTTTGGCGAAGAGGACCCTCGACGCATGTGGAAGGGGATCAGTCATATCACGTCCTGGAAACCAAGTGCAGGGAAAATTGCTGCTGGCCAAACTCTGCCAAACGAGCTCAACGACTTTTACTGCCGCTTTGACATCTTTAACTTGTCACTCAGGAGCTGTACGGTGCCGGTGAGCTTTAAAAGGTCCACCATTATTCCAGTTCCTAAGAAGTCTCCAGTGACATGTCTCAATGACTACCGCCCTGTGGCTCTCACGTCTGTTCTTATGAAAACTTTTGAGCGGCTTGTGCTGGACTTCATTAAGAGCCAGATCCCTGTGAGTGTTGACCCGCTCCAGTTTGCTTACAGACAGAACAGGAGTGTGGAGGATGCCATCTCCTTTGCTCTGAACTCTGTCTACAGTCACTTGGACACGAGTAAATCTGTCGCGAGAATGCTTTTCATTGATTATCTGCTTTTAATTGTCTTGTCCCAAGCATATTGGTTGAAAAACTTATGTCCCTTGGTCTGAATGTTGCCATGTGTAAATGGATTTTTAGCTTTTTAACTGACAGATCTCAGAGAGTAAAAATCAATGACTGTCTTTCTGATGTTGTTTCTGTGAGCACTGGTTCTCCTCAGGGATGTATTTTGAGTCCTTTGCTTTTTACTTTGTACACTCACGATTGTGTGTCCTCCTCTGACTCAAACTTGATCATCAAATATGCTGAAGACACCACCATCATCGGTCTCATCAGTAACAATGATGAATCCTCTTATAGAGCAGAGATCGAACATGTTTTTCAGTGGAGTAAAGTAAACAATCTCCAGCTGAACACTGCAAAAACATGTGAACTTGTCTTTGACTTCAGTCGTTGCAGTTCTCACACTCCTGTAGTTATTGACAACTCCCAGGTGCAGATCGTAGAGGAGTGCAAGTTCCTGGGTTCTGTCTAACGACCTGAAATGGGACAAAAATACTAACCGGGTTGTTAAGAAAGCACGTCAGCGGCTCTTCTTTTTGCGGAAACTTAGAGAATTCACCACTAACTCTAAGATTCTGCTTAACTTTTATCGCTGCACCACTGAGAGTTTACTTGTTGGTTCTGTGTCTGTGTGGTTTGGAAACATCACAGATAAAGAAAAGAGAGCTTTAAACAAGGTGCTCCGCTCTGCAAAGAGGACCGTGGGCTGTGAGCTTCCTGTTCTGGAGGTTCTTTATAAATCCAGACTTTTAAACAGAGCTCTTAAAATCATCAATGACTCTTCTGGCCACCCTGGGAAAGCAATGTTCCAGCTTCTTCCCTCTGGCAGAAGATATCGGTCGCTGAGATGCAAGACATCTCGCTATGCTAACAGCTTCTTTCCACAAGCTGTTAGGTGTAATCGGTAAGGCTACTCTCCCCTTTTTGAGCTCTGTGGTCTGCTTAGCATGTTGACTTAGCTTCTGTCGTTGCTAGCCAACGGGTGTAGCTCTCTGGCTGCGCCTCTCCCTCTTGGAAGAGCTGCACTTCAGCTTAAAGTGGTAAGCAATGTCTGGTTGCGGTGTAGGAGCACCACATTTCACAGTAATGAGCCTCCCCCCATTCCTTCAGATGCTGCTGTTTTGCCCTTATGTTGCTTGCTACTGAAAGTTTAATTTTGGTCCGCTATTGCTCGTTTCGTGCCTGTCTCGTCTGCCGGAGGGAGGACAGCCGTCTGGGGTCAGCGGCGTCCTCACTGTCGTCAGCCACGTCTTGGTGCCCTACGGCACGCATGTGGCCGTAACTCGTCGGGTGTTTTTCCCCTTGTTGCCTGCCAGTGACTACCCTGGAACACGGACTTTATGGAAGAGTATTTCAATGCTCAGTGACGTTGCTCTGTGACGCTTCACGCTTAATTCCTTTTCACAGGACATGAAGGACAATTTGAACTGTGTATAAGTCGGACGTTTACACCATACGCCAATGTGAATTGTAAATATTGTTTTTGTGTCGTAGGAGCTGTTATCCAGTCTGGGGCGGTGGAGGTGTGCGTCACAGGGGTGATCACCCGTTTGGTTTGCAGTGCACTTTCTTATTATTTGCTGTGTGTGTGTCTGTGCTTTTTATTTGGTGACTCCCAGCCCAGCCCCATTCAGTCCACGGTGAACATCCCAGCTCCTATACACTCCCGGTGTGCGTGTGTGTGTGCTCCTGTGTGTGTGTGTGTGCGTGCTCGAGTGTGTGTGTGCGTGTGTGTAGTCGTGGGTGTGCGTGTGTGTGCTGTAAATTTTATAGTAGCCATTTTTTTTAAAAGAATATATATGAAATAAAAATTGTTCTTGAGCAGCCCAGTGTAAATAAACATTGTTAGATTGACTAAACCGTCTCTGCCTGACCCTGTGTGCTTTCAAAATTCTTCGGGTGTAACTCCTGAAGTGGCGTTGCTGGTTTGTTTTGTCAGGAGTATTCCATATTATTTAATGAGAAATAATCAAGTTACATATAACCCCCTGGCTGTCACATTTGGCGTCCGCTGGCAGGATTTACTGTTGTGAGGTGGAGACTTGTTTGGTTGATTTTTACTGCAATTTTACTGTTCAAGTAACCATATATATATTTTTGTTTGTGGGTTTCATCGGAGGGGCAAAACAGCAGCAATCACTGACCAATTCGTTCCAAAAGATCTTCTTTGCAGCCATGGAGGAGGAGCTACAACAGCTAAAAGAACTGATTGCTCAATTACAAGCTGATAATACAAGGTTGCGTGCAGAGCGAGAACCTGCCGCAGCCCGCTCCATTGCTGGGACCTCTGCAGAGACAGCCACTCCTGCGCCACCTATCGCCCCAATCACTGAAAGGTTAGTTTTTGTACCAAGGGACCGTAAATGTCCTATGTTCAGGGGCAGAACGGGATCAATGTGGGCGAGTGGGTGGAGGAGGCGCAGGCCTGCATGAGGGCTCGACATCTGTCACCTGCGGAACAGGCATTCTTTTTGGTTGACCACTTGGAGGGAGCAGAGATAGGACGAGATGAGCGAGGAGACCCCTCAAAATAATTTCTATTCTTGAGGAGCTTTATGGATGCACTGAATCGTACTTCGCAATGCAGGAGACTTTCTTCTTTAGGAGACAGCAAGACGGGGAGACCTTGTTGAGTTCTCCCTGGCCTTGCTCAGTCTCATGGAGCGAGTAAAGCAGCAGGCACCTGGGGAGATTCCTAATGCCGAAGCCCTTTTGCGCGACCAATTCATAGAACATGTTCTAAATGCCTCTTTGCGTCGAGATTTAAAACGGTTTGCGCGTCAGCATCCGCGGGCCACTATGCTTGAGGTCAGGGGGGAGGCAATGAGGTGGGAGCTGGAAGGGTTGCCGGCTAGTGTGCGGGGTCGGAGTAACTCTGTGCCTTCTGCCCTTGGGATTCAATACTCAATGCGTAGTGACCCACGGGTGGAGAGCCCTCCCACACGGGCAGAATTAGGCGAGATGAAGGAGCTGCTGAAAAAGCAGCAGGAACAACTAACCCTTCTCACCCAAAGTATTACTCTCTTGCAAACATCAGTGCCGCAGCGCAGCCGTTCACCCCGACGAGGTCCCATCATTTCTCAACGGTGCCAGCAGCCTGGTCACTACGCTAGAGACTGCGATGGCCCTCGAGTTTCCCGCCATCCACCTGCATCTGTGTCAACACACCCTAGTCAGATGTCGGGAAACTAATGCCCACCGCGCTCCAGAGCCACAGCACGGGGGGGCTACCTTTTGGCTCCTCAAATACCTCCAAGGGACTATCAAATGTCCCTAACTTGATTGCGTCTTGTCCCCACGTTGATGCGCACATGGCGGGTGTTACGGTAAAATGCTTAGTGGATACAGGGTCGATGGTTTCCACGATCTCAAAGAGCTTTTTCCACCAACACTGTGAACCGTGGGGCGAAGAACAGCTGAAGGCTTGTCATTGGCTGCAGCTGAGAGCCGCCAACGGGTTAACTATCCCATACATTGGTTATCTGGAGTTGACTATTGAGCTCTGCGGGAAAGTACTTCCCCAGTGTGGCGTTCTGGTCGTTAAAGACCCTCCCCGCAGTGTTTCGTCTCAGGTCCCCGGTGTCCTGGGGATGAATGTCCTCCATAGATGCTATCAAGAATTGTTTGGGCAATATGGGGTTGCTATGTTTGATACACCTCCTGTAACAGCATCTCCGGCTCCGTTGGTGGACGCCCTTCAGCAGTGCCATGCCGCCGAGGCAAAACACCTAAGAGCAGAACCAGGCAAGGTCAGGGTGCGGGGCAAATGGGCAGTCCGTATTCCCGCAGGAACGATTAGGGTCGTCCCAGCAACTTGTTCAGAGCAGTATTCCGGTACCACCGTTCTTTTTGAACCCTTAGGCCTGCCAGCAGGATTGATGGCCTCTCCTGCAATGGTTCAGGTGGTCCGAGGAACTGCATATGTTCCTATTGTCAATGTTGGGGATAATGATGTGCTTCTTTATCCCCGTACGTTGGTGGGCACCTTGGATGATGTGAATGTGGTTAGTCTCCCAGCAGGTGTGACTGATGTGACCTCTGTCTCTGCTACGGTTTCGTCACAGGCCGCTGTACCCGCCGACCTAGATCCAATTGCAGCCATAGACTTGTCTGCCCTGTCCTCTGTGGAGCAGGAACAGGTGCAGTTCTCGTTGAGGGAGCATCGGTCTGTTTTTGCTGCCCACGATCAGGATCTGGGTTGTACCAACCTGATCGCGCACGACATCCCTCTGCTCAATGACGTTCCGGTTCGGCAACGATACCGTCGTATCCCCCCATCTGAATATGAATTGGTAAAGGAGCACATTAACCAGCTCCTGGAGGCACAGATCATCAGGGAGAGCACAAGACCTTATGCCTCCCCAATTGTATTAGTCCGCAAGAAAGATGGCAAGTTGCGTCTCTGCGATGATTATCGTCAGCTCAATGCTAAAACCCGTAAGGATGCGTTTCCCCTCCCGCGGATTGAAGAGTCCCTCGACTCTTTGAGTGGGGCTCGCTGGTTTTCAACCATGGACCTGGCCAGTGGTTATAATCAGGTACCTGTGACAGAGGCAGACCAACCCAAAACCGCATTTTGCACGCCATTCGGGCTCTTTGAGTGGAACCGCATGCCGTTTGGGCTGTGCAATGCGCCCAGCACCTTCCAAAGATTAATGCAGAGAATATTTGGTGACCAACAGGGGCAGTCATTGCTCCTCTACCTAGATGACATTGTTGTGTTTTGTCTCTAGTGTGGAGCAGCATTTGGGGCGGCTGGACAAGGTGTTGGGTCGGCTGCACAATGACGGGCTTAAAGTCAAACTGGCTAAGTGCAGTTTTTTCCAGCGCCAGGTCAGTTACTTGGGGCACGTAATCTCCGCTGAGGGCGTGTCCCCAGACCTGGGAAAATTGACGCTGTTGTCAGTTGGCCAACCCCCACCAATGTCTCTGAGCTTCGCTCATTTTTGGGGTTTGCTAGTTATTATCGACGGTTCGTGGATGGGTTCGCCAAAATGGCTGCCCCGTTGCACCGTCGAGTAGCTGAGCATTCTGGGAAGCACAAAAAGAAACCTCAGGTATGTGCAGAGTTCTGGGATGATGAGTGCCAAATAAGTTTTGATGCATTGAAGGCCAGGCTTACCAGTGCCCCGGTGCTTGCATATGCAGACTTCTCACTGCCCTTTGTATTGGAGGTAGACACCAGTCATGTGGGTCTGGGCGCGGTACTCTCACAAGAGCAGGGTGGCAAGTTGAGACCTGTTGCCTATGCCAGTCGTGGACTAAGACCCCCCGAGCGCAATATGTCCAATTACAGTTCAATGAAACTTGAACTATTGGCGCTCAAGTGGGCCATGACTGACAAGTTTAGGGAGTACCTGTTGGGTCAGAAGTGCGTTGTCTTCACTGACAACAACCCCTTGAGTTATTTGGCGACTGCCAAACTCGGGGCAGTTGAGCAGCGCTGGGTATCCCAGTTGGCCTGTTTTGATTTTGACCTAAAATACCGGTCAGGGAAGGCTAATAGGAATGCTGACGCGTTGTCCCGTCAACCATGGCCAATTTCCCAGGAAGGGGCCTTTGCAGCTCCAGGCACCCCACTATCCTTAGTCCTGCAGGAAGCTGCTCAAGAGACTACGGTTGAGGTAACGCAGTCAGTGATGACTGTCTTCCCTGACCTGCCTCCTGCTGACCTCCAAACGTTGCAGCGGACTGACCCTGTCATACAGGAAATCTGGACGTTTTGGCAACAAGGTCGGAAGCCCAACCGGGAGGAGCGTCAAGCGCTATCTCCACCGGCGCTTGTCCTGCTTGGCCAGTGGGATCGCCTGGTCGAGCTGGGCAAATTGCTGTATCGGCAGGCGTTTCGATCAGATGGTGGAGGGGTTATGCATCAAGTCCTACTGCCCAGGGCTTTGGTTAAGGATGTCCTTACCCAGGTTCACCAGGAACATGGGCACCAAGGAGTTGAAAGGACTTTGGCCTTGCTACGCACTCGTTGCTATTGGCCGAGGTTATGCAGTGGTGTCAGGCCTGCGAGCGGTGTCAGTTCAGTAAGCATAACAACCCAACTGCACCTGCATTCCTAGGCCACTTGCTGGCATCAAAGCCTAATGAAATTCTCGCGGTTGACTTCTCCTTGCTTGAGCCTACTCCCTCCGGTCAAGAGAACGTCCTGGTGATGACTGACGTTTTCAGCAAATACACTCTGGCTATTCCAACTCGCAATCAGCTGGCCTCCACAGTGGCTCAGGTTCTCGTTTCGGAGTGGTTTGCAAAGTTTGGCGTCCCTGCGCGCATCCATTCCGACCAGGGACGTAACTTTGAGAGTGCGCTGATTCAGCAGCTCTGTAGCTTATATGGAATCGTGAAGTCACGCACAACTCCCTATCACCCTGCCGGTAATGGTCAGTGTGAGCGGTTCAACAGAACGCTTCACAATTTGCTTCGTGTTTTGCCTCCATCCCGAAAGAGGGACTGGGGTTCCTGCTTGCCGCAGGTGCTCTATGCGTATAACACCACACCTCATCAGTCGACTGGTGAGTCGCCTTTTTATTTGATGTTTGGACAAGAGCCTCGATTGCCAATTGACTTTTTGCTGGGACAAGTACCAGACCCGGTGGCGGGAAGTGTCCATGAGTGGGTGCGAGAGCATCGGGCTCGGCTACAGGTGGCCTTTGATGGGGCACAGGAAAGATTGCGGGTGGCTGCAGCGCGTAGAAAAGCTAACTACGACCAGCATGTGCGAGAGGCACCTCTTAGGAAGGGTCAGCTCGTGCTACTGCGGAATCTTGGGGAAAAGGGCCGCCATAAGATAACCGACCTGTGGTGTCCGGCGACTTATGTGATCGTTGAAGCTCCACCGGATGATTGCGCAGTGTACACCGTGGCTCCAGTGGACCAACAGGCAAAGGTCAAGAGGGTGCATAGGTCTTTGCTGAAGGCCTTGATCAGTACTGAATCAACTGAGTCAGTTCCTGTCTCGAGCCCTCCTACAGCACCAACCATGCCACCCCGTGAGGAGGAACCTCTGATGGAGGGTGATTTATTTCTGAGACAGCCCTATTCCCCAGCCACTGCCTCCCCATCGGGTTGGCCGGCGGCGGTTCCCCAGCCCTCCTCTCTAAGACCTTCTCGTCCTGTGCTGGGACCATGCGAGCCCCCATCAGTAGTTCCTCCCAGTTCTGCGCATTTGCCATCAATTGTGTCCACTACAGTTTTCGGTCCAGACGAGCCACAGTTACGTAGATACGCCCGGTCGACAGCTGGCCAGCACCTAAATCCACATAACCTCCCAAGATCAGCTGGACCGAGACAGTCTTTAAGAACACCATAGGTTTCTTGCCTGGAGCAGTTGAGTCATCGACGGGCCGCCGATGAAAAACGGGGGGGACGGATGTGGCAGTATGCCCAGGAGGCGGGCTATCTATCGAGGGCCGGGGTTCTCATTGGTCCCTAGCGCTGGCCGGCGACCCATAAAACACTCTCGCGAGAGTTCGGTGAGTGAACGCTGGCGCGCTTTGGCAGCCGCTGCTCACAGAACAAACACGGGCTAAAACATTGTTTACGCAATATTGGATGTCGTGGTTACGTTGTGTTTTAAGGATTGTTTACCTGCTTTCGATATCAACCACAGTTTGCTGTTGTCATAAGCATTTTGGACATATTCATACCTGGGACCCCTGGCTGTCGTATTCCCCTCCTGGGAAACGATGTGTGTCTGCCATATAACGCGCTGGCTTGTTGTCATCTGGCTCATCGTGTCCCTGGTCCATCTGCAGGCCAATGCTCTCCTCCAGTACTCCGCTGCTGAACTTTTAAAACTTCGGCACCACGTCCCCGCTCCTCTTCAGCCACCGGAGCGCGGACATGACATCCCCCCGGGCATCGCCTTCCAGCCCCGGCGGCGGTACGTTCACCGTGGATCACGCCGTAAGCTCCAATACAAGGACTCCCATTCAATAAAGTCCCTCTGGTCCACCACTCGCCGCTGCTCCCGCACCGCTGGTCGGGACGCTGACAGTGTCCTGGTCAGCGTGGCCCGATCGGCTCAGCCCGCGGCAGCCAAGAACAGCTCCACCACCGTCAGCTTCGGTCTCCTCAACGTGCGCTCCCTCAACACCAAGGGCCATCTGGTCCGGGATGTCCTCGTCGACCGTAAGCTGGACTTCTTGTGTTTGACCGAAACCTGGCAGCAGCCAAATGACTTTGCCGCGTTGAACGACTCCACTCCACCGGGGTTTGTTTACATCTGCCAGCCCCGCAGCTGTGGCCGCCGGGGCGGAGGTCTCGCGATGCTTCACCGCGAGACTTGGAAAGTCACACCTGTGCCTGCTGCCCCTGTCTTCTCCTCCTTCGAGTACTCTGCCTCACTGCTGCCTGGACCTTCTCCTACTGTTGTTGCCACCATCTACCGCCCGCCAAAACTTAATAAGGACTTTTTAAATGACTTTTCTCACCTTCTAACACACTTCTCATCTATCTCTCATAACGCAGTCATACTTGGGGACTTCAACATTCACATGGACAATAATAGCAACCCTCTCACCAAAGACTTCTCCTCCTGTTTAGATAGTTTTGGTTTACAACAACACATTCATTTCCCCACCCACACTAAAGGTCACATTTTGGATTTAATCTGCTGCTCTGGTCTCACTCCCACTGACTGTAAACCTCACACACTCCCATACACAGACCATAAGCTCATCACCTTCAATATCAACCTCACCCTCTCCAAGACCATCCTTCCCCGAACCATTTCTTTCCGTAAAATTCAGGACATAAACACTGCCACCTTCGCCTCAGATATCAATAACCTCCCCACTACTGATCCCAATGACTCCCCCGATGACCTGGTCTCCCACTACAACACTTCTCTCCATAACCTCCTGAACAATCATGCTCCTCTCAAAACCCGACCCGTCTCTTTCACGCTCTCAGCACCCTGGTTCACCCCTGCCCTCCGTCAGCTCAAATCCCAAGGACGTCAACTTGAACGGCTCTTCAATAAAACTGGACTCACCATTCACAAACAAATGTACAATAACCACATCATGCTATACAAGGACCATCTCTCTGCTGCCAAATCCACCTACTACTCCGGTTTAATCCACTCCAATCATCAAAACTCCAAAACTCTCTTCTCTCTTCTCACCAATATAACCAAACCCCCTGACTCCCTCCCTCACCATATGCAATCCACTGACTTCTGTAACTCACTCATGTCCTTCTTTACCTCCAAGATCTCTGACATTCACCAACACCTGACCCCGCATGGAGCTGCAGCCTCTGGAGTGGACCCCCCAGCCCCCTACTCATCCCTCATAGCCACATTCTCCAGCTTCATCTTGCCCTCCGTCCAAGCCATCTCCGACTTTATCATTAAATCCAAACCTTCTACCTCTCAGCTCGACCCTCTCCCTACCGTTCTGGTCAAATCCTGCCTCCCCTCAGCTGCCCCCCTCATCACTAATATCATTCATTCATCTCTCACTTCTGGTACTGTCCCTCTCTTATTCAAAACCGCCTCAGTCTCACCCATTCTCAAAAAACCTGGCCTGGATCCAACCAACTTCAACAACCTCCGTCCCATCTCAAACCTTCCCTTCATCTCCAAAATACTTGAAAAATCTGTCGCTGCTCAACTCCACAACCACCTCACCACCAACAACATCTACGAACAATTTCAGTCTGGTTTCCGTCCCCTCCACAGCACCGAAACAGCTCTTCTAAAAATCACTAACGATCTCCTCATAGCCTCTGACTCCGGTTTACTCTCCATCCTCATCCTTCTGGACCTCACTGCAGCTTTTGACACCATTTCTCACTCCACCCTCCTGAACAGACTCTCCTCCATCGGCATCACCCACACCCCCCTCGCCTGGTTCACCTCCTATCTTTCTGGTCGCTCACAGTTCATTCATCTCAAATCCCACAAATCCCGCACTTTTCCTGTCTCTGCTGGTGTGCCCCAGGGCTCTGTCCTGGGGCCCCTCCTCTTCATCATCTATATTCTCCCACTCGGTCACATCCTCCGCCGTCACAACATTCACTTCCACTGCTACGCGGATGACACCCAGCTCTACCTCTCCACTAAACCATCTTCCTCTCTCCCTCCATCCTCCCTCACCCTCTGTCTACAAGAAATTCATTCCTGGTTCTCTTCCAACTTTCTCAAACTCAATAGCTCAAAAACTGAAGTCCTTCTCATAGGCACCCCCTCCACTCTCTCCAAATCTACCAGCTTCTCAATCTCCATCCATAACACATCTGTCCTCCCCTCCCCTCAAGTCAAGAGCCTGGGTGTCATCCTCGACAGTTCACTCTCCTTCCAATCCCACATCAATAACATCACTCGGTCTGCCTACTTCCACCTGCGCAATATCTCTCGTCTCCGCCCCTCTCTCACCCCCCACACCACCGCCATCCTCGTCCACAGCCTCGTCACCTCAAGGATTGACTACTGCAACTCACTTCTCTTCGGCCTCCCCAACAAATCCCTCCAGAAACTGCAGCTCCTCCAAAACTCTGCAGCTCGTATCATCACCCGGACCCCCACAGCTCACCACATCACCCCCGTACTACAACAACTCCACTGGCTTCCTGTCAAACAGCGCATCAATTTCAAAATACTCCTCACCACCTTCAAAGCACTTCACAACCTGGCCCCTCCGTACTTATCTGACCTCCTCCACCCTCACATTCCTGCCCGCACACTCCGCTCCTCCTCCACCCTCACACTCTCCGTCCCCCCAGCCAGACTCATCACTGTGGGACACAGAGCCTTCAGCCACTCTGCCCCCCAGCTCTGGAACTCTCTCCCCCCTGACCTCCGTACCATTGACTCTCTTCCACTCTTCAAATCCCGACTCAAAACCCATCTGTTCAGACTGTCCTACCCCACCTAACACACACACGCGCGCACACACACACACACACACACACACACCTAACACACACGCACACACACACCCTCCTAACTCACACACACACACACACCATCCCATATTGCACCTGACTACTGTTTTATTCTGTTTATCCTGTTTTTAAATGTTTTTATTATGCCTGTACAGTGTCCTTGGGTGTTTTGAAAGGCGCTTTTAAATAAAATGTATTATTATTATTTAAAAGTGTCTTGCCTTTGTTGCCTCCCCCTTTGACCTCACGTAGCCGCTCGCAACGCTGCACGTCATTTCCGTGTTCCTCTGCCTTACGGCCGGTAAGCATGGCGCCGCTCCTCAATGTATTTCAAATGTAGCCTTTAGTTGCTAATGGGGGACTGTATTCTAGCACGGACAGTGGCGCAGGTACACGCGGACCCACGTCTCCCCTTACGCTGTAATCGGTAAGGCTACTCTCCCCTTTTTGAGCTCTGTGGTCTGCTTAGCATGTTGACTTAGCTTCTGTCGTTGCTAGGCAACGGGTGTAGCTCTCTGGCTGCGCCTCTCCCTCTTGGAAGAGCTGCACTTCAGAATCAGAATCAGAATCAGAATCATTTTTATTGCCACGTGAGTAACAAAGTTATCACTTGGAAATTGTTTTGGCAGAGAGCGTGCCACTTCGCCATTTGCGGCGCTGTGTGCAGCAAGAAACAGCAGAGAGCAATAACATACAGTTCACAGACAATTGGATAGACACATTGTGCTTTTTATAAACCACGGATTTTTTTCTCGGGAAGAGCACCTCTTCGGCCGGCCCAATGTAGCTGTCAGAGGGGGGCGGGATCAGGGAGGGGGTGAGTAGGAAAACAATAAGGAATGGAGGGGAGGGAGGGAGCAAGATGGATAGGTAGAGGGAGGCGGGGGTGGGGGATCCTTGCTGAAGACTGAAAGTTGTCTGTGGCAAAGCTCCAGGAAAAAAGACAAAAACAGGAGATAGCAAGCCGTTCAGAAGCAGGAGCGGACTAAGACACGTCTTTGCTCGACGGAGGAGGAAGGAGGAATCAGCTTAAAGTGGTAAGCAATGTCTGGTTGCGGTGTAGGAGCACCACATTTCACAGTAATGAGCCTCCCCCCATTCCTTCAGATGCTGCTGTTTTGCCCTTATGTTGCTTGCTACTGAAAGTTTAATTTTGGTCCGCTATTGCTCGTTTCGTGCCTGTCTCGTCTGCCGGAGGGAGGACAGCCGTCTGGGGTCAGCGGCGTCCTCACTGTCGTCAGCCACGTCTTGGTGCCCTACGGCACGCATGTGGCCGTAACTCGTCGGGTGTTTTTCCCCTTGTTGCCTGCCAGTGACTACCCTGGAACACGGACTTTATGGAAGAGTATTTCAATGCTCAGTGACGTTGCTCTGTGACGCTTCACGCTTAATTCCTTTTCACAGGACATGAAGGACAATTTGAACTGTGTATAAGTCGGACGTTTACACCATACGCCAATGTGAATTGTAAATATTGTTTTTGTGTCGTAGGAGCTGTTATCCAGTCTGGGGCGGTGGAGGTGTGCGTCACAGGGGTGATCACCCGTTTGGTTTGCAGTGCACTTTCTTATTATTTGCTGTGTGTGTGTCTGTGCTTTTTATTTGGTGACTCCCAGCCCAGCCCCATTCAGTCCACGGTGAACATCCCAGCTCCTATACACTCCCGGTGTGCGTGTGTGTGTGCTCCTGTGTGTGTGTGTGCGTGCTCGAGTGTGTGTGTGCGTGTGTGTGTGCTCCTGTGTGTGTGTGTGTGTGTGTGTGTGTGTGCGTGCTCTTGAGTGTGTGTGTGCGTGTGTGTAGTCGTGGGTGTGCGTGTGTGTGCTGTAAATTTTATAGTAGCCATTTTTTTTAAAAGAATATATATGAAATAAAAATTGTTCTTGAGCAGCCCAGTGTAAATAAACATTGTTAGATTGACTAAACCGTCTCTGCCTCTCAGTAAAATCGACCCTGTGTGCTTTCAAAATTCTTCGGGTGTAACTCCTGAAGTGGCGTTGCTGGTTTGTTTTGTCAGGAGTATTCCATATTATTTAATGAGAAATAATCAAGTTACATATAACCCCCTGGCTGTCACAGGTGCCTAAACAGAGCACTTTAATTCCTGCTTTTACCCCTTGTGTCGTTTTGTTGATCGGTGCCACAGTGTCAGCTGTTTTTTTTATTCTTTTATATTCAGTGTATGTGTATTTTATATTACATTGTATCGTGCTCTTTATTCTGTCGGTGCACACAGAGTACCTTTCTCTGCAAATGTATTCCAATGTAGTTTTTATACTGCACATGGCTAATAAAATGAATCTGAATCTGAATCTGAAAATATATTAGCCAGATCCTTCTGCACCAGATCCAAAGCTAGATAATTCATAAAAAGAAAAAACTCATCAATGGGTTGAAGTGAGGTTGGAAAAGCATGGCAAACATCTTGTCCAGACGTTTCTGCCTGACTGCTGGTCACGCGCACCATGTAAAGCAAGGCTGGTTCTATCTGGCTCCAGAAAGACATCAGGTGGGCATAACTTGAAAACCTGAGCAAGGGGCACAAGATCCTCAGTTAGTAACATCTCATTTATATGGAAAAAAGGCCATAAACCAGTAGAACTGCAGCTGTCAAATATTTTAGTAATTGAGAATTCATCCATCCATCCATCCATTTTCTACCCTTTAATCCATTTCTGGGTCAGGGGGGTGGCAATCAGAGATGCCACCCAAGTCTCATAGCACCAGCCCCTCACTGACCTTCTGCAGGTGGTGAGTCCACAGGAGGACTAATTGAGAATTCAATCAAATAAATCATATCTTTGCTTAAATAAAACTTCATCATAAATATACAATATCAAATGACAACATATTTCTTGCACTATATACAGTATTTTACCATACATTCACCATACAGTATTCTATACTTGCTGTTTTACAATGCTAATAATTATTACATTTTGGATTATTCAAAGCTTTCTAGCTTACCTCGTGTACAACCTGATGTCTTCATCGGAGCCAGCAAAGCGTTGCAGACCGAACCTGCAACTGATGGTCATTTCTTCGACCCTTCTCTGGAGCGCCTCTACTTGAGCCTGGGACTCCGCTGCTTTGCTAAGGGCTAAATCCAGAGCAGCTGGTTCAGAAGTGGTGGAGCAGTAGTCGTGGTCAGAGCAGGCCATCCCCAACTCTGGATCCTCTTCAGGGTCTAAACGGGGAGGATTTGGCCGCTCCGTTCGCTCCCAAACACCCGGTCGTGGAGCAGGGAGGCTATACCCGTTCCAGTCAAAAAGCAGCGGGACAGCACCTTTCCTCAACATACGACGTCCTTGTGGGGTGGTGGGCTGGATCATATCTTCAGCCTCAAAGTGGCGAGAACAGACCCGTGTGTTTGACGTAACCTTAAACTGGTCCCTTCTTATTTTCACGATCCACTTTTTTCGCAGTAAAGCATCTCCAGGGAATGTGAAAAAACTTAAAGCAGAGTTAAATCTGGCCGAATTTGAGCATCGTGGAACACAGCAGTGATAACCAGACGTACTGTCCTGTCTCCGTTGAAAAGTAAACTTTCGACGTCATCTCACACTAAAAACACGATACAACAAAAATAGTCTCTGTAATCAGTAGTAGTAGACCGGGTATGACGCGGCGCCGGAAGTGACATCTCATCTGATCTGGTCTACACTATGATCCCCGATGGTTTGATGGTGGAATTTTGCTCCTGGTATATTATTTTCGTCAAAAGTGACAAGTGGTATTTGATTCATTTCGGCAGCGTTTGTCCGAAACATATGGGCGGGAGTTGACCATAGACTGTATATATTAACGGACAGAGTCACGCCTATCTCCGCCGTTCTAACTAATGGGCCAAAAAATTTGCTCTACTGGAGCAATCCAAAATGGCCGCTAGTGGTCCCGCCCACAAGCAAATTGTGAAAAAACGCATCTGCGCATGCGTCAGCCGGCGCAGCTCCATTCATTTGAACGAGAGACTTTAAAAATTCACAGCAAGTAAACTAGAGTGGACCAAAAAAAATCACTCCCCTCAGCATTGACACACATGTGGAACGGAGCTTTGGGCCAAGAGCCAACTTTTGGTCCATCCTGTAAAGACGTTTTCAAGAGGTCTGCCAATGCTATATGTTAGCATCGGCTAATTCTACTTCTGGGTCCACCCCCAACGGCCCGGGGTGGTATTGCAAGTATGTCAGCGCACGTCATTTTGGCCACTTTTGAGCTGGGACCCGCCCCCACTGGAGTTGACAGGCGGCGGGGGCGTGTCATAGTGACGTCATTTAGATAGTTCGCTATTGGTCCGCAGCGCGTATCAGATTTGATATATTTCCTTGGTAAAAAAGAAATAATGACGACTGGGAGCATTCTCCCAGTGAATTCTATTATCCGGACGAGTTCGAAAAGCCAAAGGAAGTAATAACAGCAAAAAACGCCGAAAACACAACTCCTAACAGTCAAGAAGAGATTGACAACTTTGTTACAGACCAGAAAGGTAAAGACACGATTAGGAAAACCAAGTCGGACATGAACATACGTCACAAATATCTAAAAATCATTGGTAAAGACACAGAAGAGATTGAGAACTTACAGCGGGCGACCTCAATCATCTGTTAAGCAAGTTCTTCATGTCACGATTTGTCAGTTTGGTTGCATGTGTTTTAGCTTGTTGAAACCGATCAATGTTTGCATAAATTAAAAATAGTCATATAATAAAACATTTATTAACCTTGCGCTCGTTTAATAAGCCGTTAATGTCGTCCACCCCGAGTGTTACGAATTACTTCAACTTGGATGTACTCTGATATCAAGGCCCAGTTGAAGAAGAAAGAGAAAGAAACAGGCCTTTAAATCAGGAGACAGAGAGGCACTGAAGGAGGAACACTGGAGACTGAGGCAGAACGTGAATAACGTGAAGGAAGATACAAGAGGAAGATGGAGGAGCAGCTGATTGTTCTGCGTGGACCAACTGTGTAAAGGTAAAGGTGCACTTTATTAGTGGAGTGATGAGTCTCAGGCAGAGGCCGGTACCACAGACCTGGAAGACCTGCTGTGTGGTACCAGTGCCCAAGACACTGACATCCCACCTCCTGAAGACACTGGAGAGACTGGTCCTGATGAAAACACTGGAGAGACTGGTCCTGATGAAGATGCTGGAGAGACTGGTCCTGATGAAGACGCTGGAGAGACTGGTCCTGATGAAGACGCTGGAGAGACTGGTCCTGATGAAGACGCTGGAGAGACTGGTCCTGATGAAGACGCTGGAGAGACTGGTCCTGATGAAGACGCTGGAGAGACTGGTCCTGATGAAGACGCTGGAGAGACTGGTCCTGATGAAGACCCTGGAGAGACTGGGACACCTCCAAACCACTCTGAGCTCAGCAATGAACCCGCTGCAGTTTGATGCCAAGAGCGATGACTTCTGTTTTTTCTAGATTGAGGAACAGATAATATCCACAAGTTGAGCATGGGCATTTCCCCAGAGTCTCTGTTAGACTGGTTCAGTCGCTTTCTTTAAAACGACAGGAATGAATGTTGTTCCACACAAGGCTTGCTGTGAGCGTTCGGCCCATGAAGGAGGAGCTCTAAAGCTGCAGCTACCTCTCATTCTGCTAAGATCTCAGGAGGACGTCACAGAGACATGGCCCACAGAGGACTTCAGCTGGACTCTGTGTCCTGTCTGCAGTGTGTGGCCTCCTACTGTGAGCCCCACCTACAGCCTCATCATGTCTCTGCAGTGTTTCAAAGACACCAGCTGGTGGCGCCATCGCACACTCTGCAGGAAAACATTTGCTCTGAGCACAACGAGCTGAAGAAGATGTTCTGTCGCACTGAGCAGCAGATCATCTGCCACCTCTGCTGTGAGAACCAACACAAGAGACATGAGACTGTGTCCTCAGCCTCAGAGAGGGCCCAGAGGGAGACACAGCTGGGGGCCCAGAGACACCTGCTCCTCCAGAACCTCCAGCACAAAGACACAGAGAGGACCTCCCTCCAACAGCAGGAGCAGGACATCAGGGACTCTGCCCACACAGCACTGCAGCTCTGCAGGGACAGTTTCAGAGACATCATCCTTCTCCTGGAGACACGAGCCAAAGAAGTGGAGCAACAGATCCAGTCTGAGGAGGAGAAGGAACTGAGCCGAGTCCGAGAGATCCAAGACCAAGTGAAGCTGGAGCTGAGTGAGCTGAAGCAGAGCCTCTGTGACCTGGACACACTGTCCCTCACCAAAGACCACACCACCTTTCTACAGCTCCACACTGCACTGACCTCACACTCACTGGGGCCATTCTCAGTCGGGGGCCACACAGAAGGGCCGGTCCCAGTCAGGGGCTACACAGAGGCCAGGAGCCCCTTTGAGGAGGTGACCAGAGCTGTGTCAGAGCTCATGAAGAGACTGCAGCTCACTGTGGAGGAGGGACACAGGAACATCTCTCTGGCTTCAAGTTGAGTTCAGCTTTTAACAACAGAACAGAGAAGC
This sequence comes from Knipowitschia caucasica, assembly GCA_964034765.1. NCBI lineage: Eukaryota > Metazoa > Chordata > Actinopteri > Gobiiformes > Gobiidae > Knipowitschia > Knipowitschia caucasica. The sequence continues at coordinate 9,443,827 of OZ035845.1, read as the reverse complement.
AGAGAAGAGTATGGGTTAGGGTTAGGGCTGACGCCACGACCTCTGAGAGACGCAGCAGACAAAAAGTCACGAAAGAAAAAGTCCAAGAAAAAGAGTCCTCGAGGAAACAAGGCCCCGATCCACACACCAGAACCCAGGAGCAGAGAGGAGTTCTTACAATATTCTATGGACTTCACTCTGGACATAAACACAGTGAACATGTGGCTGTCTCTGTCTGATGGAAACAGAAGAGTGAAACAAGTGTGTAAAGATCAGAAGTATCCAGATCATCCAGACAGATTCAATGAGTGGTGTCCTCAGGTTCTGAGCATAGAGAGTGTGATGTGTCGCTGTTACTGGGAGGTGAAGTGGAGCGGGGAACAAGCTTGTATTGCAGTTTCATACAGAGATATTCAGAGGAAAGGACCCTCTGGTGAATGTGGATTTGGATTCAATGATAAATCCTGGGCCTTAGTCTGTAACAAAACCAGTCCTTCAGAGTCGGAGTTTTCCTGGACCACAGTGCAGGGGTTTTGTCCTTTTACAACGTGTCCAAAATGAGGCTGATCCACAGAGAACAGACTACTTTCACTCGGCCGCTTCACGCTGGGGTTGAGCTTTATTTTAAAGCCACTGCACATTTTTCTAAAGAGAAATCTCTACCTCCACTTTACCCAAAACTACAGAAACTATAAAAAAAACAAGACTTTACACCCCTGTGTGTTTTGGATGAATTTCACCGTTTACTTATGTTCAAATGTTAATTTGCATGTCATGTAACTGCACAAGTTTAAATTAATTTAAAACACCTCTGGTTCTACTGTTGTTTAATGTATTTGATGAACACTGGTTTCAATGGTGAATGCAAACTTAGAAATTTGCAATATTTTCGTATTTATTTATTTTTAAACCAGAAAACTGTCAAATTTTGTTAAGAATTAGGTTATCCTTTTAATGAATTTTGTTTACCTTGTGTTTTAGCCATGTTTCATGTGAACTATAGGCCTCTCATATGGTTTTGTGTAAGCTTGCATGTTAATCAATTTTTCCCTTGACCTGGCCTTTGTTTGCCGTTGAGGCCTTTGGTTTACTATTTACAAGTAAATAAGAGGGTTACTTCACATGCACAGGAGGGTCTTGTACCGTGGTTCCTTCCTTCCTTGGTCCTCCTGTATGTACATTGTGGTAAATAAATCTAAGGTAACCAAAGTGAGACTGGCATAATGTAAAAAGGAATATTAGCCTTGTTAGCATGTTTTATGATATCAAGTAGAGTTAGCTAACTTGCCCAACACTAATCAGCTTGAATCTCACAAATAAGGCTAAAAGGTTAAAAGAGTTGCACATTATTATGTACAAAACGGATGAAAATATGTTTATACCTTGTTCAGATGACAGTGAAACCTCCTACAGTTTCCAGCCGTGACTGCTGTCCTCTCCTGTGAGATTCCATTCTCCTACGTCATCGCCGCCATTTTGGCGCCCTCTAGCGTTTGTTAAAAGGTGCCACTTCAAAGCCGTTTTTTTAACATAATTCATCTGAACATGTCAAAATGAACACCCGAAATATTATAAACACATATTGTAGTTATGTATTCTGGATAGCAGCATATTAAATTCTAGTACTACTTTAAGTCAAATACAAGAATCATTGGCAGCTAGTTAGCAACTTATTATTTTGTGTGCTGGATGTAGGCTCTTACTGTGTCCTGTTTGAGCGCTGCAACACCAACATTTCCCCACTGTCTGACAAATAGTGTTCTCTAATCAATTTCTATTCTAATATATGATTGGCTATTATTTTTCCATTTGACAATGGCCGTGAAGATGTAGAGACCGTTTATGGAACTAACACATAATTCAACCTTTTCACTAGAACTCCCAGAGCAGTCAATTTGACAGCTTTTCATTTTGGAACTGTTATTACTCAGCTTAGGTACCTTTTTGGTCTTCCTAACGCCTGATTAAAAGTTAACAAAGGTCCCAAAACCAGGGGGAAAACGAAAAAATTCCATTGGTTTGAATGAAAGCAGTCAAAATGACGGCTCTCGAAGTTCTAGTAGTTTCAGAATGGGCGTCCTGTTACTTAAAAATCAGGAGCAGGTTTAGCCTTTGGTTCGAGATAACAAGGAATATATATGAATAAATGAATTGTACCTTTTTTTAATTCACATGAAACCATTTTGTTTTTATTTTAATGTTTATCAAATGTATCGCCCCGTTGTTTTTATTGACATTCAAAAACGTAACCATAGTAACGAAAGTAACCAAACACAGCGGAAGAACCGTTCCTCCTCTATTCTGGCTGCATCTAATGTAACGCATATGTGCCTCCTTTACCCTTTTTATTCACTCACAATTTAAGTTTTATTCATCAAGCAGCCCTAAGTTGTACTATGCAACCATGTTTAACCCTTTACACACTTCCAAACATTAATATTTCAACATATTAAACGAAAACGAAAAGTAAAGGATAACGAAAGGGGTATAAAAATCAGATTTTGGATGTAGCCCGTTCGTTTTTTTTGTTTTTTTCCCCTCAACATTTCTACCGCCAATTACAATCAAAATACACAAAGCCATTAATTTTCGCAAATAAACTTGTTATAAAATACAATACATGATGTTTGAGGCGATTTTTATATATATGTAAAATAATACATGGTTAAGAATACGCGTTTGTTAGCAAAGCCATGACTGCGCTTGCTTTAGCAAAGTTGCAGATTGTGTTGGGCGAATTGTTGTCCTATCCTCTTCTATGGTGCTTGTTATGTTGTCAGCGCGCTGTCCTGTGGCTCCATGGCCTCGGTCCGGGACGTGTGCCTTACGGTCCTGTGTGGTTTACCGGCCGTGGGGAAGTCCACACTTTGCCGACGGCTGCGTGGGTCCTTGGCCGGGCAGGAGTGGAGCTTTGTGACCGCTAGTTACGATGAGCTGATCCCGAAGGAGGCGTTTGTAATTCGGGCTCTGGAGGAGGATGAGGACCAGGTTGGTTAGGGTTTCACACACATTAGCAGCAAGATGCAAGAACTAGTCCCTATTATCAACCAGTTTCTATTTTCTCAGAGGAATCAGCCAGGCATCTTAATTAAAGCTGGGGTACCTAACTTATATCTGTCATAAAATACACGCAGTTTATTGAGTTAAGTCAAATGTGAACAAATCAGACCACGTAATTTATCTGGTCCCTCTCTGGTCTCTTCTCTCTTCCTGGTCTGTCTCTCTCTCCACTCACACAAAGGAACGAGATAGAGGATGAGAACAGAGAGAATTAGACCATTAGAGTACACACAACGCATAAGGTCTTCCCTCCCTGCTGCTGTCAGACTGTACAACAAGAACTGCTCACCCAGTACTGCAGTGTCAGAATGTGCAACACTATGTCCACTTGTCACTTCTATTAAATCTATTTATCCTCAGTTCCAAATTAGAATCCCTCATTACTATGTTTTTGACTGATGTATAACAACTAAACATTTACCGGTGTCCCACCAAGAAAAGCCATCAGTACAAATGTAACACTTTATTATTTGTCTGATTATCTGTATTATTGTGACTAACAGCTGTGTTGTTCAGCACACAGAGTGGAAGCAGCACCGTCAGTCTGTGTTAAACAGCATCGAGAGGTTTGTGGACGGCTCCTGCAGCGATGCTTCAGTCTGTGACTCGACAAATAAAATCTTGTGGGAGAGAAGTGTCCGGAACCTTCTGGAACAGGCCTCGCTCAGAGCTGCTCCAGTCGTGTTCCTTTTGGACGATAACTTCTACTATCGCAGCATGAGATACGAGGTCTACCAACTGGCACGGAAACGTGAGTGATTAGAGAGAGAGCAGAGAGAGAGAGTAAAGATAGAGAGCAGAGAGAGAGAGCAAAGATGGAGAGCAGAGAGAGGTGTTTGAACTGGACACTCCTGGATTAGAATGTGCAACATGGGACCACATGTGTCCACTGCTGACATCTACAGTAAACTTAAACAAAGCAGTTTGAACCAAAGACCAGTCGAGGCCGACCCTGTTGTTGCATGTTTTCAGATTCGTTGGGCTTCTGTCAGATCTTCCTGACCTGCGACCCAGAGACGTGTCGCCGTAGAAACCAGCAGAGGGCAGAGCCTGTCGCCGCCGCAGTGATGGAGGTGATGGAGCAGCGTCTGCAGCCTCCAGGGCCTCAGAGACACGAGTGGGAGAGGACCAGCCTCATGCTGCAGACCGACCAGGACCTCAGCGAAGCACACATGTGAGACCTGAGGCAGTGTTTGGATCTATTAATGCATGCTGAGACTACAGACTGATTGGATAAAAGAACAGAGACCATGATTTCACTAGAATGAAAAATATTTAGACAAAGATCAATAATATAATTAATGGCAATTAAAATGAAATTTCATTCCTTGTCTTCCCATATATTCTCTACTGAAGATATTCTTTCTCATTAAAAGTGAAAGATGTCTGAGTGAATGTAAATGTTGTGATGCTTTTTTGAAGACAGAGCGTGGTGGATCTGATCTCGTTTGCTCTGAAGAACAAACCGAGTCCTGTTGAAGACGACACTGAGCAAAAGGTAGGTGACGACTGAAGGAGACCAGAGAGAGAGACCAACTAAACTAAGGCCTTTATCTGCAGCAGGCTGATAGAGAAGCATGTGCCAACAGTGTGGTGCACCAGGCCGACCAGACCTGTCGAAAACTCATCTCTGAAGCCATGAAGACCGCCAGAGGTTTGTGTTGAGCTGTCGAGAAACACCGTAGGTCCAGGACTGAGGCTGTAGGTCCAGGTTATTTATTACACATAAAAAGTGAGGAAGTCCAGCTTTAATGGATTAATTTAATTGGTCTTTGTAGCTGCATCAATGAGTGGAGACATCCATTATGCTCCTTGGTTATAAATAAGTGATATATACAATAATGAAGTCAAACATTGTAAATGATTTCGTTCCCTCTCTGCTCTGGACTCAGGTCAGAAAGTCACGCCCTCGTCCCTCAGGTCTCTGGCCTCAGAGCTGAGTGGACTGAAGTCTGAGTTCCTCCAGGGTCTTAAAGCTCGTCTGCTGCTGGACTCCGCTCTCTGCACAGACGCTGCAGAGGCTGCGTTTGAGCGACAGAAGGAGGAGGTTCTGAGGAGGGTTTTAGAGACGCCACGGTGAGAGAGACCAGGATGATCTAGAACTTGGAAATACTATTGCCTCAAGTGAGAGACCAGAGAGGGGAGAGACCAGAGTGAGCCACAAAGTTTTCTTCTGACTTTAAATATAAGTAATTGTCTGTTATACAGACTTTTTCACCAACAGACATTCAGGGGAAGTTTAGAGAAATACTTTTGCATAAAGTCAGTCATTTGGAAACATTCACATTTTACAGGTTCAAATTATGTACAAATGATGTATACAGTTAAATGTTAAAGCTTGGGTGTGTAACTTCCAAACCACAACTTTGTGACTGTAATAAAATCCATCTATAGTTCATCTAACTCTACACATTATTGATCCCTGCTGAAATTCAAGTTTATCAGACAGAAAAGTGAAAAGACCAGAGAGGGAGAGACCAGAGAGAGAGAGACCAGAGAGAGAGAGACCAGAGAGAGAGAGACCAGAGAGAGAGAGACCAGAGAGAGAGAGACCAGAGAGAGAGAGACCAGAGAGAGCCACAGAAGTTTCCTTCTGACTTTAAATAAAGGTAACTTGAGGCGGTTACATGATGTTGTTGCAGTAAAAACACACAGTGCATGAAAAACACACGGTAAAAAAGCACAATCGCACACACAACAATTGCCCAGAAATATAACGGACAGAATCCTGCAGACTCTAGGTCTACACGCTCTCTTCTTTGTGCGTCCCGCGAGCGAAGTGGCAGGCAAAGTCGTACTTGTCCCTGCACAGGTGGCCGCACACGTTGCACTGGAACGGCAGCTCGTAGCCGTGGCAACCCATGTGGATGGTGTACAGGATGTTGTCTGTGAACTGGATCTGGCAGTGGATGCAGCTCTGCGCCCCCTGCTGGTCCAGGGCGGGCGAGATGGGAGAGGCGGGGCGACTGAGGCCCGGAGTGGGGCTGCAGTCCGAGGTCTGGCCGCTGCTGCTGCACTTGGCGTGGCTCCGGATCTCCTGGATAAGGATGGGCTTCTCGTCACGCAGGGTCTCGCTGGAGTCGGGTGCTGACAGCGGATCCATCGGACCGTGAACGCTCGCTCCACTGTCCGCCGCGCCGCCGTCTCTTAAGAGTCTGAGTCTGAGCTCCGGGGCGAAGCTCGACACCAGCCTGCGCCCGAACCTAGAGGTGGAAAACCCGTTCTGTTCAGTGTCAATATATTTTTCACATACATCAAACTGGAGAAAAGTATCGCGATAATAGTTAAATAATGATCTGTTTCACTTTAGAGTTTTCTGAGTTTCCTGTTTCCATCTGAGGTTTATGTGACTATAATTTCTGCTTGTTTTCCTCTATATTTGTAATGTCTGAATAATATGAGGGACATAAATTGCACACACAGAATATCGCAATATGTTATGAATCACAATAATATTGATGAGTGGCCCAAATATTGCTACAATATAATATAATACTATGGAATGGTCCCATTCCCACCGTACCCCAGTGCCCCCTGCCTCTTCAGCTGCAGCAGGCGCGCAGGCAGCAGCTTGTGGCGGCGGCGGCGGTGATGCGACAGGTTGCTGCGGTCACTGCACCGATATGAGCACTGGTCGCACTTGTACGGCTTCTCCCCCGTGTGTGCGCGCATGTGCGCCTCCAGGTGGCGCTCATACGCGGAGGCGAAGGGGCAGAGCTGGCAGCGGTGCGGCTTCTCTCCTGCAGACACCAGCAACAAACACAGTGACAAAAGTTTCCTCTACTTATTAGCTTGTTTTATTCATGTACTTGTGCACACTGGGGACTGGATGTGACATGTATTCTAATGTGGTTTTACTGCAAACGGAAAATAAACTGAATCAGAACAAAGTCAGGTTCCCCAGCTTTAAGATCTATTTTTCAAACAAATTGTTTTCAACATTGGTCTTTGATGTTATAGAGGCAGAATTTATCAGAGAGGAGACCCCTTCTGTCTAAAAGCTCCTGTGTCAGTCCTGTAGCAGTTGCACATAAATTAGTTTTGGTCGTTCTCAGGTGAAATGACTCTTTCCAATCACAGGTCTGTGTTTGCAGCGCCCTCTGGTAGCAGCTGCAGCATACATTATTATTTCAGTTTAAAACCAGAAATGATAAAGAAACGAGTGCCATTATAATGTTTGAAGCCACAGGTAATGTGTGTACATTAAAGGGTATGAGAGGGTATTAGAGAGTATAGTGAGAGAGTATGATGAGAGGGTAAGAGAGAGTATTGTAAAGCCTGAGGCACCTGTGTGGATGCGGATGTGCTCGATGAGGCGGGCCATGCCCTTGTTGCTGTAGCTGCAGTAGTTACACTGATATTTCCCGTCGCTGCTTCGCTCCAGTCCTTCCACCTCCGCAGCCTCCCCCAGAGACAGGCCCAAGTCGGGGGGAGAGGGCTCCACGGGACTCTGGGTCTCTGCACACACAGCTCTGAGGTTTTAACACATCACCCGTCTGTCAGTGCCACTGTCAGGACTACAGCGGGAAAGGTTGTGATGTTGTTAGGACCTGTGCTGCTATTTATCGAGACGAGAATATGTCAAAATAACCAGAAAGAGACTAGAGACCCTCAGAGCTAGTTACTTTTTACTTAAATATACTTATACTAGTAATACTAATATACTAGTGTCCTACAGAAGTGAACATACAAATATATTTATTGGCACTAGAGAATACAGGTTTATATTTTGTATTTTCTTTTTTATGTGCTGCTCAAACAATTTGTCCCTGATGGGATAAATAAAGTAGTCTGAATCTGAATATATATCTGCTACAAACTAAATTTAGCTTATGATGCTATTGCGTGAGGTTGATAGAGCTTTTGGTTTGAACATAAATTTAACTTATGTTCCACATCTTTGTCTCTGACTATTGTCCACGTAGTGTCTGCTTTTGCTTCAGCCTCAGCCGTCTAATACCAGAAAGGAACAACACTTGTGATAGCAGATGTGTTTTCCTGCTGATCTCACAGTGCACTATTTCATTTCATTTCAAATGCTGGGACGCCTTACGTTACTGCACTTTATATTACATTACTGGTGTAACATGTTATTCCCAACACTGCATTTCACCCATCCTTCACTCAGGCCTCTGTCTGGAGCAGTGGTCGCCATAGTAACAGATGTTGATTCTCTTGGCCAGGATCGGAGCTATTGTACAGCTATTGTTTATAGTGGTAGGGGAAACTGGAGCATACGGAGGACACCTACTCAGACACAGATCATGCAAACTCTGTTACTTCACTCTACCTTGTAAATGAGAGGGGTAATGCTGTTCCACACACGTCTCCTTTTCTCCGCACACAGACCCAGAGATCATATTCACATGCTGCGTCTGCTGGCTCAGATACTCCTGGAACTCCTTCACAAAATCCACCGGTTCTGTCTTTATTCCCTCCATTTCACACCATTCAGATCACCCAGCGCCTGCAGCACAAGGACATTACATTAGAACTCGTGTTTGCAACGTTGTCCATTCACAACAACGTACATTTCATTCATAATCCTGTAATTCATAACATTAGCCGCTAGCATCACTTAGCATTAGCTACAAGCATCGGGGAAAAAACAGCTCGAATTCAATCATAAATATATCAAATTGCACATACCTCTATACAGCAATGTTGTATCTCACCATTTAGCTCCAAATATATTTAATGTCATGGATAAAAGACTGGATAAAATATAAAAAATGGGGGAAATGTGACTTAGGAATGAGGCTCTGAGTGTGATCCGATGTTACGTTCAAACCGCGTCAGGAATTCCTCACGCAGTAGAAAGTAAACGTCTAATTTTGTGTACTTTTTGTTGCTAAAAATGTAATTAACCAGGCTGTAGATATAATAGAATTTGTTCAAGCTGTTCACTTGTACTTATTTCTTTTCATCTGTCTATTTCTTACGATTATATTACGTTTTTGTCAGCGAGTGCAGAATTATCTTAAAGACTTGAACGCGGCAATCACATGTAAACAGTTTTGTAACTTGCACCATGGCGGCTCCTCTGGTTCGGATTTTGTCAAGGGTAAAAACTAATATCTCTCATATTGCTTTTAATCAATTTTAATTCGTATATTTGAGCGTTTATGTCTGTGTTTTATTGTCATATGCACGCGCGAATTCGAGGTAACCTTGGCTTGAAATGCTACGTGTTGCTAATGCTAAGCCAGCTGTCAAATACATACAATAGACTTTCTTTCTACGATGCTTCTGTCATTACTTCGAGCCCGTATTATTGTCCTGTAAAGTAATCCGACCACAACATTCGATCTCACATCTTGTTATCTTTTGTTTACGAAGAGTCATGTTTTATTTTTATTTATTCATTTATTTGACAGGGACAATGTAGTCATACATAGTTACATTATGAAAATGCAGCTGATGCGACACATACAGAGTGTATAGCTAATGCTAATTTTCAACTCCTGTCCCTGGTTGAGCACTGGGTCACTATTTGACTCTCTGGGATGAGAGCTGAGTGAGGGTGGTCCTCTCTTTTCACTTTCCTTTCTTTCTGTTCTCTCTCTCTAGTTTTCTCTCTGATGTCTCCCTCTGGTGTCTCTCACTCTCCCTGGGGTCTCTCTGTTTCTCTCTCTTGTGTATCTCTCTGGTTGCTCTCTGGTCGCTCTCTCTGATTTCTGGACTCTTTGGGCTGAGAGCTGATTGAGGGGGGTCCACTATTTTTGCTTTCCTGTCTGAAAAAGCTGGTCTAAAGATGTGACAGAGACCAGTAAAACATTCATGTGAAAAAACTGTGTTAGTCTCTCTTATTGGGGTCTCTCTCTGGTTTCTCTCTTGCTTCGGTCTCTCTCTCTTGTGTCTCTCTCTGGTTCCTCTCTGAGGTTTCTCTCTCTCTGGTTTCTCTCTCTCTTGTGTGTGTCTCTCTCTCTCTCGCTCTCTCTCTGGTCGTTCTAAACTAGTGATAGAAACAAACTGTTTTAGTAACATAAACTTTTATTATATTATTCTATTTCTTTTGGTCTGAAAGTTACACAGATGATCAACTTCTTTCCCATTGTCTTGTGTCAGTCCTGCAGTCAGCGGTGTCCTGTCAGAGCCCTGCAGAGCGGAGGATGGAGACTCAGATCCACCAGCTCCGCTCCAGACCTGTACTCTGACCAAAGTCCTGTGGTCTCCTTCCCTCCTCTGCAGACGTACTCCGAGGAGGAGGCCATGATGAGGGACGCAGGTGGGCTCCAAACAGCACCAAATAAATACTGTATTATTAAACTGATGCAGGACAAGTTTGGGGGGAGAGGGATTTGTTGCCTTTTGAAAACCAGAGGACAAAACAATTTTGTTTGGCTTTATATTACACTGTAGAGAGACCATAGAGAGACCTAAAGAGAGAGAGAGAAAGAGTGACCAAAGAGATAGACTAGAGAGAGACCATATATAGAGAGAGAGAGATAGACCAGAGGGAGAGACCAAAGAGATTGACCAAAGAGATTGACCAGAGGGAGAGACCAGAGGGAGAGACCAGAGGGAGAGACCAGAGGGAGAGACCAGAGGGAGAGACCAGAGGGAGAGACCAGAGGGAGAGACCAGAGGGAGAGACCAGCGGGAGAGACCAGCGGGAGAGACCAGCGGGAGAGACCAGCGGGAGAGACCAGCGGGAGAGACCAGCGGGAGAGACCAGAGGGAGAGACCAGCGGGAGAGACCAGCGGGAGAGACCGGCGGGAGAGACCAGAGGGAGCGAGTGTTGGAGTATACACACAAGCACACTGTACAACTAAATCAGAGGAACATTGAGACCATGTGTAATAATAACCATATTGTCTCCTCACTCGGTGAAAGAGGCCTACCATGTGACCTTCTGACCATCTGACCGTCTGTCTGTGTTCCTCCCGTCAGTGAAAAAGTACGCTCAGGAACGCATTGCTCCGTTTGTGTCCAAGATGGATGAAGCGTCGCACATGGACGACGAGGTCATCCAGTCGCTGTTCGAACAAGGAGTACGTTCTCTCTGCTCACATGGTTTCTCTCTGCTCACATGGTTTCAGATCAATGGATTTATATTGTAGTACACACTGGGCCACAGAGAGGGTCACTGTTTATGGATAATTCAGTAGATAGATCGGCCTCTCTCTGGTCTCTCTGGTCTGTCTGCTCGCTCTCTCTCTCTCTCTCTCTCTGGTCTCTCTTTCTGGTCTGTCTCTGCGGTCTCACTTTTCTCACGTTTGTCTCTCTCTGGTGTCTCTCTCTCTACAGTCTTTCTTTCTCTATTCAAAATAGGGGGTCTCTTGCTTTTCACTCTCTCTCTTTCTCTTTCTGATCTATCTTTTTCTGGTCTCTCTTTTTGGTCTCTCTCTCTCTGGTCTCCGGACTCTTTGGGCTGAGTGAGAAAAGTCCTGTCTTTTCCAAACTAGTGATAGAAGCAACTGTTTTAGAACCAGGAATAGTGACAAAGTTCTATGTTTTGTGGATTTAAAGTGACGTACCCCAGCTTTAATCTCTCTCTGTTGCAGTTGATGGGCGTTGAGATCGACCCGGACTACGGCGGCACCGGCTCCACTTTCTTCTCGTCCATCCTGGTCATCGAGGAGCTGGCGAAGGTCGACCCATCAGTGGCCGTTCTGTGTGACATCCAGAACACGCTCATCAACACACTGCTGTCCAAACTGGGGACCGCGCACCAGAAGAGCACCTACCTCAGCCGCCTCTCCACCGACATGGTGAGCCTCAACAGAAGCTGTTCTCAGCTTCTGGTCTCTCTCTCTATGGTCTCTCGATGGTCTATCTCTCTGGTCTCTCTCTGGTCTCGCTCTGATCTCTCCTCTTTGTCCTCTCAGGTTGGTAGTTTCTGTCTGTCTGAGGCAGAGTCCGGCAGCAACGCCTTCGCCCTGAAAACCAGAGCAGAGAAACACGGAGACTTTTACACTATCAACGGCTCCAAGATGTGGATCAGCAACGCGGAGCACGCAGGGGTCTTCCTGGTCATGGCCAACGTGGACCCTTCTGCTGTGAGTCTGACGGGAACCAGAGAGAGAGACCAGAGAGCGAGACCAGAGAGCGAGACCAGAGAGAGAGACCAGAGAGAGAGACCAGAGAGAGGGACCAGAGAGAGGGACCAGAGAGAGAGACCAGAGAGAGAGACCAGAGAGAGGGACCAGAGAGAGGGACCAGAGAGAGAGACCAGAGAGAGAGACCAGAGAGAGAGACCAGAGAGAGAGACCAGAGAGAGGGACCAGAGAGAGGGACCAGAGAGAGGGACCAGAGAGAGGGACCAGAGAGAGGGACCAGAGAGAGGGACCAGAGAGAGGGACCAGAGAGAGACCAGAGAGAGAGACAAGAGAGAGAGACCAGAGAGGAATAGAGTCTAAGGGTAGGTCCTGGTTTCCTGCAGGGATGCTTTTGCCTTAACAGACTGTTGTGGTGAATAGGGAGCAGCGTCTGCAATCAGAGCTCTGGATTCACCTCTGGCAATGAAAATGTGGTAATGACACACAAGACGTCTGGGTCTCTGCTCACACTGCTGCCTCTGTGAACTCCATGCCCCATCAGTGAGAGTGAGAGTGAGAGGGATCCTCAGAGGGTGATGTTGCATGTGCGTGTGTGCGTGTGTTTCAGGGCTACAGAGGCATCACCTGCTTCATCGTGGACAGAGACACAGACGGACTGGAGATCGGCAAAAAGGAAAACAAACTGGGACTTCGAGCCTCCTCCACGTGTCCACTCAACTTCGACAACGTCAAGGTAAATATGAAAACCTGCAACGACGGGTTTAGATCGTCTCTGTCTCTCTCTGTCTTTGTCTCTCTTTCTCTCTCTGTATGCCTCTCTCTCTCTCCATCTCTCTCTCTCCCTCTCGCTAACCCTAACCTGTTGACTGTTGGAAGGCTAAGAGCTGGTTCGTTGTGCTGTCTGACTGTGCAGGTGCCTGAGAAGAACATTCTGGGTCAGATCGGTCACGGATACAAATACGCCATCGGGATGTTGAATGAGGGCCGCATCGGGATCGCAGCACAGGTCAGTCCTCTGCACAGGTCTCTCTCTTTCTCTGTTTCTCTCTGGTCTCTCTGGTCTCTCTCTGGTCTCTCTCTGGTCTCTCTCTGGTCTCTCTCTGGTCTCTCTCTGGTCTCTCTCTGGTCTCTCTCTGGTCTCTCTCTGGTCTCTCTGGTCTCTCTGTTTCTCTCTGGTCTCTCTGGTCTCTGTTTCTCTCTTTCTCTCTGGTCTCTCTCTGCTCTCTCTCTCTCTGGTCTCGCTCTGTTCTCTCTCTGGTCTCTCTGTTTCTCTCTCTCTCTGGTCTCTCTGGTCTCTCTCTGCTCTCTCTCTCTCTGGTCTCGCTCTGTTCTCTCTGGTCTCTCTGGTCTCTCTCTGGTCTCTCTCTCTGTGTCCCTGATCTCTCTGCTTTCTCTCTCTGGTCTCTCTCTGTTCTCTCTCTGGTCTCTCTCTCTGTGTCCCTGATCTCTCTGCTTTCTCTCTCTGGTCTCTCTGTGTGTGAGGGTTTTACCGCTGTCACTGAGACGATATACCTTTGTTGTGTCTTAGTTTTAGAACACATCACCCCTGTCATGAACATGGGACCAGTGTAATATATATTGTGTTTTTTCTAGGGCTGTCAAACGATTAAATTTTTTTAGTTGATTAATCGTATAGTAATGGTGAGTTAACTCACGATTAATCGCATGTTTAACATTCTATTTCAAATCCACTCCAATTGAAGTTAAATGAGATTATCAAATATAATTACCAGTGTTGGGTAAGTTACTTTGAAAAAGTAATTAGTTATAGTTACTAGTTACTTCTTCCAAAAAGTAATTGACTTACTAACTGAGTTACTCCACTATAAAAGTAACTAGTTAGCAGTAAAAGTAACTATTGCGTTACTTTTTCGTTTGTCATGGTACCGAGCTTTAGCTGGCTATAATTTAGGATAACTTCTAAGTAGATTAATTGTTGCAACAACCCCACCCTATTTTAGTATATGTTAGTTTAGGGAACTGTCCTGCAGGCAAACGGGTATAAGACAGGCCAAGGTGCCATTTAATTAAATTGCATTTATTTTTATCCATTGATCAAACAAACAGATAACAAAACTTACCATTGAAAGAGACTATTTTAAAATAATTAGTTCCCAAAGACACACACGAGCAACACTCACGCCTGACAGTCAAGAACCAGGGGAAATACAGTGCGCAGAGCGCTGAGTATGTGAACGGAGCAATCGCTTGCTGCTGTTATAATAATAGCTAGATCCATGCTTGCAGCCCGTGCAAAGCTCGCACTCACTCACAGCCGCTAACAACAACCAGAGCGGCCACGGAGGAGGCCATCTCACACGCAGCATTCTGAGTGATATTCTTATGTATAAATGGGCGGGTCATTCGGACATGCGTTAATGCGTCAAAAAAATAATAACGCGTTAATAAAAAATGTAATTAATGTGAGTTAACGCGATAATTTTGACAGCCCTATCCATCCATCCATCCATCCATTTTCTTCCGCTTTATCCGTTGCCGGGTCGCAGGGGCAGCAGTCTAAGCAGAGACGCCCAGACTTCCCTATCCACACACACCTCCTCCAGCTCGTCCGGGGGGACCCCAAGGCGTTCCCAGGCCAGCTGAGAGACATAGTCCCTCCAGCGTGTCCTGGGTCTTCCGCGGGGCCTCCTCCCGGTGGGGCGTGCCCGGAACACCTCCCCAGGGAGGCGTCCAGGAAGCATCCGGAACAGATGCCCGAGCCACCTCAACTGGTTCCTCTCGACGTGGAGAAGCAGCGGTTCTACTCCGAGCTCCTCCCGTGTGACTGAGCTCCTCACCCTATCTCTAAGGGAGCGCCCAGCCACTCTGCAGAGGAAGCTCATTTCGACCGCTTGTATCCGCGATCTCGTTCTTTCGGTCATTACCCAAAGCTCATGACCATAGGTGAGGGAGGGAACGAAGATTGACCGGTAAATCGAGAGCTTTGCCTTTCGGCTCAGCTCCCTCTTCACCACAACGGTCCGATACAGCGACCGCCATAACTGCGCACGCTGCACCGATCCGCCTGTCAATCTCACGCTCCATTCTTCCCTCACTCGTGAACAAGACCCCGAGATACTTGAACTCCTCCACTTGAGGAAGGACCTCTCCACCCACCTGCAGAGGGCAAGGCACCTTTTTCCGGTCGAGCACCATGGCCTCGGATTTGGAGGTGCTGATTCTCATCCCAGCCGCTTCACACTCGGCTGCAAACCGTCCCAGTGCATGCTGCAGGTCCTGGTTCGTTGGAGCCAACAGGACAACATCGTCCGCAAACAGCAGAGATGAAATCCTGTGGTCTCCGAACCGGACCCCCTCCGACCCCTGGCTGCGCCTAGATATTCTGTCCATAAATACAGTGAACAGAACCGGTGACAAAGGGCAGCCCTGTCGGAGGCCAACATTCACCGGGAACAGGTCTGACTTACTGCCGGCAATGCGAACACAGCTCTGGCTCCGGTCATACAGGGACCGGATGGCCCTCAGCAGAGGACCTCCGACCCCGTACTCCCGGAGAACCCCCCAAAGGACACCCCGGGGAACACAGTCGAACGCCTTCTCCAAATCCACAAAGCACATGTGGACAGGTTGGGCGAACTCCCATGAACCCTCGAGTATCCGATGGAGAGTATAGAGCTGGTCCAGTGTTCCGCGACCGGGACGAAAACCACACTGCTCCTCCTGGATCCGAGATTCGACCATTGGCCGTAACCTCCTCTCCAGTACCTTGGAGTAGACCTTACCGGGGAGGCTGAGGAGTGTGATCCCACGATAATTGGAACACACCCTCCGGTCCCCCTTCTTGTAGAGAGGGACCACCACCCCGGTCTGCCACTCCATTGGCACTGCCCCGGATTGCCACGCGATGTTGCAGAGACGTGTCAGCCAAGACAGTCCTACAACATCCAGAGACTTTAGATAATCAGGGCGGATCTCATCCACACCCGGAGCCTTGCCACCATGGAGGCTACCAACCACCTTGGTGACCTCAGCCAGGGAGATGGATGTACCCGCCCCAACATCCTCAGCCTCTGTAACAGAGGACGTGACGGGGGGATTGAGGAGAACCTCAAAGTATTCCTTCCACCGCCCGACAATATCCCCAGTCGAGGTCAGCAGCTCTCCACCCGCACCGTACATGGTGTTGGCAAAGAACTGCTTCCCCCTCCTGAGGCGCCGGATGGTTTGCCAGAATCTCTTCGAGGCCGACCGATAGTCATGCTCCATGGACTCTCCGAACTCCTCCCAGTCCCGGGTTTTTGCCTCTGCAACAGCCCGGGCCGCGGCACGCTTGGCCTGCCGGTACTGGACAGCTGCCTCAGGAGTCCCCCGAACCATCATGGCTCGATAGGACTCCTTCTTCAGCCTGACAGCATCCCTTACTGCCGGTGTCCACCACCGGGTTCGGGGGTTGCCGCCGGGACCAGCACCAGAGACCTTGCGACCACAGCTACGAGCCGCCGCATCGGCGATTGAGGCAGAGAACATGGTCCACTCGGACTCCATGTCCCCCTCCTCCGCCGGGACCTGGGAGAAGCTCTCCCGGAGGTGTGAGTTGAAAGTCCGTTTGACAGGGGGCTCAGCGAGACGTTCCCAGCAGACCCTCACTATACGCTTGGGTCTGCCAGGTCTGACCGGCTTCTTCCCCTGCCAGCGGATCCAACTCACGACCAGGTGATGATCGGTTGACAGCTCTGCCCCTCTCTTTACCCGAGTGTCCGAGACACGCGGTCGAAGGTCAGATGATACGACAACAAAGTCGATCATCGACCTCCGGCCTAGGGTGTCCTGGTGCCACGTGCACTGGTGGACACCCTTGTGCTCGAACATGGTGTTCGTGATGGACAAACCGCGACTGGCACAGAAGTCCAACAACTGAGCACCGCTCGGGTTCAGATCAGGGGGGCCGCTCTTCCCGATCACCCCTCTCCAAGTGTCACTGGCGTTTCCCACATGGGCGTTGAAGTCCCCCAGGAGAATAACGGAGTCCCCGGGCGGTGCACCGTCCAGTACCCCTCCCAAGGACTCCAAGAAGGCCGGGTACTCTACACTGCTGTTAGGCCCGTAGGCCGTCACAACAATGAGAGACTTGTCCCCCACCCGGAGGCGGAGGGACGCGACCCTCTCATTCACCGGGAAGAACTCCAACGTGTTGGCAGCCCTAGTTTTTTCATATTGAACCGTACATTTCTGGATGTTTCCCTCATATTTCTGTCTTTCTCATGTTCCTGGGGATTTCTCTCGTTCCTGGTCAGATGCTGGGCCTGGCTCAGGGCTGCTTCGACAACACCATCCCGTACACGCGGCAGAGGGTCCAGTTTGGGAAACGAATTTTTGACTTTCAGGTGAGAAACCAGAGACACACAAACACACACACACACACACACACATACACTTCATCCTTTTTCAAACCAAATCAGGACTTTTCGGGAAAGGATAAATGTGCGATTAAATGTGATTAATTGTGATTATATATTTAAATATTTTGACAACACTAATATGTTGTGCTTGTGCGTGTGTGTGTGTGTGTGTGTGTAGGGCATGCAGCACCAGATCGCACACGTAGCCACTCAGATCGAAGCGGCTCGACTTCTCACCTACAACGCTGCTCGACTCAAAGAAGCAGGACGTCCTTTCATCAAAGAGGCCTGTATGGCAAAGTACTTCACTGCTGAGGTGAGACCAGAACGATACCACAGAGAGAGACCAGAGAGAGACTAATGCCATTATGTGTATGTCCTGCAGGTGGCGACGCTAACCACCTCCAAGTGCATCGAGTGGATGGGAGGCGTGGGCTTCACCAAAGACTATCCCATCGAGAAGTACTACAGAGACTGCAAAATAGGTAAACAACAAGAGAGAGACCAGAGAGAGACCAGAGAGAGACCAGAGAGAGACCAGAGAGAGACCAGAGAGAGACCAGAGAGAG
Source organism: Knipowitschia caucasica (assembly GCA_964034765.1). Taxonomy (NCBI): domain Eukaryota; kingdom Metazoa; phylum Chordata; class Actinopteri; order Gobiiformes; family Gobiidae; genus Knipowitschia; species Knipowitschia caucasica. The sequence continues at coordinate 9,425,856 of OZ035845.1, read as the reverse complement.
ACCAGAGAGAGACCAGAGAGAGACCAGAGAGAGACCAGAGAGCAAGCCCCGGCGATCCAAGATGGCGCCCTATTCAAATGAATGGTTGTGCTCAGTGGCGCTTTGTGACGGCATGGGGGCTGAAAGATTAGCGGAAGTCGCCTGAAACTCGCAAAGAACTTTGGGAAACTCGCCTGTATTTGGGCATCGTCTGGTCCTCCCGGTTCTGCGCAGTGGATGATCTCCCATAATGCGTTGCGTCAAACACGCGTGTGTGGGTCTCACACCGGGTCTCACGCACGTGCACAGAGGGGCTCGGCCGCGCTCTGACCAATCAGAGCAGTTCATCAGAGCGGGAGTTAGAGCGAGAGCCAGACGAGTAGAGTTTGTGGCACTAAAGTGTGGATTTAAACAAAACCGAAGGATTTAAGAAGAAAAAAAGTTCAGGATGACAAGGGACACTAAAATCCCCACAAAATCCGACCTTTATTAAAGCTGTAGGTTCTCTGTCAGCTGAGGTTGAGCTGTTTTAATATGCATTGAGTTCTATGGGGAAAATTTCTGGGTAGCCCACGTGAATTTAGTCTGGTTCAGTCTGCAGTACCGCGAGAATCCCCTGAGCACATGAGTTATTCAGCTACAAGCTAGTTATACCCTATCCAGTTATTATAATAGATCCATGCCAGAGAGCGACCAGAAAGAGAGAGTAGAAAGAGACCAGAGAGACAGACAATAGGGAGTCCAGAGAGAGAGACCAGAGAGTGAGAGACCAGAGAGTGCGAGACCTCAGAGTGCGAGACCTCAGAGTGCGAGACCTCAGAGTGCCATATATTTCTCCTTTTTTTTCACAGGAACTATTTACGAAGGCACCACCAACATCCAGCTCTCCACGATGGCCAAGTTTATCGACAAAGAGTTCGACCAATGAGACGAGAGACGGTGACGGATCATCCACTCACACTGCTGCTGTTTTAGAGACTGATCATGACTGTACTTTAGAACGAGAGAGACCCTGGGATTTAGACGCAAACTGTTTTCTCTCTGGTCTCTCTCTGGTCTCTCTGTGGTCTCTTTCTTTTTTTGATCCTTTTATTTTGACATATTCCTGGGTTCCCCGTGGTTGAAAGCTGACACAGGTGCAAACAACACTCCAGCCTTCCCCTCTGTCGGTGGAGGCAGCAGCAGCTCATAGTGTGTCAAGTTTGGTTACTGAATAATAGCACTTTTCTGTTTCGTCTTTGATCAATTTTATTGCATTTTCAACTTTCAACTTTTCTTTTACATTATCAAAAACAAATATATCATTAAAGTCTGTATCTACGCCTGGACTAAATCCCAATACTGCCGTTTTTCGGTCTCTATGGTCTCTCTCTGGTCTCTCTGGTCTCTTTCTGGTCTCTCTCTGGTTTCTCTCTGGTCTCTCTCTGGTCTCTTTCCCTGGTATTTATTTTCCCCAAATCCACTTCCCTGTTTGTCGCCTGTATATTTTGAGATCCTTCCTTTTGTCCTGTATTTCAGTGCCTTGTTGAATCTAATGTATTTAGTTTTTTCCCCTCACATCTATTATGTCTACTGTTTTGTTTTATGATTAATATGTATTTGTTTTTTAGAGACATGTGAATAAAAAAAAGCAATTAAACACTTGATGTGGGTCTCTTCAGCCTCTGTCGTGTCCGAGTGTGTCCACCAGGGGGCAGCACGCGCCTGGAGGATTCTATGATCATTTACTGTTTCAGATTTACTAGTTTTATTATCAGCCATTTCAAACTGTTTATTCCTGTTGCACAGACACACACACACATACACAGAGAGAGACACACACTCAGAGGGAGACACACATAGATATCCACAGAGGGATTGAGACACATACAGCGACATACACAAACGCAGAGAGACACGGGCACACGCAGTCACACACACATACACGTAACACGACCCTCACACATACACAGAGAGACACACACACTCTCTGTCTTAGTTTGTGTCCTGTTTTAAAGTTTTTATTTCGTACATTGTTTGTGTTACCAGAGCCGGGCAATAAGTAGACATGCAAAAACTGGCATGAATATTTACAGTATTTATTTTATTACGAGGAAGGAGAAGTGACCCAAAATATAAAAGTTAAACGCCTTTACAAAGCTCTGAATATTAATGAGCTAGGCTGAATAACAGAAATGAAAATACACTCAAAAGGACAGCAGGCAGCAAATATTAAAACCACTGTAAAACAGAAAAACACAAAACCCTTAATATCTTAAACAAAACTTTAATCATTTAAAAACCTGTTAAAAACTTGCTACCTGTGCGTTGCAACCCCCACACACACAGCTCCACACAGATCTTTATTTGCCCAATGGCAAACAGCAAGGCCTCCCTACCACAGAACAAAACAATTAATTTCATCACCATAATACTGCATAAACTATTTTAAAAGCTCACCGTAACTTTGGCCAAACACGCACACACACATGGCCATGGGCCCAGCAAACACTCTGGCCGCCCACGGAAACTGGCACCTGTCTGGCACGTAGCCAACTTCCTATTTTAAGGCTGACACCAGTGACGCCCACTGGTGACACCCGTTACATTTGATTGTATAGTTTCGTGTTTGAGGTTGTGGTGCTGGCTCTTGCTGTGGCCTGTGTCCTTCTGTCCAGTCCCTGCACTTTTCTCACTTCAGCTTGAACCGAGTCAAGAGCCTCTTCACCAAACTGCCTCCAATTAAACCGAACCACAGAAGAACCTGAATTCTTACCACTGTTAAAACTATTTTCAGACTTTCAAAGTGAAAACGGGGCTAAACCATAGACTCTATATACAACTATAGATATGACATCAGAACCCCAGCTCTGCCCTCTGGTCTCTCTCTGGTCTCTCTCTGGTCTCTCTCTGGTCTCTCTCGCTCTCTCCCTCTCTCTCCCCTTCCCATCTTTCTCTCCTCTTTCTCCTTGTACAACGTCCAAACTCCACGCTGCGTCCTCGCTCCATCCTTCTCACGCCTCCTCAGAGAAACATCACTTTTTCTCCGTTTCACTTTTCGCGCGGTGCTTTGCACGGTAAAGCTTGGGAGATCCAGGACTTTTGGGACCAGTAATATTCCACAAACATCTGTTTTTGTGTTTTTGACACAGACTTTTTATGGAGAGCTCGCACTTGTGCAGAGATCCAGCGGACACGCGCCAGCCTCACTGTGCGTAAGTGACGTCCGTTCAACAGGTCAGAAACCACACTATTATTCACGCACTGTTTTAAACCTTTTTTCTGCTCTCTCTGATTACTCTCCTCTCTTTGGTCACTGGAGTCTCTCTCTGGTGTCTCTCTGGTCTCTCTCTGGTGTCTGTCTGAATACAGGTTGTTTTTAATTTGTGTTTTTGTTTATTTCTAATTTCTTTATTGAAATAAAAATTAAGATTTTAATGTTTATCGTTTGAGTTGTGTTATACTGTGTTGTGTATAAGGATAATGATAATAATAATGATAATAATAATAAAATGCTTTCAATACTCGCATTTTTCTTCTTTTCTCCTCACTTGGATAGATTTGTTCAGTCGTGGATCTTCAGCCTCAGTCCCGCTCCCTACGGCTCCTGTGTTTGTTATTATTGCATTTCCTTTGTTTCTCTGATTCTCTGAGACGACTGAATTAAGCCAAGTTTATGAATATATTTTGTTTTAAAACAGCAGGTACTTGAGCTTTAAGTATAAAATCTACTTTATTTCTTTGTTAAATCCTGGATTTTTCTTTCACTTTCAGCCGCAATGGCCGACTGTGACCCACAGAAGAGCCACACCGAGACCAAACACCCGTTCTCCATCCACTGCCTGCTGGGCCTGGACCAGGTGAAGGATCAGGACCAGGACCAGAGGAGGACTTCTCACACCCAGCAGAGCGCACTGTGGTCCTGCCTCAGTCTGAGAGAGCTGCCCACTCTCAGGTGGTTCCCCTACGAGAGCGTCAGGAGCAGAGGTGAGCCCACTAAAGCTGGGCGACCTAACTTTTAAGCCAATAGAAAAAACATGCATGTTTCCGATTCCGGGGCGATAGTGGCTCAGTTGGGCCTAAAGGTCGTGGGTTCGAGCCCACCACAAGACCTACTTCACGACTCCCACTGATGTCTGCTGTCGTTTGTCCTTGGGCAAGATACTTAACCCCACTTTGCCTGAAGCTCCCGCTGGAAGATCAAGGCTCCCAGGGACTCACCACCTGCAGGAGGACCAGTGAGGGGCTGGTGCTGTGTGAATGTGCAGCTCTGACTGCCTCCCCCCGACCCAGAAATGGATTAAGGGGAAGAAAATGGGTGGATGAGTTTCCGGTTCCTGCATCTAAAACAGCTGCTTTCACTAGTTTGTTTGTTTTTTTGTGTTTTTGTCACTGTCACATCTTTAGATCAACCTTTAAAGACAGATCAGTGACAAAGAAAGAGACCAGAAAGAGACCAGAGACTGACCAGAGACCAGAGTGTGACCAGAAAGAGACCAGAGACAGCCCAGAGTGTGACCAGAGAGAGACCAGAGAGAGACAAGAAAAAGACAAGAAAGAGACCAGAGTGTGAGATGAGACATGCTTTCTCTCCAGTCCCTCTTTGTTCTCTCTCTGGTCTGACTGGTTTCCCACTGGTCTCTCTCCGGTCTTTCTCCATGTAGTCTCTGGTCCAAAGAACACGCCTACCTTTCCTACTGTTGTCCTGGATACAACAGGTTAATAAACTAACACCAAATTCTTTATTCCTCTCAGCTCTCAACACAGACTTCTCCCCCGCCTTCGATTCGCCGCCTCAGGACTCCCCCAAACTCCCTCAAGACCACGACAGCGACAGCGACTCGGGCGACCTGAAGAACGACCCTGATCCTGAACCTGACCCAGACCCAGACACAGTCCCGGACCCAGACCCAGACCCCACAGCGCTCGGCCGCAGGAAGAAGACCCGCACGGTGTTCTCGCGGGGGCAGGTCTTCACGCTGGAGTCGACGTTTGACGTGAAGCGCTACCTCAGCAGCTCCGAGCGCGCCGCTTTAGCCGCGACGCTGCGTCTGAGCGAGACCCAGGTCAAGATCTGGTTCCAGAACCGAAGGAACAAGTGGAAGAGGCAGCTGTCGGCCGAGCTGGAGGCTGCCAGCCTCAGCCAGAGGGTGAGGGTCCCCATCCTGTACCACGAGGGAGACAGTGCCCCCCACAGGCCCAACACGGGAGCAGCGTTTGGGCCACACGGGTTCTACTCCCACCTGCTGAGGCCGCTGTAACATACAGGACCTGGAAACTAGACTCTGAATACTGAGACCAAGACCGAGGATACAGCTTCTACTGAATGTGTGGGCTTGGACTTGGTCTTGGTCTCAATTAAAAACTACAAGTTGATTTAGCGGCTGTAGTCTGTCCTTTATGTCCTCTACAGCGGCACGGTGGCTGAGTGGATAGCACTCTTGCCTCTCAGCAAGAAGGTCCTGGGTTCGAATCCCGGTCGGACCAGGGCCTTTCTGAGTGGAGTTTGCATGTTCTCCCCGTGTCTGCGTAGGTTTCCTCCGGGTACTCCGGTTTCCCCTACCCCTAAAAATATGTACAATAGGTCTGGCATGCGCCTCCTGTTCGGTGACCCCGCTCCCATCTCTGTCTGGAGTGAGAGGACCAATGCCCAAAAAATAATAATAACAATTGTAAACCGCTTTGTGACCCTTGTCTGTGAAAGGCGGTATATAAATAAACATTACTTACTTACTTACTTACTACATCTGCTCTCTGACCCCTCCCCTTTAATGAACCTCCCCTTTAATGACCGTAAAACAACATTAAGATAAACTTGATCAAACAGTGATGTTCAGATCTTTTATTTCATTATTATTTATTTATTTATTTTATTTGATCTGTTGAATATGATTTTTTTATACATTATTTGTATTTAATTTAAAACAACATTCATTCATTCATTCAACATAAAACAACATATATTTGTAATTTATTGTATTACATTTCATATATTTTTCATTTCATTTATTGTTATCTTTATTCACATTTTTTGTTTTCAAATTTGATTAAATTTTAATGAGATGTTTTGGATCTTATTTGATGATGATAAACCTGTTGCCGTTTTCACTGATGTTTACATTTGTATAAAATCGTTCTAAATGTTGATTATTTAAGGCACAAACTAAAGCCAAATTTCTGCTGCTACTTTTTCTGTTGTTCTGTTTCTTTGTCACTTGATTTAAAAACAATGATTACTGTGTTTATCTTTACATTCCTATTTAAATTAAATGAATGATACGGAACTTTCCGTATCATATAATAATACAACAGAATAATACAACTCTTTCATAAAAATACATTTCAGTCAGGCAACGCTAACCACCTCCAAGTGCATCGAGTGGATGGGAGGCGTGGGCTTCACCAAAGACTATCCCATCGAGACCGCGGTGAAGTTAGTTTGAAGTTGGATATCCGACAGACATTCGCCGCAACATTTAAGTGCACCCGTACAACACACAGTACGGTAAACACGCGGAGACATGTACGCTGGTCTAATATTTACATATAAAAAATCATTAAAAATACTTACAACATTTTAACTGATATTATGTTTATTGCTGTGCAATTGTGTAACTGAGCCATGCATCATGGCACAACATAGTTTTGTGATTACCCATCACCCACCACATGGAACAAACTGTATAGTACCATGGTTTCAGTAGACCAACGATGAATGCACCAGCAAAATGAATCCTAACATTATTTTTTTGGAGCCTACAAAAGTACGTAGGAAGACCAACAAAACCAAAGTCGCGGTCACAAAGACTCGAAGGACTCGAAAATTCAAACCCGTGAGGACTTTGGGACGAAGAGCTTCTGAGATTAGTTAGAGCCTTTTGAATTCTGAGACTTCGACTCGGGACTTAGGCTGTCTTGACTATCCAAATCGACTATGTTGTAGCAATGCACTTAAAAAAAAGGGGAAAGAAGAGGGGGGGTCTCACACATGCATCTAGACCACACATAAAATCATAGCAGTCCGTGTACAACATACATGATATTATCTTTGGGATTTTTAACTGGGAATGTAGCAAGTGTGCAGCATATATAGAATATAGAGTATTGTGGGCTAGCCCTTTAACTATATTAATCAGGTTGTACATGAGTCCGTAGGTTGTATGTTCCAAAGGAATGAATGGGACCATGGAAGTGGGAAGGACCCGTGCCTGTATGAACTGGGACGCAGCATTCGTAAATCTCTCCACAACATTACCAATATTCTCATTACTATAATAAAAGTCTCATCTAAAATTAAGTTCACTCATTTATTCCCAAGTTAGTAAGGATTAGCAGAGACAGAGACGGATCAGAGGTGTGCCATTACCTCTGGGATATGATTTATTATCATACAGTTTCTCTTCAAGTTTCCACTGTTTTACTCTGGATTCTAATCTCATTCAGACAGAATAAAGAGGAGCAGAATACACAAACAGATTATATATTTCATTGATCACGACAGCACATCGAAAGTGACAATAACGTGTATCCACAGAAGAGACAGACAAATCATAGTCAATATCCAATGGAGTCCTTGTAGGAGTCCTTGATACCAGTCCTTGCACGAAGGCCAATCATTATAGCTATCTAATAAAACACCCTCCGCCCTTTGATCACGTAGATAATCACAGTCTTTCACTCCATTTGACATCATCCATAACGTATGGAAAAAGAAGAAAAAAAAAAAAAAAATCCTAAAAAAAAAAAACTCATAAAAATTATTAAAAACTAAAGAAATTGTGAACATAAAACTCATAATTCATCATATCAATATCAGTGATTTTTAACCTCAATCCTGGGACACATAAACAAACAATAATAAAGAATAAACAAACAAAAAAACAAATCAAAGAATACAAACAAACAAAAATCAAAAAACAAACAAACTATTGCCACACAAGCAACACAGCAATCAGTCAAACACATGACAAAAACGGAGCGAGAGTCTCAATTTGAGAAGCGAATTTTAACTTTTCTTACTCTACTATCATTTATTCTAATGATAATTGGTTATATACACTTACCACTATTTCACTGCTGTATTATTTTCACTTTTCAATCTTAACTGTGACTTATACTTTCACTATTCACTCTATATGGTTATAAAAGCTATTATCTAATTTATTCACACAAATATTTTTGTGATATTTGCAACAATTGTAGCCAATCAGGATTCTTAAACAACATTTTAATCTAATACATCTCTCTAGTGGTATTTATACTCTTCATTATCAAGTGGCATAATTATACAGTGTGATTTGCTCCATGTACTATTCTCATTACTGTCAGGAATAAAACAGTGAACAACCGTGTAAGGCAAATGTCAACATTAACGACTCTATAGTGTCCAATGAAATTTATGTACTTTTTATTACTAAAAGATATTATAAATTGTCAGCAGGTTGGGATGTGAAAGTACACTTCTAAATCACAATTAGTGATTTATCCTCATAGTAGCTCAATCTCGGTTTGGGGGTTGGGGCTCATTATATTCTACAATGTATTTGTGCGGAAACTTACTCACTATCTAAAATATCTACTCATTGTGAAATTTGTGGCGTACACCAATGCATCAAAATGCTTGTTACAATGCTTTTTGAATCTCTCTTGTTATATCCTAACTATCCTCATTGATCTAAGGCTACACTCATATACACTTTTGCATGACTAGCATTCACCATGTTTAACATCAAGTGAACATTAATGTCAAGAGTACAAATAACACTTGTACATCAAAAACCATTGTAATTAACTTTCTTCTACTTATTTAAGTAAATTCTTTTGCCATGGTCCCTTATATCCAATATATGTGAAACATTAGCAACTGCTACGAAATAATCATCAAATTTTGAAACGAATCCTATGAGTTGAGGCATTTATCATATCTCGTAATTTACGCTATTTTTTAACTCACCAGTGCTCGGCTGCAGGCTTGAGGCAAAGCCTATTCCTAGTTGTGACATCTGTCCCTTATTATCATATTGCACTAAACATAACTCTGATTCTAAAATTCTAGCTGCCTATCAAAAGGATAACATTGTTATGGGCACCTTTTAGACTCTTATGTGGAAATATGTTATAGAAACAAACAAAGGCAGAGGACAATTCAACTCTTTTAACTAACTAATCTAACAACGCTACAATAACCCATACTTTATCTAATGTTTAAAACCATTTTAACAGTTGCTCAGTCTCCCAGACTAAAAAAGTCAAAGTTCTGTCTGTCTAGTTGTCTGATAACATACCATGTATATGTCATTTGTCATAGAAGTTTGGTTTCTGAGGTGTAGCCAATAGCAACGCAATAGACGATTTTTCCATTGGCATGGTTCTTGTTCTGCAGAATGGCTGAGTCCAATAGATCATCAATTACAGAAGCTAGGGGACATACGGACAAAAACAAAAGAAAGAATCATGATAATCTCTCTCATTTACACTCAACAATGTTATGTATTTAAAAATATAAACGTACCACGCCGCCAGTTTTTATTCTCCGCTCTCAGGTCCTAGAGGTCCTCAGGCCTCAGGTTCCCCTGAGTTGTGAGTCGTCATCGTGTCCATCAGGATCCATGGGTCATAATTTCGGATGGGATGTATTAATCTGATGACATCAGGTAGGTCCAAGCCATGTTCTGTGTTCTGGTCTCCAGATGCACTGCAGATTCTCCAGATACAGGCTTTTCATTAAGCACATCACAGGTCATTTCGATGCACTTCTGGTCAAATGGGCAGTCTTTCTCAGTTTTCACTGTACACAGCTGGTTATGGCAAATAGTTGACGGCTCAATGGTTCAGGTCCTATGATTCTAGCTTTAAAGACAATTTCTATTCATGTGCTGTGCTAATGTCCCCAGTACAGAAAGCAAAGCTGCAAGTGATTCATTTACTTCGCGTATTGGGGTTTGGGTTTTTATCTCAAGAATGATAAATCAATGTCAATTAACTTACACACAGTACAAAATCGAAAATATCAAAGTGTCAGGACATGACGTCAATTAAGTCCATGACAAATAGAATTACAAGGACCTTTCTGCGTCCTCAAAAAATACTGATTCAACTAAAAGATTCAAGTGTTATATAGACAATTAAAAATATGTATTACATTTGATTATGTATGTAAAACTTTTAAAAATAGCTTTTTTCACATGTTCTGCTATGTTCTCTGTATCCTGATAGTTTTATGAGATGTAGAATGAGTGCTGTGTAGGTGTTGTGTTGAGTGATGTGTATAGCATTTTAGGGGTTTGTCTCTCCACTCCTCGAACCTACCAGTATAGGTGTTCACAATAATGGAGTCTCACTGAGTTTGGTGAAGCTAAACCAGGACTGACAGCACTCGTCAACTCTCATTCAGTGTACTTACCTGAATGAGCTCCCCCCATCACGTCTCCCAAACCTCTCTCTAGCCCCGTCCTCTCTCACGACCCACTACATCTCATGAGTGGCGTGGGTGGAGGGCAAGAGGTGGCATTTCTCCGCTTTGCTCTTTGATCTGTGACCTGTGTGCTGGGTTGGCGTTGGTGACGCAGATGTCCACCAGTCCAGTTACCCTTGTATCCAGTAGGTGAATTGCACTTGGAGGAGTTTTCATGGAAAACAACCCGTTAAAGAGTAAAGCGCATAGCGTTAAATAAAACAACAAGAATTGTATGAAAGATGATGTTTTCTCCGGTAACTAGTAGTGCAAGAACAATTTGCGGAGCGCTCTGGGTTTTCTCCCAGCGCTATGTAAATAAAGATTACTTATTATCTTACTAATGATGACATTTTAAACCGAGAAACTCTCAAGTACGTAGACAAACAAGAGCACAATCTCTTAACCTCAAACTATAAAATATGTCTTATGTACTATTTGGTCCTGTGTGATTAATTATCTATGCCATTTAAACACAGCATAAATTAACAAATTTAAAATAATTGCAGCATTTTATCATATAATGTCATAGTGAATTGATGAGCACATTTTAGGACAGTAGCTCCTCAGCTGTTGTGCATTATCAGCAGGTAGGCAACAAGGATACAGGCTGTGTTCGTCAAAAACAAAGAACAGAAATTCACTGCATGCTTGAGGAGGATTTGAATGGTGGTGTGGAGTGAATTGGGGTAGTTGTAACAAAAATATGAAAAAGTATATCTTTTACAGCTAATTCCTCTTTCTATTTATAGACGCAGGTCTATAATCAACTACTCACTTTTAACTACGGATTCTAATTTGAAATGTGCTAGTTTGCGAAAAACCTTTGTGTATATACACTTCAAATTAAGCATAACGTACAAAAAATCACATAACATACAGCTGATTAAAATATAATCAGAGTGACAATACAATAGATGTGACTCACAAAAAAAGCAGCAGGATTTAAAAAAGAACAGCAAAGCTTGTTATTGTACTAATCTTATTGGTCTCAAAAACATACGAAATTTCCAAACTTCATATCCCATACTGGTTGTTAAAAACCGTTTTAACTGTTGTCGTAACACACATGTATCCCAACGGATGGCAAATTTGAGCAAATTTAAAACGGTGAATAAAAGACAGCAACTATAGTTGGAAAAGTGCCGCCAATGCTCGCGCTAAGAAGTCGAGTAGTGTCATGATTTGCTGGTTATCGATATTTAGCACTAGCGAAATCAGCGAAGAGAGGGGGCCGTTTCCCTGTACAAAGCATCATGATATATTCGACGCACACACCACACAATAAGATACCGTAAGGAAATAACTAAGATCAAGGATTACTTTGAGTTAAAGGCGTAATATAGACTGTGGTTTTTCTATATGCTTTTGTCAATCCAAGGTCTATAATTGATCACTTTCCACATCTACATGTAATCAAAAGGCACTCTGTGTGTCTATGAACGTTTAGCGCAATGGCAGGAAATGGTTATCGAGGTTAGCAAACTAATTTAAAACTCAAAATCTCTTCTATAAAAACAAACGACTGTTGGGATACAGCCCTCGTTCGATTATTTTCTCAACTGTGGAGATAAAAATCGGCTATAAAATTTTGAATAACATCAGGCGAAAAGCGCTCTATGCTCAACTTGTAGGAGTTAAAACTCTTGCATATCTCCAGTTACTCAGTTCACGGGCCTATAAAACAAACTAAAACAAAAAAAGCTACCTTTTTTTATCTGGTGATGTAATGTTTTTCCGGTGATCAACTGAAAATATTGGTGGTTGATTTCGTTGTTAAGTTTTGTCATTGTATCATCCTTGAAATTCGTCAATTATCAAAGACTTTTGTAAATTAGAGGCCTACTTTAAACTTAATTTGTAAAATTGAGTGCTGTTTACTTTGTATTAAAGGGGGTGGAACTATAGGGGAATATATACTGTTGATAATCACATGTCATATAGGGGGTGGTACTTATAAAAGAGGATTCAAAGGTGGACTTTTAACCCCGAGGGGATAAAAAGGGAATTGTAAACAACAGAGAATTGTATAGGGAAAGGGGTACTTGTAAAAAAAAGGAGAGGTTTTATAAGGACTTTATAACAAGTGAAGTTCAGATATTTTTTAAATGTTGGAGTGGTTTGGTAGAAAAAAAATAAAAAGTAAATTTTTTTAGAGTTTGTAGAATTGTTTGGGAATCTGGTAATGTTTGATATTTTTAGGTGTTGGAGGAGATTTAGTTTTAGTGTAAATCGGGTGAATTGGTATGTAAAGTGGTCTGAATAGATGGGAGGAGTTAGGTTGATGTTAGTTTAAATAAAAATTTAAGTGTATAGGGTGGGTGATTGTGTATTGAAAATAATATTGAGAGAAATGTTAAGAGGGAATATGGGATTTATGAAAAGGTACAAAGATATCGTGATGTTGAGAAAAAAAAAGAAAGAAATTTTAGTAAATATGAGGTATATAAATATATTAATGAATTTTTGGGATATTAGAGTAAGGAGGATTTATAATAATAATATGTTAAGATTGAGATGGAAAGGAGTCGGAATCGTGGTGTTGCCAAACTGCTGGAAGTTTATTTAAGTTGGTCTCTGCCAATTTTCCGACTGTTGTATACGCTGTTTTGCTTTCTCTCATGGACAGACGAAAGGACATAACACTCTGATTATTATATAGTCAGTGTGCACGTCACATCATCGAAAAGACATTACGTGTCACAAAGAACAGATCACATCATAGAGCTTAACATGGAGTCCATGTGTAGATCCTTGTACATTCTGCACGAAGTAGGCCATATTGCTATCAAATACTAACAAACGCATCTGATTCTCCATATCAATGCACCATAACCATAGTTTCAAATAGGTTAATCAAGCTTAGTGCACATATGCAAAACAACTATCTAATAGTATGACAAATTTAGCATTGAGGAGAGTCCGCCGAGCAAAAACATAGCTCAAGAAAAATGGAGAGCCACGCGCCCACACAGAAAAATATAAGAAGAGGAGGCCAACAGAGGCAGTCGCAGGCGAGCGCTAGGTATTTGACCAACCATCTTCCTCTTGTAAAACACGGCACAGAGTCTTGACAACTGAGCGACGTGTATTCAAATGTCAAGAGGGGCCGCCCTGTAGTTGAAAGCCTTCAATTACGGTCTTTCTGGCTAGGAAAAAAAATATGACGTTAGGTTGCGATCAAAACCTGCATCTCGCTCGAATTTCCAGCTCCCGCTAGACAACACACCCATCCGAGTGGTGAAAGCAGGTACCCTTTCTGTTTAGGGAAGTGTTTGCGTTGCGCCATCGCCTGGAAACGTCACGATTTGAACTCGACGTCGCGCGCGTGCTACAACTACCGCGAGGGCTTTGGTTTTCATCAAGACAGCCAACTTGACGAAAGAGAGATTGCGGAGGAGAAAGGGTAAAGGAATGGGCCGGTTTACGCATATGTCTTGTGAGGCAATCAAATAGGCGCAAGTCAAAGTGAAAGTCAGAGTCATTCTGTTGTAAAGTCCAAGTCGATGTTTGCAAGTCTTTTTACATTTGGACAAGTCGAGTATCTAATAACGTCAGTCATAAATCATGACTCAGAGACTGACTCGATTTTCCAATTCGAGACAAAAACATGACCAGTCACACCCCCTGCATCATAGAATGATGAGCAGACACAGAACGGTCACTGAGCGAGTAGAGGGAGATTAGTTCACAGTGGAAGTCAGAGCTATTTGGAACAAAACTTCGTCCATGAGACTCTTCAATAGGGTCCGTCATTCAGCTAACGGGTTAGCGGAGATTCCATTCTGTCTGCAAGTATCTATTTTTTAACTGAACCACACCGAGAGACCAATAGAGTACAGAGAAGTCCATCAGCCTCTTAAGAAAGTTTTACAGAAATAAATGAATAAACAAACAGTATTTATTACGATTATTACGTCTTTTTATATTAGACTATCATCCTCACACTGACTAATAAACCACAAGACTGTCGAACAAGTGTGTCAGTGAAAACTCATGCTTAGGAGTCGAAAAAGAGAAGCACTTTTTCTGAGCGTAGGGACACAGTCGCTCTCCTTACCCGATCAATGCGTTACAGCATAGATACATTATCAAGTAGCTCTCCCCTTGGCACAAGTACTACCAGTAAGATTGTGACAGAGAGGGGGAAAAGTTTAAAACGCAAGACTAGCGTGTCTGAATGATTTGAATCTATTTGGTCCAATCAGGAAGCAGCCGATGGGGTGAGAGCAGAAGTATAGTGTGCATTAAAGTGTGAGGTATGTTAAAAAACTGAACGCTTTTGTATAGAAGAAAAAAAGGGACACAAAATCTTAAGGAAGCTGTAGGTTCTCTAACAGGTTCTCTATGTCAGGGTTCTCTGTGCGGGTGTTCTCCTAGTCGGTATCTCTGTCGGGTTCTCTGTTCGGGTTCTCTGTGTCGGGTTTCTCTGTCGGGTATCTCTATACGGGTTCTCTTGTCAGGGTTCGCTGTCAGGTATCTCTAATCAGCTTCTCTGTCGGTTATCTCAGTCGTGTTCACTGTGCAGTGTATTAGCTCTGGTCGGGTTCTCTGTCGGATCACTGTCGGGTTCTCTGTCAGGTTCGTTCTGATCGAGAGGTTCTCTGTCAGTGTTCTCACTGTACAGGTCTCTGTACAGTTCTCTATCAGGTTCATTCTGTCAGTGTTTCAATGTCGGGTTCTCTGCGTTGTTCTGACGGGTTCTCATGTCGTGTTCTCTGTACGGTGTTCTCTGATCAATTCTCTGTCGGTATGCGTCTGTCAGAGTTACTCTGTCGGGTTCTACTGTCAGGTTCTCTTTAGGTTCACTGATCAGGTGTTCTCGGTCGGGTTCGTCTGTCGGGTTCTCTGTCCAAGGTTCTCTGTATCGGGTATACTTCTATGTCGAGGGATCTCTGCGGGTCTCTCTGTCTGAGGGTTTTCTTGTCAGGTTCTATGTCGGGTATCATCTGCAGGTCTCTGTCGGGTTCTCTGGGTCGAGAGGTTCTCTGTCGGGATCTCTGTCTAGGTTAATCTGTCTGAATTTTCTGTCAGGGTTCGGCTGTCGAGTTCTCTGATCTGGGTTCTCTGTCGGTTTCTGTCATGTTCTCGTCAGGTTTTTCTCTGTCATGTTCTCTGTCTGGTTCTCTGTCGGTTTTCTTTCAGGTTCTCTGTCAGGTTCTTTGGTCGGGTTCCTGTCTGGTTCTCTGACTGGTTCTCTTGACAGTTCTCTGAACGGTATATTCTTGTCAGGTTCTCGTTTTAAGGTGGTTCTCTGTCAGGTGTCTCTGTCAGGTTCTCTTGGAGTGCAGGTATCTCTGTCGGGGTTCGTCTGTCAGGTTCTCTGCAGGAGTCGCTGTCGGTTCTCTTGTCAGGGGTTCTCGTGTCGGGTTCTCTGTCAGGTTCTCGTGTCGGTTCTCTGGTCGGGTTCTCTTTCGGGGGATCTCTGTCGGTTGTCTTGTCGGGTTTTTCTGTCATGTCTCGACTAGTCGTGGGGAACTCTGTCATCGGTCTCTGTATCGTGTTCTCTGTCAGGTTCTGCTTGTGCGGGTTCTCTTTTCTGGTTCTGCTGTCGGATTTTCTGTCAGGTATCTCGTAGTACAGGTATCTGCTGGTACAGGATTCTCATGTCGGTTCTCTGTCGTGGGTTTCTAGTCAGGTTCTCTGGTCAGGTGTTATCTGGAGTCAGTGTTCACTAGTCTGGTTCTCTGTCGAGTGTTTTCTGTTCAGGTCTCTGTCAGTTTCCTACTGTCGGTTCTCTGTCGGTGTTCTCTGTATCCGGATTTTCTGTCAGGCTCTCTTTCATGTTCTCTGTCAGAGTTCTCTGTGAGGAATCTCTGTTCTGGTGCTCCTGTCGTGATTTCTGTCAGTCACTGTCAGGTTCTCTGGTCCGGCGGGTTCTCATGTCTGGATTGCTCTGTCGGAATTTTCTGTCAGGTTCTCTAGTCAGGTTTTCTCGTATCAGGTCTCTGTCTGGTTCTCAGTCGGAGGTTATTCTGTCAGGAATGCTTCTGTCCAGGAGAGCGTTTTCTCTGTCAGAGTTTTACAACTTCTGTTTCTACTGTCGGGGGATGTCTCGTATTGTCGGGGTTATCTTGCTGTTTATGTCAGGTTTCTCTGTGTCGGGTTTCTCTGTCGGTTCCTGTCGGGTTCGTGAGCGAGTGTCGAGGTTATGCTGTCAGGTTCCCTGTCGGGTTCTCAGTCAGGTTCTCTAGTCGGGTTCTCTGTCAGGTTCTCAAGTCTGGGATCTCTGTCTGGTTATCTGTGCTGATTTTCTTCAGTTCTCTGTCAGAGGAGTCTCTGTCTGGTTCGATGACTGGTTTATCTGTCAGGTATCTCGGTTGCAGAGTTCTCTGTCAGTTTCTCTGTCTTTGTTCTCTGAGGGTCCGTTTATTGTCAGGTTCTCTGTCATGTTCTCGTCGGGTTCTCTGTCTGAGTTCCTCTAGTACGGGCTTTTCTGTCAGGATCCTGCTGTCTGTATCTATCTGGTCGTAGAAGTGGTATCACTAGATCATAGTTGACTATCTGTATCTCTTTGATATAGGTCTCATGTCGGGTTTTTCAGTCCGTTGATTCTCATGTGTTTCCTAGGTTACTTCTCGATGTCGGTTAATCTCTGTCTGGTTCACTGTCCGGCATTGTTCAGATCATGGATTCTCTGGACAGGTTCTCTGTCAGGTTCTCTGTCTGGAGTTCTCTGACTGGGTTTCTTCTGTCAGATTCTCTGAGTACAGTTCTACTTGGTCAGGGTTCTACTGCTTCTGGAGGATGTCGTATCATGTCGGAGTGGTTAATGGAATTACTGTCGATACGGGGGTGGAGAGGTCTGGGATCGGTGAGTCAGGTTATCTCTTTCGATTTGTGTCTCAGTATATCTGAGGTGTTCTCTTTGTCGGGGTTCTACTATGTGTGTTCAGGGGGGTTATGCGTCTGTCTGGTGCGGCTTGGTGGGACGGGTGGGAGGTCCTGTCGGGATGGGTAGTCTCTGACGGTGCTGTAGCGGGGTGGTCGGTACGGGTTTCTCGAGTGTCCAGGGGATTTCTGCTGTCGGGTTCTCTGTCGGTGTTCTGTGTCGGGTTCTGTGTCAGTGTACTCTGGGACATGGGTTTCTCGGTCAGCTGAGTCAGATCTGTTTTAGTTTACATTGTCTGGGTTACCAGAAGCCGTTATCTGCAGTACCGCGAGAATCCATGGTGTCCTTCTGCTGCCCAACTTGGGAATCACGAGGTTGGATTTATGACGAATCCGATTGGGTGTTGACTAGAGATGTTCCGAGGAGTCTGCGTCAATGTTTTACTAGCCCCTGGGCGAGCCGTGACACATGGAGTAGACTCGGCACTTTTGAAAAGCACTCGCCGTTGTCACTATGCAGCGCTGTGCAGTAACAAAGCAACTCAGCTAAAACTCTGACCTGAGGCGAGTAAAAATGTGACATAAACGTGACGCCGCATGTCTAACCTCTCTTTCGGCTCTGAGCGCCTGCGAATGGTGTTAATTGATTCTACGGTTTTACGACGAGCTTCGAGATGTGAAAGACGCGTGAAATAATTTGCCGTGTGATATTGAGTTTTCGTGAAATAAATTGGGTGAAACTGGTTCCAACTGTGGAACTTTAGCTCATCAAAACATAGTGGCCCCCTAGTGGACATGGACGCTGTAGTGCTTGTGACGCTGTCTTGGTTAGAGTCTGGCTCATATAATAATATAACACAAGACCAGAGAGAGCTGATAGACCAAGAGAGAGAGACAAGAGAGAGATGAAACCAAGGGAAAGAGACCCGAAAGAGACCAGAGAGAGAGACCTAGGAGGGAAAGAGGGACCAGAGCAGAGAGAGACCAGAGAGAAGAAGAGAGACCAGATAGAGAGACCAGGAGGAGAGAGACCAGGAGAGAAGAGGAGACGCAGAGGGAAAAGACCAGAAGAGACCAAGTGAGAGAGACCCAGAGGGAAAGAGGGAGACAGAGGAGATTAGAGACGCGAGGAGAGGGAGAGGACCGAGAGAGTAGACCAGAGATATGAGAGACGCAACGAGGGAGAGAGAGAGACCAGAGGGAGAGAGAGAGCAACCAGAGGGACAGTATACGCAGTGATGAGAGACCAATAGGACGAGAGACGGACACCTGAAGAGATGGGAAGAAGGCGGACTCGAACAGAGATGAGAGAGACCAGGGGAGTGCTGTAGAGAGAGAGACCAGTGAAGAGAGTAGCGGAGGTATCTAGAGCCCAGGAGCGTAGTAGTAGAGAGAATCCGGGAAATATCGCGACCCAGAGAGAGACATTGAGAGACCAGAGAAGAAAGAGTATCAAAGAAGAAAGACCAGAGAGAGGGAGAGAGAAAACATAAAGAGAGAACTGGCTGGAGGCGGCCCGAGAGCGATGCGATTCTCTGTTGTGTGTGATCTTCTGTGCGTCCCTGTCTTTTACCTTGTAAGCTAAAGACCATGAATTTCCACGCCAGTGGGACAAACTTCACTTTCATCCTTATCTCTAATGATTTCGCATCAAATACACACAGACAGGACGCACCTCGCTCGCAGCTGAGTGCTCTTCACGAAAACAAAATACACGATCAAGACAGAACTCACAGATCGCAGCTGTTGGCTCTCTACAAACATACACAACACAGACAGGGACTCTCATCTCAACGCAGCTGTAGGAAAGGTGAGCAACTCGTCACAATACCACACCAGATCAGGCCGACTCGATACCGCAGCTTGTGTGCTCACCTCCAAAAAACCAACACAGTACCGTGACTCTCGGATCGCAAGCTGTGTGCTACTCCTTCACATACACACAGACAGGACCTCTCTCGGCAGCTAGTGTAGCTCTCTCCCAATACACACAGACAGGACTCTCGGATCGCAGACAGTGTGCACTCTGCAAATGCTAAATGGAACACAAACAGACAGTACTCAAGGATCGTCATCGATGCCTAGCTGTGTGAGGTCTCTCTCAAATTACACCGGCAGACAGAATCTGGAACTCGAGCTGGTGTGCCTCTCAAATACCACACAGACGAGGACTCTGGATCGAAGCTGATGTGCACACTCAGTAAGTACTCGCACAGACAGGTACTCTCTCTCGTCAGCACGCAAGTGTGCTTCTTCTCGAAAAATTCACACACAGACCAGAACTCACACGATTGCAGCCTGTGTGCTTTGCTCGTCAAATACGGGACACAGACAGGACTCACTCTTCTTTGCAGCTGCGTGTCTCACTCCATCAAAAACACACAGTCAGGACTCTCTCTCTCTCGTCGCACGTGTGCTCTCTCAAATAGCCCACAGACCGGAACTCTGGGATCTGCAGCTGTTGTGGACCTCTGTGTCCATGCGAAAATATCACACAGGGTTGCAGACGGAGGTACTAGCTGGATCGTCATGGAGGGGAGCTAGTGAGATCTCTAGTGTCAAGGAAATGATACACACGAGACATGACTCTGGATCGCAGCTGTGTGCTCTACTTTCCAGAATTCCAACAGCAGAGAGGCAGTGACTCAGCGTACACTCTCGCAAGATGCTGTGTGCTGCATTCTCTAAAAACCGCACGCTGACAGGGACTCTCTGCTCGGCGAGCTAGTTTAGTCGCTACTCAAAGGTCAAAATAACACCACAGTACAGGACATCCACTCTCGCAGCAGTGTGCTCTCTCAAAAGAACACCCGAAGACACGTCCGCTGCACTGATTGCGGCAGCTGATGTGGCTCTCTCAAATAACATCAGAGACAGTGACTTCTCTCAGTCAAGGCCAGCAGGTGTGCTCTCCGAATACACACTATACAGGACTCTGAGATCCGCAGCTGTGTGCTCTCTCAAATCTCACACAGCACCGGAGATCTCTGAGATCGGCAGCTGTGGAGCTCTCCCAAATACACACAGACATGGACTCTCACTCGCGCATGTGAGGACTAGTGTGTTAGCTCGAGTCTGTCAAATACCACAGACAAGCCTCACGAATTGGCAGCTAGTGCGATTGCTACACGACAAAATACATCACCTATCACCTGCTCTCAGGCGTCGCAGCTGAGTAGTAGCTCTCTTCAAATACACACAGACAGTACTCTCTCTCTCTCTCGCTGCTGTGTGCTCTCTCAAATACACCCCAGACATGACCTCTGATCGCAGCTGAGTGCTCTCTCAAGTACACACAGACCAGACTCTCGTATCGGCAGCTGTGTGCTCTCTCAATACACACAGACCGACCTCTCCACTCGCAGCTGGTCCTCTCAAAATCACACAGACCGTACTCTGCAGATCGCGAAGCATAGGTGTGGCTCTCATCGAAATACCCACAACAGGAACTGCTCATCATCGCAGGACGATGTGGCTCACTCAAATTATCACACAGTACAGGACTCACACACACACACAAGGCTTGATGTCAGTGCTCTCTACTAAAATACACAACGATACAGTGAGACACTCGATTCGCTAGCGTGTGTCACTCGTTTCGCGAATAATGAGCACGCCTAGAACGGGTACTCGACGGTGTCGGGACGGAGCTCTCGTCATTGCCATCGATCTGTAGTGCTCTTCTCATATACACACAGACAAGACTCTCGATTCGCAGCTGTGGCTCTCTCTAAATACCCACCGAATGAATCTCTTCGATCGTGCGAGAGACTTATGTGTGCATCTCCATCAAATACAACACACGACAGGACTTCTCTCCTCACTCATCTGCAGCGTTGTGCTCTCTCACACTGCTCAATCATCATGACAAGGACTCTCGAGATCGCGAGGCTGATGTGCTCTCGGTTCAAAACACACAGACAGGCACTCTCTCTCGCTAGCTGATGTGCTCTCTCAAATACACACAAACAGGACTCACGAGCGAGCAGCTGTTGTGCTCTCTCACATACACACAGACAGACTCTCTCTGCGCACCGTGTGTTCTAGTCAAGGGTGGGGGGGGGGAGGGGGGGGGATGGGTGGCGGGGAGTAGGGCGAGGTGTAGTGGGGAGTGGGGTTGGGTGGGGGGTGGGGGGGGGGGGGGAGGTGGGGGGGGGGGGGGGGGGGGGTGGTGGGGGGAGGGGGGGGAGGGGGGGGGGGGGAGGTGAAATCGGGGTGGGTCAAGGAGGAGTTCGCAGAGTGTGTGCTCGGCCAAATACACACAGACGAGTGGTCTCTGAGGAGTCGCAGTCGGTGGTGGCTCGGTCGCTGATTATACCATAGTTCTGTGAGTGGCACTTAAGTTTCTTTGGTCTGAACTTTGGGTTGTTTTATGTTGCATGATTGAGTCCGCAGGCGAGACTCGGGCAAAGGAGTGCGCAGAGAATGCTTTCTAAGACAAAGAAATGCTCTAACTATACAGGCTGAGTGCAGTGAATGTTTGTTGGCTTTATTTCAAACCCAGACACGGCGTCAAATTAATCTTTTGTTTTTATACCTGTTCTGCACCAATATCTAAGTTCGTATTTTTATGTAAACTTCTAGCATCGTCTCTGTTCAAACCCGATGATCTGTAGCTGTGATCTCATTCTCTCACAGCGGATCTCGGTATTGTTACGCTGTGAAGCAGTGGAGAACGACCCCTTAAAACAGTACGTGCCCTCAACAAGGGGTATTCTTATGATAAGTAACTAGCATTATTGGTCCTCTCCTGTGGGTCAAGCGGGTTGCTCAATCTGACTCTCTTTAGTACAGTCACTAACCGACAACTAACCGATATGTTCTCAGTCTCGTTCACTATCTCTCCTCATGTTGTACCCGTGATAATCTATCGGTAAATGTCTCGTACTCCTCCGATCTCGTTTTCTTCGATCGGTCGTTGTTCTGTGTAGCAAGGTAATATATGCCTTAGGCTTCTAACACTCTCAAGTGATACTCACAATAATCTCACAATCTCTTCGATACAAGCATGATACTCCAGGGGTGTCGTCCCAAAAATCACATATATTTTCATCAAGTTTCTAGCCTTTTCTACGGTCTTCATATCAGACCTATGACCCTGGTGCAGGTATTGCACAGGAATCTTCTTTTGCAGACTCGTAAAATATTAGTCACTTAATGCTAACCGTTCTTCCTATGATGGATTCCAACCAATTGCCAGCATCTGCCTTTATAGTTAATGGAATAGCTGTATATACAGAAACCAACTCGATCTATCTGTTTCTAACAATATACTCCAACCGCTGATTACAAAGAAAGTGATCTAAGGTCTTACAACAAACACTTTGTTGTGGAGACTGAATGTTGGATATGGCATTACACTGTCAAATTGTGCCGCTTTCAAATTAGCGACTATTTTATATTACGGATGCAGATGGGAGCCCGCAATATCATGGCACCGGAAGGCCGCACATTGGCCCACCGGGCCTGAGTTGTACATTATACCTGGAATAATACAGAATCTACCTACCAAAGCGTACGTCTCTATACTCTCTGTGCCTATCTATATATATCTCAATCTATCTCTACTTCTCTATCAGAGCGACGGCTAATAAATCAATCTCAGAACAACCCACAAATGCACGTGAATAGCATTGTGCGTCCCATGGTCACATATTATTCCTATAGAACCAGTACGGACATGATGTGTGTGATTCACGTGTATCTCTTAGTAAAGAGACATATGTGCATCCTCTAGAAGAAAGAGTCCAATTTAAGTATATGTATTTTGTCGATCTTTTTTTTGAATACGCCTAGTAAAGACAGCAAATAAGGTGAGATAGGAAGTGCAGGTGCCGTAGATATCCATCGTGAGGACTTAATCTACAAACTCATAGAGCCATAGAGTCCCATAAGGTGAGGGGCCAGAGCACCAAGTGTCCATAAGAATTGAGGTTAACAAGTCTCTGTAACCATCACAGACACAAGCCAGTATCAAGAATACAAGTAGACGTGCATCTATGACCTCATTTCTTGTGGTCCCTTTTAAATAATATAAGGAAGGTGACAGTTCGCGCCGAACCACACTGCTGTCAGCAGAGCAGTTCGTCAAAGATAGGAGTTCACCACTCCAGACGATGATGGCAGACGAAGAAGGCCAACCACATCCGCGAGAAAGACTAGCTGGAGCAGGAGCTGCAGAAGAACACAGTCCGTGAACGCAGACGAGTGACGACAGCACCCTCCGACCCTCTTGCCGAGGATACCCCGAAGGGAGGCCCTTCACTCCACACGAGGCGAACCATCCTGAGGGTGGCTGCCGACCCAGGCGGTCCTAGGAGGTACAGTCGTATGTGGTCGGTGGAGGGCAAACATCTGGTGTGACTGAGTTAAGTAATTGTAGGAGCTGAGGAAGTGCGGAGCACCAGAAACGCCTGCGGGACAGGGCTGGAGAACGAGGACATTCCGAGGAGCCCAGTTACGTCCGCTGCGATAAGCATCGGGGTCCTTGCGGAGCCCTTCTCTAGCCAAGATGAGCCAGTTCTTTCCCCTAAACCGGCGGTAAACGGCGCTAGAATCAGAGCTAGCGAGGCTAGACGCCACTTAGCAGATCGTTGAGAGGGAGATTAGTGCGGCCGGAGCATCCTTCGGGCGTAGGCAGAACTTTCCGCGATCAGAAGAACCACAATCGCCAGCAGCTCAAGTCCGAGTTGAACCCGTTTTCTAAGTATCGAAGTGCCTAGAGCGTCGGGAGAGTGTGCGGTAGCAATCCGGGAGTGGAATGGACGTAGCGGCGGCCGCTGCCGTTGATAACAAACAGTCTGTAACCGTGGGCTAGCTATGAATATCGAAAGTAGAGGAGCCATTCAATCGAGTCGCGCATGATCGAGACAGATCAACGAACACAAGGCGCAACAGTCAATGCGCAGCGGCGAAGATTCACGAAAAACACCGATAAGGGGAGCTGGACTGATCAACGTTCCAGCGCATAACACGATTTACTGGAGCGGGCGCTTAACTTGGCGTCTACGGCGCACGAGCTAGCGCCAAAAGAATAGGCGGAAGCAGAGCTAAGAGCGGAGCAGCAAGCAAGTAGGAGTGAAGGAAGCAAAGGAGCGGCTTAATCATTCTTCGAAGCTCAAGTGACCCCAAAGAACAGATGGTGGTATCCCATCGTTGCTGAAGGGAGATTCGGTAGTAATCCGTAACGATACTGTTCGAGAGACGGGTTCACCGGACGACCGGGCTTTGGAGGAGCCGCAAAGTTTAATCCGACAGGACGGTACGAGAGCTATAAGGTACAGTGGTGTGAGCGAGAGACAAGTCCGAGGCGAGTCGGAGTGAAGGAGTTCATTTACCAATGTAAAACGTGAAGACAACCGGAGACAAGGTCATGACCAAAGAGAGGTGCACAGGACTTATAGAACCCGCGATCAACGGCAAGACTTTTGAGAACCGAATAGGAGAGCCGCCTCGAGTTGGACACTAACTGGAGACCGATAGACAGCCTATCCCACGTGTCCACAGAACCGTACACTTTCAATCTGATATTATTGGCACGACGAGGTTGAAACACGTGATTTAAGCAGGCTTTCTCTGATCGACATTAGCTGGCAAGTAAATACGGATGGAGGAATATGGCTGTGTGTGAGCCCTTTGGAGAGGGCGTACAGAGACGAGGGAGACGGTACGACTTGTGCGATGAATCTACCCACTCGCCACAACTCAGACACGAATCCAGCAGCTTCACTCTCCTACGGTAACCAGTGCCATGTAACCAGGGACTCCCCCATTTCGCAACGATCGGGCGGATCTCGAGCACCTGAACTTCCAGGAATGGGCTTATTACAGAAACAGAGTCAGTATCGATGATTATTCTTAAACTTGAGTGCAAAATGCATTAATGTTGGGCCAGTGTGTTAGAAGTGCAAAAAAGTGATCAAAAAATAAGTCAGAAATTGCTCGAACTGTGATCCGTTTTTGTCACTTTACTGAGATATTTGTTAGCTTAATGTTATATGTAAATCTCAAGATTAGATACATCGAAGGAGCAATATCAATTACATTTGTTTTTTGGTATCACCCTAAAGATCACAACAGCTAATCAACTCTCATAGGTGGACACTTTCAGAGAGTCTGTCTATATCACAAACACGATGAATTCAGAGAATCGAAGACTCATTTCAAACACAGTGGTTATATGGGAAGTGGGGTGTGGGAACATATAAGGAAAGAAAAGACGAACGATAACAAAACAAGAGAAACTCTAGAGACCAGCACTCCAAAGAGAGAACAGATTTAGAGAAAGACCGAGATGAGAGAAAAAGAGAGAGACCCTAGAGAGGGGACTCAGGAGAGAAGTACAGAAACCCAGAGACAGTGTAGAGTACGGTGGGGGTGAGTGTGGAGTGTAGTGAGGACCAATAGAGTTAGACCTGAGTAAAAGAGATGACACCCTAAGTGAGACGACGCAGAAGAGAGAAGGGGACCAAGAGAGTACGAGACCAGAGAGTGAGGAGACCAGAGCGAGTTAAGGAACCCCAGAGAGTATGAGCTACCCGTAATATAGAAGTAGAGACCAAGTCGAGATCAGTGAAGGCATATATTTAAGCCCCATGAATCCTGAGTGTCGGGAAAGGCAAGAATCCTGAATACTACGGTGTAAGGGGGGCCAATGAGTCGAAGGCTCGAGCGTTTAAGAAAAGTTAGCACTTGGCTCACCACTACTCCATCATGTAGAAGTCGGACAAAGAAATAGAATCAATAACACATCTCTAAGTGGCTCTAGCAATGAAATGGGGTGAGAATCAAAATGTATCAAATGTATAATATCCCAATCTTCTAGAACAAAAGATGACAGTAGTATATGGTTCTTGTATGTCCTGATTGGCATCATGAACAATAGGACTGATTTATGGGTCTTGTTTCAGTTAATTGTGTTATCTTGCAGATGGACAACAAGACCCTCGACCAAGAAATACAGTCTTCTGATAAGCAGAAAGGTATGATTAATGGGGAGAGGAAGAAGACTCCCCAGAGGATAGGATTAATTAATAAACAACGAAACCATTTATCCCAAAAAAGAATAACACTAACACCGTATTTAGTGACTTTTGCAACATGCAAAAATTTATAATGGTAGACCGGGTATATCAGAACGTCTCGTAATCTTCAAGCTTCGGAGATCCGAGTCTATACCGTGTAAGCTGCGTCCACCAGGCAGTCAGTTGAGTGAACATTGTATTCAAAGTTTCCAGCTTATTAACAAGTTAACTAATAACTTTGAAATGCCTTATGATAAAGGAAGAGAGGTGTATACTACTAAGAAGTTATTAAGACTATTTCAATTGAATTACATATGAAGTATACAGGACTGACTCCCCAACACTCACATCACCACGAAGTCACGACGTACCACGATAGCTCACAGAGGTCAGACGGTGACTAGCCGAATAGCCGTCAATGGTACAGGTGCCTCGATCCACAAAGCACCTGTATCAAAGCAATGCAGCTCTCTCCTTAACTGTGTAGTTACGGACACTTGATATGAGCCGACACGATTGGGTGCGGACCGGTCATAACGCGAGGCTTCGAACGTGACCAATACGTGACCATATACAACGCCGTCACCCACGACAGTTATCACAAGAAGACTTACCTGCGCCAATATCCTCCAGAGGTAAGGATGTGCCACGGGTGCATCTCGAGGATGGTAACAGAACTAGGCGGAGGTCACGCTTACAGGCAACACATCACGTTAACCGATAGTAGGAGTTGAAGGACCAAGAGAGATGTGAAGAACCAGCGAGACGTAAAGACCAAGAGAGAGAGAATGAGGACCCAGAGAGAGTGAGGACCAAAATAGGGACGACGTATAGACCACAGGAGTAGGAAGCGGAACCATAAGAAGAGTGAGACCATAGAGAATTGAGGAAACCAGAGAGAAGTAAGATACAAGATCTATTAGTGAAGAGGCCACAGATCGGAGGAGTTTTGAACCAAGGCAGTATGTAGTGTAAAGACCAGAGATCGTAGAAAGCCACGAGGCGAGAGTGAGAGACCCTGATAATGAGAGATAAGATCCAGGCGAGAGTAAAGAGACCAGGCAGGCCAGACCAGTCGAGACCCAGAGAGATGTAGGGACCCAGAAAGAGATATAAAGACCAGACGCGCAGTATGAGACCATACGAGGATAGAAGCCAGAGATGCGAATGTCCCAAGTATCAGCAGGACCACTATCAGATAGTGAGTCCAAGGGGGGACGATTCTAGTGAGTGAAACAAAAAAACAAATCTGGTCTCACGAAGATGATATCTTCTTCTGAATAGAATAGTAAGAGGTACGGTTCCCACTACAATACAGACAATCAGAACCTAAGACATTTTTATTTTTTTGGTGTGAGTGGCAAGTGTTACCCAAGTCCCAACTTGTTACCTCTTGCACTGAGCAACTAGGTTGTAATGAAATCTGAGAGTAATGTGTATAGTGTCAATAATGATCCTTTACACGGATGTAGAATTCTTGATACTCATACTTTATATATGAACACTGCCTTTTTCCGGTTCCCAGTCTGAGAACAATGGCTGTTGTACGTTGTCTCCGCTCGAATATATCTAACGCCTCCACAGACAAGACTCATCAACAGATTGAAAACGATGATAGGGCAGTGCCAGTGTATCAGACTCGGGGAACTTTGTTGGCAGTGGTTCGATAGTTACCTAGCTAACATTCTAAACATCTGTGGCGGAATAGGCCACAAGTATTCCCATGCTACGGAATTTTCTCCCAAGGGCGTAGCCTTTCAATCAAGGAAACGTCACAACGCTCCACCCTGTGAATGCCACCTGTTACCGCGCTTCTCTATTAAGCCCACCCTCTGATAGAGTGCAGCTTGTCCCCATTGCACGCACCGACTCCACATAGGGCACCATGTTCTGTCATCTCAGACGGACGTAGCCCATAGCATGATATAACACTACTCGGACTGTGCTGCGGAGCTGATCTGGAGCTGAATGCAGAAAATTTGGAGCTAATTACAAAGCTTACTGCTGAGTATGGCAACACTAGCTAACTTGCCTAAAAGCTATGAATTGCTGAACAACATCATAGCGCAGCATACCTCGACTGGCTTTGAGCTGTTGCTTCGTATTTTGGCGATAATGGTGCTGACGTCTATAGGGCGTGTATCTATGAGAACCGATACTTTCTATGGAGGGTGGACATTGAGATTCTCAAAATAACCCAACAAGATCACCATGAACGAACATACCATTTGTGTTAATAAAACCCAGAATGAGATTAGGACCAGAAGGGAGAAGAAGATCCAGTAGAGAGTAGACCAGAGTAGACCGGAGACCGAGAGCGGGACCTGAGAGAGAGAACCGGAGAAGAAAGACCAGAGAATAGAGAGCCTATTGAGTTAGAATACCAGGAGAGAGGATATCTGAAGAGAGAGAGGGATCAAGATAGAGACCAGAGAGAGAGACACGCGAGAAGGGAAACCCACAAAGAGCAGACCAGAGAGAGTGACCTGAGAGAGAGGCCCGGAAGAGCCGGGAGACCGAGAGAGAGATAAACAAGCAGCGGACCAGAGAGAGAGAGCCAAAGAGCTAGAGAACCAGTAGAGAGAGAAGACCGAAGCAGGAGAGGAACCTCAAAGAGAGACCAGAGAGAGACCAGAGAGAGGACCGTGATGAGATGAGGACCAGAGAGAGAGAGACAAAGAGCGAGGACGAAGAGAGAGGAGACTAAGAAGGGACCAGAGAGAGTAGACAAGAATGAGAGGACCGAGAGCGAAGACCAAGAGAGAGACACAAGAGAGAGGAACCTCAAGGATTAGAACTCCGAGTAGAGGGACCAAGAGAGAGGAGCCTCTATCAAGACTGACCCGTAGAGGTGAGATTAATTGAGTGAAGAGGAGAGGTTGACACCAAGGAGAGAAAGGAGACTGAAGAAGGAGAGAGACGGACAAAGAGAAGAGGAAGGCCTGCACAGAGAGACCAGATAGAGACCGAAGATAGAGAGACCGTAGAGAGGGACCAAATAGAGATAGAGATGAGTCGCACGATAAGCGTATGGGGACCAAGAGAGAGACCCGAGGAATGTAAGACCCGAAAACGGCGCGGAGATGGAGAACCCAGATGAATCGAGAGAGAGAGTACCACATTTAATGAATGGAATGAAGGATGACACCAGTAGGTAGATGAGATATAGACCAGAAGTGATAAACCATAGGTGAGAGAGAGACGTCAAAAGAGAAGAGAGAGCCAAGAGAGAGAGAGCAGAGACCCAGGTGCAGAGAAGGCCGGTTTATCCTGCTTACTGAGTACATCGTAGCTGAGGAAGAAGGTGGAGAGTCGGTGACTGCATGTCGAGTGTACGCCATTATCATGTCCAGGTATGAGGGTGTAGGGGGATACAGAGAGTATGTGCCGTAGTGGTTTCAAGTTTTGAGTTTAACCGAGGCATGGGGGAGCTATCCTTATACCACGGTGTTCGGGGATACGCGCCGAGCTTATGCGCCTATATCGCCCATCAGAGATGGAGAAGGCTGGATGGGAAAACATCGCTTCTACAATCGGAGTCCGATAAACATACGCTTCATAGTGTTTCCATTATTAGAGACCCGACGAGGGCAGTGGCGTGCGGGGCAAGTATAACAAACAGATAGACAAGCGAGTGGACGATAGATGTATCCGCTTGCGCTGACAGCTTCTGCCAGCAAATTACATTACGACATAGAATCATAGGATAAGAAGAGAGAATGATGATTATATATCACAGAGCTAATAGTATAGAAAGAAGAGCAGAGTTTATAGAAATGCACGCGAGGAGATAACTAGTATAAGAATAAGCTCGTATATAGAACCTTACCGCAAGATAAGTAGAGAGACATTGACGGAGCTTATTTATTACGAGGCCAGACATACTATATGTAGAACATACAGACGTCTGGGTATACGACAGATATCTCGTGTAGAGAATACGAGGATTTATACCTAGAGAAAAAGAAGAAGAAGAAGAGGTTTATACACAAGATTAAAAGTAACGAAGAAGTGTAGGTTTATACACGGATAGCGGCAGAGAAAAAGTCGAGAAGAAGAGGTGTGTTTATACACAGATATATAGAGTAGGACCGGAAAGAAATGTTATAAACACGGAGAGTATAATATGATCAAAGAAAGTATGGTTTATATACACATAGACATATATGTACGAAGCAAGAATGCGATTTAGATACACAGAGAAATAGTAGTACAGTAAGAAGAGGTGTTTTCTACACAGTAGACTAGTAGTGCGACCGAATAAGTAGGTGATTCTATACAACTGAGAGCAATCAAGAAAAAAGTCGAAGTCGGGATCCGTGACAATCGAATAGCCCAGACGCATAGTAGGAGCGGACTCGGTACCATGCAGCTTTAGTTGCTGAGAACGTTGAGTAGTCAACAGCACAAATAGAGACACAGACCAGAGTTTATAGGATCATGTTCCAACCGTGGGTCTCATAACCCGGCGGTTGAGCGTACCTGGTTATGGAAAAATAACCCATGGACATGATGAAGGTCGGGAGGCGAGGAGGATTCCAGGCTTTCCCAGTAAAAAGCGCGCCGAGCCCGTCTAGGCCACCCCAATTCAAAACGCAGCAATTTTCCTATCAAGGTTTAGTTCGGGTTGAGTTGTATGTCACCCCAATAAAAGCCCACCGAATCAAGACTCTTTAGTGAACTATATTAAGTAGTCCTGCCTTTATAATGGGTTAATATCTGTGAGGTTGAGATGCCCGGGATTATACGTGCTTCCGCGATCCAGACGTTCACTCTTAACGGCAACTGTAGAGAGAATCCTATTGAGACTCCAAAACAGACTATACATGGTTTTCAATGGGAGCAAAACCTCTAGACTCATGTGCTCCCTACTGGCCAGTTTAATGACACCCAAGAATACGACAGGCTCTCAGCACCTTCCTATCACAAAGTGGCGTCACATTCACAAAGAGCTAACATCTCAGCAAAATGATCCAATGGTCTCAGTTAAAAAAAGCACAGAGAGAGGTTTCCATAATTCTATCATTATGTGATATTGAAGAGTTTCCAGAAAATAGTTTATTGAGTCAAACCTATGACAAAGTAGCTCTCTCTCACTTAAAACTGAGGTCCCTATGGTCATGCTCATACTACTCTTTTTTCATTCTCCGGTGCTCTCGCGGTTCTCTGGTCTCTCTAAGATGGTCTCCTCTACCCTGTTTCTTTCTCTCTGGTTCGCTCTGTGTCTCTTTCTCTCTGGTACCCTTGGTCTCTCTCTGGGTCTTCCTCTCTCTCAGGTCCTCTGGTCCTCCTCCTTGTCTCTCTCTCTGGTCTCTCTCACTTGGTTCGGTCCTGTCTCATCTGGGTACTCTCTAGTCTGGTGTCTCGTTGTCCGTTCTCTGGAATCATTCTGGTCTCTCTTTAATGGTCTCTCTCGGTCATCTAAGAATAATGATCTACTTGGTTTCGGGCTCCGGTTCTCCTGGTTTTGTCTCTCCTCGGTTAGGGATAATAAATAGCCTACTTGTATTGGTTAGTTTATAAAACAGAGTTCAGTCTCTCTGGTCTCTCACAGGTCTCTCTCTGGTGTCATCTCTCTCTGGTCTCTCTCTGGTTTATCTCTCCTCTGGGTGCTCTCTCTGGTCTCTCTCTTCTGGTCCCTCTCGGGTCCCTCTCTGTCTCTCTTCGGGGTTACGGGTCTGTCAGCTCTGGTTACACTCGTTTCTCTCGTCTGGTCTGCTCTCTGGCTCTCTCTCTGGTCATCTTTCTCTGGAGTCTCATTCGCTGGTCTCTCTCTCTTTTGTGTCTCTCTCTCGTGGTCTCTCTCTGGATCTCTACACTCTGGTGGCCTCTTTCCTCTGCGTCTCTTCTGAGCTCTCTCTCTCTGTCCGATTCTCTGGATCATCTTCTTCGATCGTGGTTTTAGACTGGTCTCTCACGGTTCAATATTTTGGTCCAACGTTCATCCTAATCTGTGTCTCGTCATCATGTCTCTCCTGTATCATCTCTTCTATCTCTCTCATCTGTTCGTTCTGTATTCTCATCTATTGCAAGTGAATCCTGCAATGGTCTTACATAACACACTCTAGATTTCACCTTCTAGAAACCTTGGTTCTCAATATATAGAGCTTTTACTTTGCCTGACTAGATGGCACTGAAGAGAGATAATCTACTTTATGGAGTATCATATGAATCTTACACGACAAATAAAGATGATATCACGGAAACATCCACAGTCTCTTTGCAGTGCATCCAAAGTATTCCATGTTCCAGAGTGCTTCTTGTGTGTAAGCTGAAAGAAGTACCCCCAGTGGAACGTACAAGTCTCATGACAGAGGCGAGTATGTATTTAGGTTTAGACAGCGTTACATGATGTGAGCCCTGCAAACCTGTACATACCCCACATCAAGAGCCGAGAATCGAAACGCTCGAAATGAGCAATATAACAAAACAAAACACGAGGACACATAGGAGAGAGTGCGCAAAGGTATACAATAAGGGAGTAGTAGTCATGAATAAATGGTCCCTAAGACGACAATAACGCTCTGCTCTGCTCTGCCGCAGACACCGGAGGTTGGTGCTGGCACACTGGCATATGGTATAGCACCCAGACTTCCTCCCCACAAAAACATGTACTAATAGGTTAAATCCTCACAGCTCTTGAGAGAGTCCTACATGACCCGAGAAGAGACCAAAGTGAGACCACAGGGAAGACCAGATAGTAGACCAGATGAGAAGTGCCTGAGAAGAGACAGACTAAGAGAAAGTCCAGAGAGGGACCAAGGGAAAGAGAGAGTGCCAGAGAGAGTACCGAGAGGAGACCAGAGAGATGTGCCGTAGAGAGAGAGACAGATGGTACGGGTGGTGTAGAGGGAAGAGCAGAGCCAGAGAGTAGACCAGACCAGAGAGACACCGAGAGACGTACCAGAGAGACCACAGGAGACCGAAGTGCCAGAGCGAGGAGCCAGAGAGTGCACAGAGGGTTCCAGAGTAGAGAGAGACCAGAGAGAGCACCGGACGAAGAGAAGGACCACAGATGACGTCGGCGCGCATACGCGAGAAGACGCAGAGAGAGAGAGAGACCAATGAAGTAACGGCAAAACCAGAGACCAGATAGAGAAGAGTCCCCACCCTAGTCTTATCTCTACAGAATGCATAAATGCATCTAGGAATGAGAGGTACTTCTGATCACTGGTGGCGACACCAAACAAGCGAGGCTCCTACAGAGGCGCCCGGAGGCAAAATGTCAGCAGAGACAGCACCATAACCGGAAGTAGGGCGTATAGAATACTCGAAATAAACACAAGGGTCCGGAGATACACATGTTTCTCGTGCCACGACGCTTGTGGTCTTCACAGGCCAGCGGGGAGCATGCCTTTCACGAAAACAACTTTACCAGACTGCGAGGAAAATGGAGATCATGCGCAGAACAGAGCTGAGGTTTAAATCTATCCTGATTCCGCCGTGTCTCCGGCAATGCTAGTGAAGCGGCTAACAAAATACAAACACAAACAGTTTTACCTCACACTTTACAGCACACAGTAAGCTGGGAGAAAGATCTTTTCTACCGTAGCAGTTCGGGTACCTGGTCTGAGGCAGTCGTATATCTACCTCACTGCCTGGTCCTGGTCTGAGGCAAGTCCCTTTTTACCTCACTGTCCGGGTCCATGAGTAAATTCCTTATGAGAGGTCAATGTCATACCTATGCATAGTCCATCACTTCGTGGAAACGATGTCCTGGACTGAGCAGGTCATTAGCTCACTCACTCGTGGATTCCCTGGTCTGAGGCAGTCCCTATCATACCATTCACTTTCGAGGTGTGGGGGTCCCTGGTGGCTAGGGCCAAGGTCTCTTACTACCTATTTGGTCACTGGAGCGCGAGGGGTGTTTAATCCGTTTGTGCTAGGAGGTACTGAGTGTCGTAGGTATTCCCAACCTAACATTCGTCGGGGGGTATCCCTAGGAGTGATACTGGAGGCAGTCTTTCTACCTCACTCGAGGTCCAATGGTCTGAGGCATTCATTTCTACCTCAACTACGGGATCCTCATGGTCTGAAGGCAGGTCATTCAACCTCACACGTGTCACCCTAGGTCTGATGTCCAGTCTTTCTACATCACTGCGGGTCCTGGTCTGAGGCAGATCTTTCTACCAATCACTCGGTCCGTGGTCTGGAGGCCAGTCTTTTCTCTAGCCGTCCCCGAGTGCCTGGTCTAGATGAGCAGGTCTTGTCTACCTCCCGTCGGTCCTGTGTCGAGAAGGCAGGTCTCTTAATATCTACCTGAGTTCACACGGGTCCTGGTCATGAGGCAGTCTTTCAACCTCAGCTGGCGGTCCTGGAGTCTGAGGCAGTCTATTCTAATCCTCACCGGTGGTCCTGGGACTGACAGTCTTTCAACCTCGGACTCGGCGGTGTCCCCTGGTCTGATGCAGTACTTATCTAACCGTCACTCTTTAGGTCGGTCCGTGGGTGTTCCGTAGAGGGCAGTCTTCTCTACCTCACCCGTGGTCTGGTCTAGTAGCAGCTCTTTCTACCCTCACTCGTGCTGTTTCCTATGGTACTGATAGGACAGTCTATCTCATCCTCACAGTCGATCCCTTGTCGAGGCAGTCTCTTCTACCTCACTCGGATCCTAGGATTCTGAGAGCTAGAGTCCTTTCTACCGTCTTGACGGTCCTGGTTGGGCGTGAGTGCATTCTTATTCTACCTTTACCCTCGGTCCTAGCTTGATACCTTTGGAGGACAAGTCCGTGGTTCACAAACCTCACTGCGTAGGGGTGTACCTGGTCTGAGGCAGTCATTCTACCTCACTCGGGGTACAACATGGTCCAGAGAGCCTTATCGATTCTCATCTCTCTCAACAACCAACAACGGATTGAGGAGGAAAAGTGGAGAGATAGAAAGACTGTCCCTCAGACTCAGGGACACCCGAGGAGGTATAAAAGAACTGAGCCTCAGACCAGGACCGAGTGAGGTAGACAGAACGCCTCAGACCAGGACCGAGTGAGGTAGACAAGACTGAGCCTCAGACCAGGACCCGAATTAAGGTAGAAAGACTGCCTACAGACGCAGGAATCGCGAGTGAGTGATGAGCGACGTATTGGAACAAAGAGTGACACTGCCTTCATACCAGGTCCCGCGGTGAAGAGTGTAGAAATGGGTACTAGGTAGTGAGTATGAGGTCCTCATCCCAGGACCTCAGAAGTGTGATGAGTGTTAGATACAGGGAAAGACCAGCTTCTCAACCAGGACCGGCGTGGATGTAGAAAAGACTTGCCTCAAGGGATACCAGGACGCCGAGATGAGGTTAGAAAGTAGGACAGTTTAGGCTCAGACTTCACGGGATTTCCAGAGTAAGTTTGAGGCGAGATTGAAAGACTGAGCTCATCATACCAGGGAACCCAGTGAGGTAGAATCAGAGACTAAGCCTTTGGCCAGGACGCATACGGGATAGATATGGATAGGGTGTATGAAAAGTGGACTTGGCCAGGTCAACCATATGAACCCAGGAGTTTAGGTGATAAAGACTGATGTGTCCTCATATACCATGTGAACCGAGTGGAATGTCAAAGATAGGTACATGTCCTACTAGGAACAGGACCCGAAGTAGAGGCTTGTAAAGTACTGTGTCCCTCCAGACCAGTGACCTGAGATGAGTGTTATAAAACTTGCCTCAGAACTAAGAGGCAATCGATCTGTGATTATGTAAATGAGGTAATAAGGGCCGGACACCGAAGGGTGTAGTACTGGAGAAAGACTTGTCCATCCAGGAGGAGGGTGAGGAGTGTGACCAGGACCTGAGTGAGGTAAAATACCTTCGGAGCCTCCGATCCTAAGGTGACCGCAGAGTGATCGGGTAGAAATGACGGAAGGCCCCAGACCAGGACTCGCGAGTATGTGTAGTGTAGAAAGGTAACTAGCCAGAGTCGAGGACCATGAGGAGATCCTACAATAGAGGTGTAGAAATTCTGCCACAACCAATGACCCCGCGTGAGAGAGGCTGAATCTTGACTAGAGCCAACAGCACGCAGGTACTGGGTTGCAGTGAGTGAAGGTACAGGTCAAATGACTAGCCTCAGACCAGAGGACCCCAGAGTGAGAGTGGTACAAACATACAGCTCTCTAGACCAGGAGTGACCGTAGTGCGAGGTAGACAAGCGACTGCCTTACATACACACGAGAAGGACCACGAGATTAGAATCAAACAAGAGACTGCCTCAGAACACAGGGACCCTACGTGAGAGTGTAATAAAGACCTGGCTTCAGAAACCAGAGGACCCGAAGGGATGAGGTAGGACGAAGATCTATACCAACCATAACGTGCAAGGCCTGTAAATTCTAGGGATTAGGCTAATGTTAGTGAGGTGTTGTGATAATATTGATTCAGCGTTGCCTAGCATAGCCGGAAGGCACGTCGACGATAACACGATTTACATGCTCATGCGCTGTCCTGCTGCAGAAAGCGTCCATTCCTGCTTCTGAGTACATTTAAGATACACTGCGGCATGGTAGGTGATAGTGAAGATCTACCAGGTAGTAGTTGCAATAGAGAGAAATCCTTCCAGTACTTTGAGTTCATTTATGGATTTATTTTATTGCGCTGCATCGGAAAGTAGTTCCTCTCCTATGCGAGCATTATGCGTCCGACGAGTAGGGTCTAACATGACAGATGTATCCTTAGTAGATGGAGGTTGTGCCGCACGTGGTCACAGAGAGTACCCATCTCCAGATGTAATTATCTCTTTTATGATAGTAGACATGAAAAAATTTAGGATGTAGGGTGTCCACTCGACTCACTCTTTCGCTCCTATGGTTTCACCTAATGAGATATACTCTCACTCACTCTAGGACTCCCTCTCTGGCCTCCTCGGTATGGATCTGCGGTCCTGTGGTCTCTCTCTGGATCTCGATCTCTCGTGGCCTCTCTCTGGCCTCCTCTCACTCTGCCTCATCTCTGGTCTCGGCTCTGGAGAGTCTCACTCTGTGTCTCAAAAACGTGGTGGTGCTCACTATCTGTGTCTCACTCTGGGTCTCAAGTCTTCTCCGTTCTGAGGCCTCTCGCTGTGTCCTCCCCTCAGAGGTCTCCGTCTCATGAGCCTACTCTCTCTGTCTCGTTCTCTGGACTCTCGTCTCAGTCTGTTCCTGCTCTGGCCTCTCTCATGGTCTCTCTCTGAGGTTCATCTTCCTTGGTACTCACACTGCTGTTCATCTCTCTAGACGTAGTTGGATATAGATACAAGAGGATGGAGGATAGTTAACCTATATGTACATGTTTTTTATTGAGTTGGGTCGAGGAAACAGGGGCTAACCACTCAGCCAGTGTGCTGCGGTGAACAGGGCAGGGTAGCAGAAGCAGTAGTGTTGTATTGACGAGCTTAAGGTACATTTTCTCTCATCTTTTGGTACCGTATTGGCTCCTATGTGTTTGAGGTTTGTTATGGTTTATGGCATTTCCGAGCTGTTTTAGTTCTCTGAGATCTGATGTGGTGTCTATGAACAGGGGATTGAGATGGTCCCAACCATAGTACTGGTAGAACCTACCAGTTACATACCCATGAGAGTTGAACGGAGGTGTCCGACTGGGGGTCCTCTTCAGCTCTACAACAGACCCAGAACATGGATCCTTTATGGAAGGAGTCGGCAGTCAGAAGTGTGGTAACGAATTAATTTGTGTAGAATCTTGAACCAAACTACAGCCACCGGTCAGGCAAAGTAAAAGCCACTTGGAACCAAGTAATGTAGAATTGAAAATCTGGAGTTTTAGACATTCCAGCAGACCAGAGCGTAGTTGAGTACGGACTCATAGGAGGAGAGGACCCATAGAGACAGAGACCATGAGATGAGTAAACCCAAAAGAGCGTTACCTAGAGCGAGAGAGACCAGGAGAGAGAGACCAGAGAGAGAGGACCCAATAGGGAGCGTACAACGAAA
The DNA here is from genome assembly GCA_964034765.1 of Knipowitschia caucasica. NCBI lineage: Eukaryota > Metazoa > Chordata > Actinopteri > Gobiiformes > Gobiidae > Knipowitschia > Knipowitschia caucasica. Next base: position 9,387,681 of record OZ035845.1, on the reverse strand, counting down.
GACCGAGAGAGAGAGGACCGTGAATGAGAGAGTTACCAGAGTAGTAGAGTCATCCAACGTAGATCGCTTGATAGACCCAGAAGAGAGAGACCAGGAGAGACTCAAGAGAAGACCAGAGAGAGAGACCGAGAGCGTAGAACTCAGAGTAGGTGGAGACCAGTAGAGAGACGACCTCAGAGAGTAGACCAGAGAGAGAAACCATGAGAGTAACCCAGAGCTAGGGGAGACAGGAGAAGACCAGAGAAGGGACCCGAGAGGGACCAAGATAGGGAGACCCAAGAGAGAGACAAACACAGAGACGAGAGAAACCGAGAGAAGTCAACCAGAGAGAGCAGAGAGACCAGAGCAAGACCTAGAGGATGACCAGTAAGACAGACCAGAGAGAGCAACCAAGAGATAAACCAGAGAAGAGACCAGAGAGAGACCAAAGATAATGACCTGAGAGAGACGCGGAGAGACCAGAGAGAAGACCATAGAGACCGGGCAAAGGACCAGATGGAGGATAGACCGAGAGATAGATGAGACCAGAGAGAGCCCCTCGTGACCAGATGAGATACCAAAGAGAGACCAGAGAGGTAGCCAGAGACAAGAGAACCATAGCGAAGACATGCTGTAAGAAAGAGAAACCGACTGGGAGGAGTAATCGACCACAGAGAGGCGATTCCAGAGCATTGCAGAGTTAGACAGGAGCTACAACAACCAAGAAGAGAAGACCAAACAAAGGGGACCAGTATGAGAGAGTAAGAGCTTTCATAGGTATTACAAAAATGCATATTTCTAGACAACACTATAGAATAAGACTTAGAGGAAAACCTCTCTCTGCAGCTGAGACCATGGATCATATTTGCAGAGTAAAATACCTTATCGTTGAATGGTGACGTGACCACTGTGTGTGGTGAAGAGGTGTCAGGAGAGCTAGCTCAGTTATTCGTTGGGTGTCATTAAGCGTGGCCATAGGCGGCGCATGAGCTGAGGTTTTTTGCTACCCATTGAGAAAACCATGAGTAAAGTCGGTTTTGGAGTCAAAGGCGCTCCTCCTGTTGCGCGATTGTGAGCGGGTTTGATTGCGTTTAACATGTCTTAATCGGAGCACACTACAATTATCGTAAAGGCGGAGACTAAACTAATAGTTTCTATACAAAGAGTCTTATGCATATTCTGGTGGCATGGAGTTTTTGAAGGAGGAAAAAACAGAAGAAAAAATGGCTGGCGTTTCATTGGGGTGGCCTTGCAGTGGGGGCGCGTAATCACTGGAGAAAGACTATGAGATCCACCTCGCCCGCTCATTCCCAGCTATGAATGTATTTCAAAAGGTGTCCTCCATTAAATGAGACAACAGTTGGAACATTGACCCAAACATCTGGTCTTTCTCTTATATTATTTGCTGTGTAGCTACAAACGTACAATGACCGCGAGCTAAACAAAAAGAGAGCCTTATCTTCAATCTACTACTCATCACTGTTGTATAAACCTCTTCTGATTACATATCTCCGGGTATAGTAATAAACCAAGACTTCTATCTACTAAATACTACCGTTGTAAACAGAAGACATCCTGCTTTCTATTCACCTTCATCTCTGGGTGGATAAATCTCTTCTTCATTCCAACTATAATCGTGCTAGTATTGTTAAATAAAACCTCATATTCTCTAAATCCCTGTGTGTACTAAACCATCTTTCTTCCTTCCTACACATATTATCATACTGTGTAAAAACCACTATCTTTCATTTCTACTAATGATCTCTGTGTATAAACCTTAATATCTTCTATCTACAATATCCACAGTGTCTATAACACTTCTATTCTTCTACTATATCTCTGTTATAAACCTCACTCTTCTACTATACTCTAGTGGTTAAACCACTATCTTCTTCTACTAGAACTCTGTGGTATAGGAACCTCTTCTATCTAGCTACTATTCATCTGTGTCATAAACCTCTTCTTCTTCTAACTATATCTTCTTTGTGTATAACCGTTTCATCTTCCATCTACAATATCTCTGTGTATGAAGCCTCTTCTCTCTTACTAACTATCTCTACAGTGTTCTCTATAAGAACCCGCAGACTGGACACGCCCCAGGATTGCGTCACGTCCTTTCCAAACTTAATGTTATTTGACGCCACCTAGCCCGTGACGTCAAATGAAACCCAGTAATGATTATGTATCGTCGGGAGGTCTGTAGAAGGATGTGTCCACCCAGCTCACCAATCCTGAGGCCGATTAGACAGCAGCGGACGAGGACAGAAAGCAGCAACACGTAACGAGCTAACAAAATGCACCACAGCCTGCAAGGCCACCTCTCTGACCTGGACAAAGATGTGCCGACATGCAGTCGACACGACAACACCACCTTTTTCAATAGCCAGAAGCGAGGCCTCTCTCTCACTGTTCTCGTCCTCCTCTCTGGTCTCTCTCTCTCTAGTCTCTCTCGCCGTCGGTATCACTCTGGTTCCCTTATCTCTCTCTCTAGCTCTAGTTCTCTCTCGCTCCTGTCTCTCTCCCATCTGAAAATCTTCACCGTTTTCTTCCCTCGCCATGGCGAATAAGGCTTTCGTTTTGGCCATTTTTGCTGAGCCCTGAGGGCCACAGGCTCAGACCTACAGAGCTGAGACTCACATCAGTAATATTAAGTTATGGCCTGAACGCAAATTGGTGAGTGTATTCTCTGGACCGAGACGAGCAACATTACATTACGCAAAAGTTGTAAGTCCTACACCTGACCACTGGGGGCGCCGGAAAGTGAATGAATGAGCTTTTTGGGGCAAAATGTTTGTCCGATGAGGCTAAAAATGAATTCAGAAATACAGCGTATGACCCTGAACACAACGATATACAACACACAACTGTGAGTGCAACAGCGCCACCTACAGGTAGTTCAAGGTGTCGCATTTTTGGCTTCGTGCTAGTTCCTGGATTTTCATCATACAGAGTTCTACTATGTCATTTCCCAATCTGGACAGATGATAGTTGTGCAATCATTTGAAAAAAGTTAGAAATTCATCACCGTTTTCATGCAAGTAAGCAGTTTATTTCATATAGTAATATTACACTCAGAGCTACAATACCCGACCTGACCACCAGGGGCGCACCTCTTGCCTTAACACAAATTATAGTGAAACAGGCTGCTGAGTCTTCCTACTGATTGTATTGTATTGTATTGTATTGTATGTACTTTATTTGAACAGGGACAGTGTACAGTTAAGCATTAACACAAAAGGAGAAATACATGTACCAGGTTATGGCAAAGCTAATTTCCACCTGTAGTCCCTGGGCAGGCTGGTGTTATGTTCATTTAAACTGATTACAATGTAGATGGATACATGACTGTGTCTTACATTTACAGGCTTTAAATAACATAATTCACAAAACATTAAGTTTAAAAACAATAAATAAAGCTCCCCAACTTCTACTAGAATATTACCCTCACTCACTCACTCACTCACTCACTCGTGCGAACTTGCTTTTTCAGAAGCCATTTCTTAGTCAGCCAAGAAAAGGTTTTAAATGTAGTACATGCAATGATCTCTGGGGGCAGTGTGTTCCACTGACTCATGGCCGTCACAGAAAAAGCAGATTTAGCAAAAGTTGTTCTACATTTTTTGACGTTGTATTCTCCTCTAGAAGTGGATCGAGTGGTTCTGGTCATTTTGTCTGCACTCAATGAAACACATTTTCTTAGAGGAGGTGCACTAACACCGTGGATGATTTTAAACAGCAAACAAACATTGGAGTAAAATGTTAGGTTTTCAGAGTTGAGAAAGTCATATTTAGAGAGGATGGGACAGTGATGGTACCGCCTGGACTTCTTATCATGGATCTTAAGGTCACACTTGTACAGTGACTCGAAAGGTCCCAGAGTGGTTTTACAGCCCTGAGACCAGCTCGAGACACAGTATACACAATGTGACAGGATCATGGAGTTCAGATACAGATGGGACGCCTCAGTGGTGAGTGACCCCCGAATGTATCTGAAGTTGGCCAAATTAAACTTATGAGTGTTACGGAGTTTCTTTACATGATGTTTGAAGGTCAGGTTTTGATCCAGGGTCACTCCTAAATATGAGAATACATCAACATTTTTAATTTTACTGCCATTAATACAAATATTTGGACAACTGATATACTTACCTCGGTTTGTAAAATACATTGAAACGGTTTTGTCTGTGTTTAATGTCAGACAGTTTTGACACAGCCAGTCAGCAAAATTTTGCATTTAATTTGTTAATTTTGTGGTACACTGAAAACCTAGGACCCTATAATTCGACATGGTGAGCTATAGTGTAGTGTAGTGGTTAAAGCTCTGGTCTGGGGCTTTGGCAACTGGGGTTTGATTCCCAGGGTCAGGCTCTACTGTTTTTGGGTTAGTTTGATGAAGACTGTTTTATGCTCAGTTTACATTATTACTAGGGCCGGGACGCGATTAAAAAAAATCTAATTAATTAGAGGCTTTGTAATTAATTAATCTCGATTAATCGCATTTCAGTCGCATATAAATATTTGACCTGAGAACAGTGAGAAGTAATTTTTTTCACATGGATCTTTAGTTTACCATTGATTAAGGGCTGCTCCTACTCCTCGTCCTCCTTCTCCGTTCACACTAGTGATGTGCTGAGCGTGCCGGGCCTTCGAAGCATGTACAGAGTAAAAAAGGGGCGTATTTTTTGAAGCGTGGTTCGAGGCGTGTGTTGGTGACGTTTGTGGTGACGTTCGAAGCCTCGCGTAGCGGCCGCACCACGTGACGGTTCATATAGTGCTTCATATAGTTCGGAGAGTGCATTACTTTGACAGGTGCTTTGTCATCCGCGGCTGTACCATAGACTGTATTGGCTGTCCCCGTCTGCCTCTGTGTGCGTACGTGTGTGTGCGTACGTGTGTGTGTGTGATGTGGAGCAGTCCTGTACTAAGTATAGAGAAACTACTTCATATGAAATACAATTAAAAACTTTTCACTTTAGTAAAACCTCAAATATCAAGGCTTCAAGTTATTAGTAATAATACGCTGGATAATACATTTCACAACAGCTGTGTGGCGCAGTCGGTATATGACGGACTCCGAAGTAGAAGATATAGCGTTCGAATCCTGGTCTACCCATAATAACTTTTGTGTGGCAAAGTAAATGTATTTATTTATTGGGAATAAATGGTTTGTTGTGTTTAATTAATCCACCTCTTGGTAGTTTTTCCTCAATTAATCACTTTCTGTAGAACTGTATTACTTTGGATGTGTTTGTTGTATCAACACAATTGACTGAAAGACTCAAATAGTTCATAGTTCATGAAGCATCATTTCAAACACAACACGTTAGACCATAGATTGTAAATATAAATTTTAACATTAGATCTCACCATTCATTGTAAGCACTTAAGAGTGTTATGTATTTTTTTGTCCACATGATGGCGTAGTGGAGCATGAATCACCTCGAGCCTTTGAACCATGGGCCGAGTAATAGGCTGCAAACCCTCAATGCATCATGGGGCTTCATATTGCCATCACTAGTTCAAGCCATTATTATAATCACGGGTGCACATAACGTTTTCAGTGAGCTACTCCATTTGTCACGTGGTTCTTAATCGTGATTTTATACTTGCTTCTTTTTTAATGCTTAAGGTTATATCAGCTAAAATAATCCACTCAATCCAAGTCTGTTGACTGTTAAGTGTTTGACTTAACTCACTGACTGCCAGGCATTTTCAGATTTGAGACGATGTAAACACCAAGGGCACCAAATTAAAGATTAACCTCTCTGCTTTACTCTAAAAAAACAGTTTGTTTCTACCTCTTACCGTTCTTGAGCTATTTGCCATAGAACAAAGCATACTTTCACCCATAACACCTGGTCTGAGCAAGAAAACAGAGAAAACGAGCTGTATGTAAACATGAACATATCAAGCAGAAAAGTGACTTTTAGATGCATTTTTGCTGCTTTAGTGACAACTCAAAACCTCTTCACACTTGTTACGTTACAAAAATTATAAAAACATGACTCTGAAATAATACTTTTGATGGCAAATTGTTGGCAATTTATTCACAGATAGAAAATTTTACTTTCTTCTATACCATCAACCAAAACGTCAAACAACAACAACACAAAGATCAATAAAACTATAGATGAATAAAATAGAATGAAGCATGTGAATGTCAGTGTGCGAGTGAGTGTCTGTGTGAGGTGAGGTGAGTGAAACTGGAAATTGGATACACACAATAACTATATTATACAGTGAATTTGTTACAATAATCAATGCATAACATACAATGAAGGCCTTCCTCCCACATTATTGACTGACTACTTTTGGACCAAACACAGTATACTATATTATTATTATATTATATTGCCATGGGATGTACAAGAAATAGTAGTCCTTTTACCTTTTTTCTGCACAGCAACTGCCTCTTGATGCACCATAATATAAGTTTGTAAATCACTATACCAGGAGAATATATACAAAAATAATATGTACAATGGTATGAGGAGGAATTATCTTTACCTCTGCTCCTTGCCCTGTCAACCAAAATGGGGGAGGGCTCTTTTATCAGAATCTGTGAATGGAGAACACATTTCATTTAGTCAGAGCTATGACACTACAACAAGATGTTCAAGTATGAAATAACTAAACATAAAAATAATTAAAGCCGCAAGCGGCGATGAAAGGCCTCGCCACTCTTGCGACCGCCTCCCGGGCGCCAGTCCCACAAGCGTCACGCGGCGTACTCGCCGACGAAATTGGCAGCCCGATCAGACCAGGATTACGTACATAATACCTCATTAACCCTTTAAGCGCCAAAGTCGCAATATTGCGACAAGCAACATTGCTCACTTAAACAGGCTGTATCTAAAAATGTGGTGCAGAATCTTGTTAATACTTTTCACCAGGGGTTAGTGGACATGTGTGCCTGTAATATGAGCAACATTTGTGGGTGTGGTTATATTGAAAGTTTTTGAGTAAATTGAGTTCGTAAAACACCTGCGGCGCAGCAGCGCGGAGGCGAAGCAGCAGCGGTAGAGCTGAGAGGAGCGAGAGCAGAGCAGAGGGAAAGAGTGTTTTTTATTTTACTCACGAGGTCTTCAGTACCAGAGAAGTACTTGGTCTGGTACTGGCTGACTCAGAATCAGAGGAGGAAGACACGCAGGTGTCCAGTGAAGCAGACACGGACATTATTGGTGACGGGGAGACCGCGCCATATAGTCCACAATCAGCCCCTGTGCAGCGGCTGCTTGTCCTCCGTGTGGCCGCGGTAGAAGCATTCTGTGAACGCCAACCAGGATCCGTGGTGGAGGGGACAGGGGGATCATAACACCGGGCATGTGGGAGAAAGTAGCGGGGGTAGACATCCACGGGGAACACGGGAGACGCGGGAGAAGTCGCGGGAGAGCCGCGGGAAAAAAACACATCGCTAATCGCGTTCACTGCCTTTACCAACAGCGATGATGAGGATGAAGGCAGTTCTTGAGAGAAAATAATCCACAAAAGTGGATCAGAAGTGTTGAAGAGCCTGTTGTATGTTGTTGAGACGATCTGACAAGTTCTGAGCCCATTCATTTCATCTCTCTGTTTCTAAACGGTAAATCCTGGAGCCTCATTTCCACTGAGAAAAATAGTAAGCCCACTACTTCTCTGAAAGGGAAGTATTGAAACCAATCTCAAGATTTCATGACTGTAAACTATAAAGAGTGTTGTCTTGATCACTGAAGGTCTTTGAAAATAATACAATTCCATATGGCCGCGAACCAGTGCTAAAACATTATCTATAATCTGGATCAGGGAATTTATTTCTATCCCAAATTCATTTCATACTAAAGATATTTCACATTGACTGTTTATAGTATTCCCTGATCTCAAATAACTCCCAAGCTACATCTTTTTGAAGTCTTTATACGATAATTAACATTTTCCAAAATGGCCGCCACCTTGATGACGTCACAATATGCGAATTAGATGACGAATCAACTTCCATCCCAAAGTTTGGTTCAAACTGAAGATATTTCTAATTTACAGTATGCCTTTATCTCAAACCATTTTAAAGTTATAGCCTTTTGAAATCTTGAAATCAAAATTGTATATTTTCTTGAAAAAACTCTGGCGCCTAAAGGGTTAATAGGATGAAGTGCGCCCCTAGTGGTCACGTCCGGACATGCACCCTCTACGTAGAGTAGTATTTTGCTCGTACTAGTGTAAAGATTTGATTGTGTAACTTTGGTGAGGAGCGGAAAAGCTTAGGTCAGAAACCTTCCATAGGTGGCGCTGTAGAGTCATATAAGGTGTGTATTTTCACACCATTACGCTCAGGTCATTGCCAACTGTTAGTCACTCAGGGGCCTCGCAGCTTCACTTCCTTTTATTTTTATTTTATAAATACACTATTCAAGGGTCCCCCAAAGGGCCAGACTGCACTCCAAATTTGGAACCCTAAACCCCTTTCCTCTGGACCTCTTTGATTTCCGTTTGATCAAAAGAACATTTTTTACAGTAAAAGTATCAAATTTTCTCCAAAAGCGATTTGTATACTAGGCAGGCGCGCGGCAGCTATGTACAACGGGCCTCCGAAAAAACTGTCAGATAACTTTAAGCAGTGTCCTGTGTGAGATACAAAGAAAGTAACGGGAATGATCGCAGTGTAGAGAGATGGGATACTCGCCGGAGGAGAGAGCAGTGAGACAAGTGTGAGCAAGAGCAGACCCCTTTGTGTGAGCAGAGGAGGAGGAGGAGGAGAGGAGGAGGACATTGATACAGGTGTGGAGCAAGAGGAGCAGACCCTTTGTGTGAGCAGAGGAGGAGGAGGAGGAGAGGAGGGAGTGAGAGGAGGAGGAGCATGATACAGGTGTGAGCAGAGGAGCAGACCCCTTTGTGTGAGCAGAGGAGGAGGAGGAGAGGATCAGCGTGTGACAGGTGTGTGACGCAGCTATTGCCAATGTTTAGTCCGATTACCAACTCAAAACATATTTTTTAAAAGCATTAGCAAACACACCTGTATGTCTAGCTTTAGCTAGCTGGAGTGTTTTTGTTGTGGCAGAGTGTGTGGAGAGGAGTGAAGAGTATTTTGTTTTGTCAGTGGGAGAGGAGGAGTGAAGGTGTCAGAGTGTGTGGAGGCATGGCAAAAACGTTTATTTTGATAGAAAATATAAATAATATTGACTCCGCCCATAGCCTTTTGGCGCATTGTGCCCAAATCTAACTATTAAGAAGAAAAGACTCCTTTTGGTAATCATTTTTGAGGTTTGCTCTGCCAATTTGCCACAGGACGAAAGAGACAGGTCAGCTAAAAAGACCGCGACCAATATTGCACTAGAGTGGTGTGGTGCGTGTGTACGTATCAGGAGGAGTAACAACAGCAGCAGCAGGAGCAGCAGCAGAAGGAGCAACAGCAGCAGGAGTAACAGGAGGAGTAACAGCAGTAACAGCAGCAGCAGGAGCAGCAGCAGAGTCCTGGGGGTCTGCCTCTGACACAGGTCTCATCGACAGCACTTCACAGAGAACCTGGAAATAAAGAAAACTAAAATCAAACTTGTTGGTTTTATTATGATTTTGTTGTTTGTGTGAAATGTAAAGAGTCATCAAAGTGAGGTATTATTTACACAACTACATATTTGTCAGCAGTACTTATACTTATACTTGAATACATTAAACTCAAATGTGATTAGTAACGGTCTGTTTGCTTTTCAAGAGATATAAAAGTGAATAAGAGCAGTGTCAAACATCTGTGTTCAACTTCATTCTACAGATGTCTGTTATTATTATGTATCCATGGATGTGTCAGTTATTATTATAGATCCATGGATGTGTCAGTTATTATTATAGATCCATGGATGTGTCAGTTATTATTATAGATCCATGGATGTGTCTGTTATTATTATGTATCCATGGATGTTCCAGTTATTATTATTATAGATAAATGGATGTTCCAGTTATTATTATAGATAAATGGATGTGTCAGTTATTATTATAGATAAATGGATGTTCCGGTTATTATTATTATAGATAAATGGATGTTCCAGTTATTATTATAGATAAATGGATGTGTCAGTTATTATTATAGATAAATGGATGTTTCTCTCTCATCAGCAAACGCACGTTAATACATTTAGGTCTGATAAAATTACTTTTAAGTGATGCACAAACGAGGGCCATAGCAAATATATAATCCATATCTAATAATCATTTATTGCATATATGTGCATTGTTTACATAAAATATAACTTTGTAAAAACTAATGATTACTGCCAATACAATTGTTATAACAGAGAAAGTGTAACAACAAAAGCATCCTCTGTTTTTTCAGAATACGATTGTAAACATCCAGGGGCTCTCATTACCTGAACCCGTGTTTAGACAGCCTGTTCTGGGCTTCAGCACTGCAGCTAACTGGGCTGTTAGCTTCTAGCACCGGAGCTTCAGGCTGGAGGTAAAGTCCGAACATTTTCGAATTTATCTCCAAACAGACTTCTGATATGACAATAAAGGGGGATATTTCTCGCCTCAAATGATATTAGAATTAACTTTTATGTCCTAATTAAAGCGTATTTAGAACTTTTTACCGTCCATCATGGCCGCCGTGTCCTTCCGCTCCGCTCTGAGTTGTGTAGTCACGTGACGAAGGCAGAAGGCAGCTGCTGTCCAAATCCACATCACGTCTCACCTCCTACCTCGCCTGTGGCTACGCGGCCTTCCCTCGATGCCTACATATCCACCCTACGCGGCCCGATGCCTACCGTTTTTGACACAGTAGTCTCCACGCAAGGATAACAAAGTATTACAAAAACTATATAAGCTACGGTTTACCGGGCAGACGTGCAGTTAAAAAAGAAAAAAAAATCTGAAATAGCATAATTTTGTGATGAAAGTCTGTCAAAATTTCAGAGTGTTTGACGTTAAACACTATCAAACATTACTTTTTGCGGGGATAGAACACGCTGGTCCGATGCTCTGTGCTAAATTTTAGCATTGAAGTGGGTGAAGGGCTGGAAACGGCGCTTGTAGAAAAGTTAGCTTACCTGCAAAATGGTCCGCAGCTCCCGCTTCTGTCCAAAAAATGTCCAAACACTACACTGCAGACCAGGTGAAAATCTGTTGGTCAAGTTTTCTTAGGTTTTCGGTACAGAAAACGTCGACGGACCACCATCACACAGCTCAGGTTCAGTTGAAGGTCCGTTTGGTCTTGTTTAAACTTGTTCAGACGGTCCACGTGAGCATGCGCGCGTTAGTCAAATATGGGGTTTCCCACGGGTTCTCAGCCTCACTCAAAAAATCTACTCAAAAGTTGATAATCTTAGTTATGCTCTTTAGCAAATCTTAGTTTGGACAACGATGACGGAAATGTGTTGGGCAGACAAGCTTTTTCAGGTTGAAAATGGAAAGCTTTATTTCTGAGTCAATTTAATTTGAAAACTTTAATTAATTCAGCAATTACTAGTTTTTACGGTATGGCCTGAAATCACAACAACAGGCGTCTCAAGGGGCGTCACAGAACCTGCAAGTCCCACTGGCAGACTAGACTAGTTCTCAGGTCCAGGATTTGAGACTGGGACTAGTCCTCAGGTCCAGGATTTGAGACTGGGGACTAGTCCTCAGGTCCAGGGTTTGAGACTGGGGACTAGTCCTCAGGTCCAGGGTTTGAGACTGCGACTAGTCCAAAAGTCCAGGGATCATCAGGTCGTCTAATTGGTGATGAAGGAGAGGTCTATAAAGAGGATCCTCACTAGAGTTTCGTTCGGGCCTGAAAAATCAAGCCCGACCCGGCCCGAGCCCGCTAATACTAAGCCCGAGCCCGTATAAGCCCGACCAATTAAGGTTGTATAATAGGCCCGAGCCCAACAGAAGCCCGACACATCTGATTTCCCTTGTTGTACGCACTCACCTTCCAATTGCAAGTTTAGCCACTTCTGAATGTGTTTTGTACGTCCACCTGATCCATTTCTGTTAATGTTCCGTGTGTTCTAGTGATGTGCCATTCGTGAACGAATCGTTCAAAACTCGAGATTCACTTTACTGACTCGGGAGTCGTGATTCCCCGCCTCCATTAACTCGTTCACTAACTCGTCCGCCCACCACTTTCTAAACTGCGACCCCAAGACTGCGTTTTCTACTAGCCACAATGAATGACACTCTAATATTACGTGTGTGACTGTGTGTGTGTGTACTGTAGCTCGTTTGAGCACAGAAACCAAAAGCTTATCGTTTACAACCATCTACTTCACCGTAACGTCCTCCTTCCTGCCTGCCCGCGCCTGCTAGTACGAGCCGTACGAGCAGTGAACGACTCACTGTGGTTCTGGATCAGCCCCTTCCCGCTCCCCTTCGAGTCGTTCAGCTCTGAACGAATCGTTCATCTGATCTGACTCACTCACTCACTCAGCATCAAGCGAGTCGAAACAACAGGACAGGACACCGACTCGTCTCGTAACTCTTGTTCTCTAACTGGGTTGAAAAAAGTAGTTTCTTTTGCCCCATCTGACAAAAAATAATAACCCTCTACATGTATTATGTGAGGTAGATTGAAAAATATAATTGGCTATTTATTAAGTTATTTGTTCAGCTGTGTTTCTCTCGTCGGACAACAGGAGTTCCGCCTCGAACATTATTGGCGTTACAATGATTGTCATCAATAAAAAATGAATGTGTGAAAAATATCAAAGTTGTTTGTATTTATTATTTATATAATATAATTGTTATGACCTTTTTTTTTTTACCAGGAATGTAGGTTTTAACACGGAATACATTTATGTAACACCACATTTTTGGCGGAAAGTTTTAAATATTTTTATAGAAAATGGATAGTAGCCGCAGAAGAAGCGATATTTGGATGCACTTTGAAATAACAGGCCCATCACGAGCAAAATGTCAACTCTGCAAGGTTGTTTTATCATTTCAAGGAGGGACCACATCAAATATGAGACGGCATTTAGCCAGCATTGTTATTGTATTTCTTGTATTGTGACAGCCCCTCGCTTGGAATGTTGTTGCTGCTTTGTTCACAATTTTACTGTTGAATTGTTAAATTTAAAGAGTTCATATTTTGTCAAATTAGTTTACATATTTGTTATTGTTACCATTTATCAAATTTTAATAAATGTTTTGATTGTAAATTGCCATTTTAGCATTATTTTGTGTTCATGTATGTTTTTTTCTGAACAACTGAATCACTGAATCAAATGACTCAAAACACCCGATTCACTTTGGTGAGTGATTCACTTTAACTCGAGTCAGTAAAATGAATCGAACTTTACATCACTAGTGTGTTCGCTGTTGACCGTAGCATTCAACAGGAAAAACAGGGATGATGCGTTCACGGCTTGCTGCGGCTGTAGGACACGCCGGTTACGGTGATAAATATATCAACTTTTTTAATAACTTGTTGTCAATCAACGGACATTATTATTAATAAATACATATATGCATATCATTATGTATGAAAATCATAAATAATAAAAAATATTGATTAAAAAAAATAAAAAAAGGAAAAATAAAAAGGAGCCCGAGCCCGGAACGGCCCGACTGCTGAGCGCTGAAGTGAGGCCCAAGCCCGGCCCGTACTCGGGTCGGGTTCGGGCCTGCTCGGGCTCGGGCTGAAAAGCGAAACTCTAATCCTCACTAGTATTTTCTGAAGCAGGTCCTTAGGCAAGACACTTCAGCCTCAGTAGATGAGGCTGGTGTGGGTGAGGGTCTGATGGCCCAGAGTGGTTCTTGAGAAAAAACGCTGAAAATGGAAATCTCTGCGTAGGAGTTCAATCCCAGGACGAGGACATAGTTCCATGGTTGTGGTTCTCCAGCGTTAATGATGAATGGAAATAATATTATGTAACCACTCATTCTTTAAATATATTTAAAGTTGTATAAAATAAATGAATTTAAAGGTAATAATAATGTTGTGTGTGTGCGCTCTCTCTGGTCTCTCTCTGGTCTCTCTCTTGTTGTTTACCTATTTTGCAGTCTCTGTAGTACTTCTCGATGGGACCGCGGTGAAGTTAGTTTGAAGTTGGATATCCGACAGACATTCAACGGTCATTCCCTCTCGGCAAGGCTGGACTGGCCATCGGGCGTACCGGGCAATGCCCGAAGGGCCGATGCCCATATTTGGGCCGGTCTGTCTGTCTCATACAAAACACATGTTTGTGAAAAGTGTAAATCCGCTGAGAAATGTTTGAGGGGAGCGCGCGTGTCCGCGGGCTCCTGCTGTATGTACTCGAACGGGATTCCACCACCTCAGCGGCCGCAGTATTCCCACATCCAGCGGCTCTGAGCTGGACGCAGGAACCGCTCACCGGGAACCACTCACAACACAACACGGTGAGCGCGTAGCCGCAACGTGACCATGTACCCAAGACCATAAACGCGCACAGGACCATGCATGTCTTTTCGTAATTTGTGCACCCAATAAATACACCGCAGAAAACAGTCCGCGTCTCCCCTCTCCTCTAAAGCTCGGGTACCTAAATTTTCCATTGCATTAAAAGTTCATGTTTGAGCCCAAAAGTGAAATGTTGTGAACAGATTAAACAGATTTAGAGCCAGCTAATGGCTGACAATATGCATTTCAGAATTTTTTTTACCAATTCTCATCCCGGTAACAAACAATAGTGTTGTCTGTCCACCTCCCTCACTCTGAGACATGTTTATTACTCTGTTTAATGTAGACTATTGTACTTTATTTTATTGTTGAAACTGCAGACATCCTGATCCTCTACAGTATTTGCTTCCACATACTGTATAAACCTATGGAGCTATTATTGTTTCAATAATATATGTGTGTGCGTAAAAAGATTTGTGCGTGCGTAACCAGATTTGTGTGTGCGTACCCAGATTTGTGTGTGCGTAACCAGATTTGTGCGTGCGTAACCAGATTTGTGTGTGTGTAAAAGAAATATTTGTGCGTGTGTAAATAGATTTGTATGTACGTATCAAGATTTGTGTGTGCGTAAAAAGATTTGTGTGTGCGTAGAAAGATTTGTGTGTGTGTAAAGAAAAAAAAAGTACGTTTTACACACAAGTTTTTTTTTTACACACGAATCTTTTGACGCAGTCCTGCCTTCGCAGATTCGCAAGTGTAACTTGGACTGTGTGCGTGCGTAAACAGATTTGTGTGTGTGTAATTTGACATTTGTAACTGTAGCAGAACAATCTGTGTGTAAATAACCGCGTTGTACAAAGAGAAGAACGAAAAAAGCCTAAGTGCTACGCACAGGCTCTGTTTTACACACGAATCTCTTTTTGACACACCTCTGCCGCCAAGCGTGTGTCAAAAAGATTTGTAAGTGTAATGTGGTTGTTCTAGCAGTACACCAGCAGATGGTGCTGTTGTAGCTGGTTATTACCTACACGCAAGCAAACCAAAACCTACTGCCTTGACAAGACACACTACCGCAGCTGTTTATGATATTTTTTTCCTATTTTCAAAATCCTGTCATTCACACCACTGTATGATACATGGACGTATTGTAATAACTTGTTAGGGTGTTACTAGCTTGGAGCTGAGGGATTCTCACGTACTGCAGACTAAATTCACGTTGGCTACACAGAAATTTTCCCCATAGAACTCAAAGTAAACTAAAACAGCTGAGAGATAACCTACAGCTTTCATAAAGGTCGGATTTTGTGGGAATTTTAGTGTTCCTTGTCATCCTGAACTTTTCTTCTTCTTAAATCCTTCGGTTTTCTCTATCTACACTTGTTGGTTTGCTTGCGTGTAGGTAATAACCAGCTACAACAGCACCATCTGCTGGTGTACTGCTAGAACAACCACATTACACTTACAAATCTTTTTGACACACGCTTGGCGGCAGAGGTGTGTCAAAAAGAGATTCGTGTGTAAAACAGAGCCTGTGCGTAGCACTTAGGCTTTTTCCCGTTCTTCTCTTTGTACAACGCGGTTATTTACACACAGATTGTTCTGTTACAGATACAAATGTCAAATTACACACACACAAATCTGTTTACGCACGCACACAGTCCAAGTGCACTTGCGAATCTGCGAAGGCAGGACTGCGTCAAAAGATTCGTGTGTAAAAAAAAAACTTGTGTGTAAAACTTACTTTTTTTTTCTTTACACACACACAAATCTTTCTACGCACACACAAACCTTTTTACGCACACACAAATCTTGATACGTACATACAAATCTATTTACACACGCACAAATATTTCTTTTACACACACACAAATCTGGTTACGCACGCACAAATCTGGTTACGCACACACAAATCTGATTACGCACGCACAAATCTGGTTACGCACGCACAAATCTGGTTACGCACGCACAAATCTTTTTACGCACACACAAATATTATTGAAACAATAATAGCTCCATATAAACCAGGGGTCGGCAACCTTTAGTGCCCCTAAAGTGGCTCCTGGAGCCTTTTCAAAAATGTCTGAAAATGGAGTGTGAGGGCTATATTTTATTTCTAGTTTGAATGTGGTTTCTGTAGGAGGAAAAACCTTCTTAACGTTTTTCAATGCTGCAAAAACTTGTATAAGTAATATTCAATTTTAGCATTTCTGTCAACGTAGTGCGTCATATCCTGTGACGCGGCCCGTGCCATGCGGCCGCTGCTGTAAACAAACCGGCGTGTGCGCATGGATCCCAAAGATACAGAGAGAAAGAGTCGATAAGACTGGACTAAGAATGAGAATGAACATTTGCTTTCAGTCAATGAGGAAGGACTGCTTCATGTTTGCGATGTAATGAAAAGTTTTGTTGCAACAGGAGGAACAATGAAGCTTTAAACACCGTTCACTGAAAGATTCATTCATCATAAAGTCAGAGCACCTATTTTCAGACTTCAAAAACCTTTGCAAAGACGGTGAAAGAAAAGGCCATTAAGGACATTCAGCTCCAGCAAACTACAGCCTGTGATGGATATGAACAGACAAAGATGCAGGTGAACTGAGCCAAAAAGCAGATTTATTAACTGTATTTGTACAATTGCATGAAGGCAAAAAAATGGAAGTTAAACTTAAAGCAGAGTTGTCACGTGGTGCGTCATTCTCTCCAGGACACGCTGCAATGAAAATACACATTTGATAATCATGAATGGTTTTTATGTGTTTGTAGCCTTTACTTTGTCATTTAGATAATAGTCTAATATAGCTAATATAGCTAATGTAGCTAATACAGCTTCAGCCCCTGTTACCTTCATATAAGCCTTATACAACGCTGTTTTTTTTTTTTTTTTTGTCAAATATGGCTCCATGGAACTTTTGAGTTGCCTGGGCCGCTAAAAAGGAAAAAATGCCCGGGCCGTTTTTTTGTCCCAGTCCAGCCCTGGCCACACTCCCCTTACTTCTTAGTGCCAAAGAAGTCAGGCGGGGTGCGTCCCATTTTGGATCTGCGCGTGTTGAACGAGTGCATTTCCAAACGGCAGTTTCGGATGCTGTCCACAAAGCAGCTCCTCGAGTGTGTCAGGCAGGGAGATTGGAGGTCCTCCATAGACCTGACAGATGCGTACTTCCACGTGCCGATAGTGCCGGAACACAGGAGGTTCTGCGCTTCGCAGTGGGAGAGAGGAATTACGAGTACTGCCGTCTCCCCTTCGGCTACGCACTCGCGCCTCGGACTTTTTCCGAATGCGTGGAGGCAGCACTGGAGCCGCTCAGACGCGCAGGGGTAAGAATTTTAACCTACATAGACGACTGGTTAATTCTGGCCTCATCCAGGGAAGTGGCCGTGAGCCACACGCACTGGGTCCTGTCCCACATACAGCGTCTGGGCTTTGTGGTAAACAGGGAGAAAAGCAAGCTGCAGCCAGCTCAACGCATGATTTATCTCGGTCTGCAGTTAGACTCTGTGACCTTCCGTGCTGCATTGTCCGTGGACAGACGGATGAACATTACCCGTCTGGCCAGGGAGGTTCTGGCGGGCCCCAGAGTCCCCGCTCGGCGCCTCAGGTCCCTGCTGGGAATGATGGCGGCGGCTCATGCTGTGGTGCGGCTAGGCCTTCTCCACATGAGGAATTTTCAGAGGTGGTTCTCACGCCTCAGGCTTCACCCCTCCCGGGACGGGGGGAGGCTGATCTGGGTTCCCCAAGTGGCAGCATCGGACATCAGGTTCTGGCTCACTCCGGGTCTATTGCGGGACGGAGTGACTCTGGCCTGCGCCGTGTCTCACGTGGAGGTGTTCACGGACGCGTCGCTCGAAGGATGGGGCGGGGTCCTCGGCCAGAGCTCTGTAGGAGGCTGCTGGTCGGACTCAGCCCGTCACATCAACCTGCTGGAGATGGAGGCAGTGCACAGGGTACTGCTGCACTTTGCTCCTCAGCTGCAGGGGAGACACGTGATGGTGCGCTCAGACAACACCACAGTGGTCTCCTATCTGAACAGGCAGGGGGGCACCAGGTCCCCCGCTCTCCATCGCATGGCGACGGTGACGCTGCTGTGGGCGGCGCTTCACCTCCTGTCTCTCCGGGCGCGCCACGTTCCAGACCCCCGGAACGTGGGGGCCGACAGGATGTCCAGGGGGGGCCCACTCCAGGACGAGTGGGGCCTGGCCCCACGGGTAGCTGCGGAGATCTGGCGGAGGTTCGGCCGTCCAGTGGTCGACCTTTTCGCCAGTGCAGAAAACGCACAGTGCCCGTCCTGGTTCGCCTTAAGGGCCGCGGACGAGCCGCCCTTAGGCGTGGACGCTCTGGCTCATTACCCCTGGCCAGGGGGCCTGCTGTACGCTTTCCCACCAGTGCGTCTCCTGCCGGTCCTGCTGCGGAGGATCGAACAGGAGAGGAGGTCGGTGATCCTGGTGGCTTCGGACAGTCCGCATGCCCGGTGGTTCCCCTTCCTGAGGGGCATGGCGGTGATGGAGCCCTGGGCCCTCCCGGATGAGCCGGGGGCTCTAGTCCAGCCCTGTTTTCACGCCCGATAATCGGCCGCAGGCTCTGGGTTTGGAGGCTGAGAGGCGGAACCTCGTAGACCTGGGTCTTCCCCCTGCGGTGGTGGAGACCACTCAGGGGGCGAGGGCGCCGTCCACTGTGAGGGCCTACGCCACGAGGTGGAGGCTCTTCAGCGACTGGTGCGGTTTCCGTTCCTGGGATCCCAGGCGTTGCCCGCTGGAGGGGGTCCTGGGATTCCTACAGGAGCTCTTTGACAAGGGGAGGGCTGTCGCCACCTTGGCGGTGTTCGCGGCAGCCATTACTTCGGGTCACGACGGATTCGGGGGGCTCACAGCCCGCTCTCATCCGTTGGTTAAACGTTTTTTGCGGGGGGCACGCAGGAGGAGGCCCCCGCTCCAGAGAACGCCCCCGGTTTGGGACCTCAGGGTGGTCCTTAGGGGGCTGTCGGGTCCGCCTTTTGAACCGGCGGCGGAGGCGAGTCCCGAGTGTGTCGCTTTAAGACGGCCCTCTTGTTGGCGTTGGCGTCTGCTAAGAGGGCGGGCGACTTGTGTGCGCTCTCTGTCCATGCGTCTTGCCTTTCCTTTGGAGAGGGCGACGGCATGGTGGAATTGTGGCCCAATCCGGCTTTTCTCCCCAAGGTCATCACGTCGGCCTTTAGGTCGAGAGTAGGGCTGGGATAAACGATTATTTTTTAAACGATTAATCTAACGATTATTTTTTCGATGCATCGATTAATCTAACGATTATTTTTTTTCGCTTCGATTCGATTTCGATTTGATTCGATTCTCGATTATCTCCCCATTAATTGACTAATATTGATGTATACATGTTGATTTAAATATTTTAATGAAAAAAACATGAATTCCTTCACAAAAAATATGTATTGCTTGCTCTTAAAATTCAAAAATAAGACATTCTTAGAGGTAGCATAAAACCTTAAAGCCTTGAAAACACAGCTTACTGAAAAAAGTGCATCTTATCATTCTTGAAACAAACATTTGATGCTTAGCATTCAATAAAAAATATGAAAAAGTTCAGCCAAATACTTGTGTAGAGCAACTAAAAGAAAACAGTAACCAATGTAAACTTGAAGGCTTTAAGCTAAACAAAGAGTGCTTTTCCAGCAAAAACAGTGGGAGCCATCAGCCTGTCATGGCGTCCTTCCTGAACCAACAGAGTTTAACATTTAAGTTGAAGACACATAGGCCTATATTACTGAAGTCCATTAATTAAAGTGCATCTCTTAAATTCTTCATTCATATAAAAATAACAGTCAAAACTCTGCCACTCACCTTTTTCTTAAACTCAAAATTCAAAAATAAAATTCAAGTAAGAGTGTACAAGAGAAAAACAATGCATTGTGTAGCAAATAAAAAGGTCAACCAGTCATCCTTTCTTTTAGAGTTACTGAAAGAATACAGTAGAAGTCATCTCAGAGGACTTAAAACAACATTGAAGTCACCAACACAGATCAGAGAATCAATCAACAGTTAAACACATTAAGGATATTGAACACATGTTGAAAAATATCCATATACATGACAGTGAATAATACATGTAGGGGCTATTACGGGCGCCAATATTCCGTTTGATACAAAGAAAGACAAACCAGTTGCAAGCTGTAGAGTGGCCACAGGACGCGTCATCAGCCTACGTCAGCAGCCGCGGACTGCTATGAAAACATTAGCTTTGTGGTTTCACAGGCGCAGTTGACTGCTTAAACTAAACTTTGCACGAAACTTTGACTCTTAAAACCCACATGTGACAAAACGGAACCATCAACATCTCGCCTCAAATTGCATTAAAAGTGACATTCGTGTCTGAATTCGTTCGTATTTTAACTTTTAAAGAAATTCACGGTCCGCCATCTTGGTTTGCTTCGGCTGCCGTGAGACGCGCATGCGCAAGTTTGCATTACATGATAAACAGCTGAGGCTGTGCATCTCTTCAAGGCAGTGTATCTCAGCGTTACCGGCTTGCACTTCTCTAACACGGCACTCACATTGCTACCGCTCGCCGCCATCTTTGTTTTGTGTGTGACGCACCAACGCGCATATTATACGTCGGTGTATTTTTTGCGTCGACGTCATCGATTACGTCGACGCGTTGTCCCAGCCCTAGTCGAGAGTCATCAGGATTAGGGCTTTCTATCCGCCACCGCATGCCTCCCCCGAGGAGGAGCGGCGGCACCTTCTGTGTCCTGTCAGAATGCTGAGGCATTACCTGGCCATGACGTCGTCATTCAGGTTGGGTGGTCAGCTGTTTGTGTGTCTGGGCCCCAAGAACAGGGGCGCCCCGCTGTCGGCTCAGCGGCTGGCGCACTGGGTCGCCACGGCTGTGCGGCGGGCGTATCAGACGCAGGGTCTGGCCCTCCCGGTGGGCTTCAGGTCGCATTCCACGCGTGGGATGGCGGCCTCTACGGCCCTTCTCAGGGGGGCGTCGGTCGAGGACGTCTGCCGTGCGGCTTCTTGGGCGTCGTCCTCCTCTTTCGTCCGGTCTTATCTTTTGGATGTGTCGGACCGGTCGGTGGCCCATTCCGTGCTGAGTGCAGCGGACTGAGTTAGACCGGTAGGTCCCTCCTCTGAGGGGGCCTTCGGTTTACTTTCCGCCCTGGTTCAGGAGCTCTTGGGAGAGGCATCCTACAGGTGCGGTACTTATATGTGTGTTTGGTCGGTCAGGTAGTCCACGTCAGGAGCCCTTGGGAGAGGCGTCCTGTGACTACGGATGACCTACATCTGTGTTACGTGGGGGTATCCTTGGTAGGAGTGGCCCTGTAACACGCATTGTTTCTTCTGCCCTGAGTCCTCTCACTGTGTGAGGGTCTTGCTCGGGCGGAGCTCCAATCACCCTTCGCTGGCCTGCTGGGAGTACATGTTCCTACGGCCTCCGCCGTTGTGTCCCACTAGCGAAGTCCTAAGGGACGTAGCACCATGACGTAGAATTAATAGTTACCTAATGTAACTTACGTTCTACGAATAGGTGCGTAGTCCCTTAGCTACGAGCTCATCAGGCCAGCCCGGCTTGGCAGAGTTCAAGAGGGGGTGCGGCCTTGTGCAGGGGCCTTTATAGAGGAGGGTGGCTGGTGATTGGATAGGGAAGTCCGGGCGTCTCTGCTTAGACTGCGCCCCCCCCCGACTCGGCAATACGGATAAAGCGAAGAAAATGGATGATGGAGGGATGGAAAACCAGAAAAAAACTGACAAGGAAAGTGCCAGAACAGATGCCACAGAGCAGCTGTGAGACCGACGAAGTGACCAAGAGCCATGCAATGACAGGAGAGGACGGAGTGGACGGCGGAGGTTCAGTCCCCTTTGTTTCTTATCAAAAACTGGTAAATCATACTCCTGTGCAGGTGTGTGTGTCCCTCCTCTTCATTGTGCGTTTAGTACGGCCATTTGGACACATAGCCGGGAAAAGCACAACGACGTCATGCCACCAAGGGTCCCAGAAAAATGCCAGATGCGGCCAGATTGTTGGAAAAAAAGGTGTGAAAGACCCCGACCAGAATCAAAACACAGTGCATTTCAGATGCACAAATCTGACAGATGCCAGAAAACTCTACATAGTGACAACTGCCAAAACAGATTCCAGTTTGGACATCACAAAACAAACACCAACAGAATCGCTATAAAAGGCCAGATGGTAAAAACCAATGTCAAAAAGACCATTAGGCAAGAACTGGTGTGGACAGATCCAGAAATAAAGTCAAAATCAATGCAGCAAAGGCCAGAAGGTAGAGCTGATGTTACTTCAATATTTGTCCCATCAGAGGTAAATACTTACTAGAACTAGATAGTTCCAAGTAATGACAAATGCTGGACCAACGTCACAAACTAGGTTGAGACAGATGGAAGTGACCAGAGCATTGTGAGACAGATGGAAGGACCAAGCAGTGTGAGAGACAGAGTGGAGGAGGAGGGGTGTATCCATGTGTTGCAATCAAATTTGCCAAGTTTTTCAGTTTTTTGTGTCCCTCATCCGCTTCATTGCCGTTGGGTCTAATTCATAGGACACAGCAGAGACCCAAAATGCCTGACGGATGGGCAAAACTTTCAGTAATCTGACAAGTCACAAAAAATGAAAACCAGATACCAGAAATGGATGCAAGACCTAATGCCATAAAATGGTCTGAATACCAAGAAGTTCTCCCAAATACCAGAAGAAGAACAACATACTTAACACAGTTATGCCCGACCAGAGCCACAAATAGAGAAGAGCCGACCCAATCCAACAAAGACCAGCTGAAAGACCAGATGTTTAACACAGAAAGAAAAATGCTGACCAGAACGCACAAACCAGGTGTGGGACAGTGAGCCCACAGTGTTCTCATCAAATACAGGTAAATCCTCATATGGACTTATTCATTTTTTGTTCCTCCCTCATCATTACCTTATGTCTTAATCATTAACACATAAGATAAAATAACAATCCCAAAAAAGTGGACCAAGTGCTGCAAAACTTGAAAAGATGCCAGGCCAATTCACAAGAGATCCAGAGGGCTGCGTGGGTGGCTGAGAGGATAGCAAAAAGGTCCTGGTTCAAACCTGCTCGGCCTTTCTGAATGGAGTCTGCCATAATTATACCTCAACGAGTGCTGTCCCGATAGCCCTGCCCACTAGAAACATTCGTAACCAAGTCGAGCATCACCATCTGAGCCAGTTTCAACAACTTTGACCTTTATCTTATTAAATAACTTAGATAAAGGTCAAAGTTTAGTTGAAAACTGGCTCAATGGTGATGCTCGACTTGGTTACTGACATGTTTTCTAGTCAGGCCAAACTGGAGCACACCGGAGGTAATCTATAGCAGACTCCATTCAGAAAGGCCAGCAGGGTTTGAACCCAGGACCTTCTTGCTATCCTCTCAGCCACCACGCAGCCCTCTGAATCTCTAGTGACTCTGGCCTGGCAACTGTTCAAGTTTTGCAGCAACTGGTCGCAGCATTTTTCTGGGAGCCTTGTATTTTAACTTTGTGTCCTAATGATTAAGACCAAAATGTAATAAGAGGGAGGAACAAAACATGGAATATTAGTCCATATGAGGATTTACCTGTAATTTGATGAGAACACGTGGCTCCACAGTCCCACACCTGGTTTGGTGACGTCTGGTCCACATTTTTCAATTCTGTAACATCTGGTCTTTTCAGCGGTCTTTGGTGGCATCTGGTCAGCATCTTCTCTATTTGTGGCCTCTGGTCGGGCAAACTTGTAAGTATGTGTTCTTCCTTCTGGTATTTGGGAGAACTTCTCTGGTATCAGACATTTTACTGGCATCTAGGTCTTGCATCCATTTGCCTGGAATCTGGTTTCCATTTTTGTGACATCTTCAGATTACTGAACAGTTTTTGCACCATCCCGTCAGGCATTTTTCTGTATCGGCTGTGTCCTATGAATTAGACAAACGGCAAAGGGGGGGGGGGGGGGGGGGGGGGGGGGGGGGGGAGGGGGGGGGGGGGGGGGGGGGGGAAAAAGTGGGGGGGTGGGAGGGGGGGGAAAAAAAAAAGGGGGGGGGGGGTGGGGGGGGGCAAAAAAAGAGGATAGGGACACAAAAAACGTGAAAAACTTGGAATTTGATATGACACATGGATACAACCCTCCTCCTCACTCTGTCTCACACTGCTCTGGTCACTTCCATCTGTCTCACACTGCTCGGTCACTTCCTCTGTCCCACCTATTTGTGAACGTCTGGTCCAGCATTGGTCATTACTTGAAATATCTATTCTAGTAAGTATTTACCTCTGATGGGACAAATATTTGAAGTTACATCGCTCTCTACCTTCTGGACTGTGCTGCTCTCTGATTTCTGACTTTATTTCTGCATCCTGTCCAACCACCAGTTTCTTGCATAATGTCTTTTTTGACATCTGTTTTTCCATCTGGCCTTTTAGAGCTTCTACTCTGTCGTATGTTTTTGTGATGTCCAAACTGAATCTGTATTGGCATTTGGCACCTATGTAGTGTCTTTCTGCATCTGTCAGAATTTGTAGCATCTGAAATGAAATGTGTTTTGATTCTGGTCAGGGGTCTGTTCATTTTATCCAACATCTGGCCCCGCCTCTGGCATTTTTCTGGACCGTGCTGGCATGAAGTGTCCAAATGAGCATACAAACGCACAATAAAAGAGGAGGGACACACACACGCACAGAGTATGATTTACCCTGTAATTTGATAGAAACAAACGGGCTGACACCCCTCCTCCGCCACTCCGTCTTCTCCACTGTCTTCATGGCTCTGTCACTTCTGTCGGTCTCACAGCTGCCTGTGGCATCTGTTCTGCTCTTCCCATGTCAGTTTTTCTTCTGGTTTTCCATCCATCCATCCCTCCATTTTCTTCCACCCCCACGCTTATCCGTTGCCGAGTCGCGGGGGAGGCAGTCCTAAGCAGAGACGCCCCAACATCCCATCCACACACACTTCCTCCAGCTCGTCCGGGGGACCCCAAGGCGTTCCCAGGCCAGCCGAGAGACATAGTCCCTTCCAGCGTGTCCTAGGTCTTCCGCGGGGCCTCCTCCCGTTGGGACTGCCCCGGAACACCTCCCATGGAGGCTTCCAGAGGCACCGGAACAGATGCCCGAGCCACCTCAACTGGTTCCTCTCGACGTGGAGAAAGCAGCGGCTCTACTCCGAGCTCCTCCGTGTGACTGAGCTCCTCACCCTATCTCTAAAGGGAGCGCCCAGCCCACTCTGCGGAGGAAGCTCATTTCCGACCGTGGGTATCCGCGATCTCGATCTTTTCGGTCATCTACCCAAAGCTCATGACCATAGGTGAGGGAGGGACGAAGATTGACGGTAAAATCGAGAGCCTTTGCCTTTCGTCTCAAGCTCCCTCATTACCACAACGGTCCGATACAGCGACCGCATCCCACTGCGCACGCTGACACCGGATCCCGCCTGTCAATCTCACGCTCCATCCTTCCCTCACTCGTGAACAAGACCCAGAGATAACTTGAACTCCGCCACTTGAGGGAAGACTCTCCACCACCTGCAATAGCGGCAAGGCACCTTTTTCCGGTCGGCACCATGGCCTCGATTTGAGTGCTGATTCTCATCCCAGCAGCTTCACACACTCGGTGCCAACCGCCCCAGTGCAGCTGCAGGTCCTGGTTCGTTGGAGCCAACAGGACAACATTGTCCGCAAACACAGAGATGAAATCCTGTGTCTCCGAACCGGACCCCCCTCCGACCCTGGGCTGCGCCTAGATATTCTGTCCATAAATTAGTAGTTGAACAAACCGTGACAAAGGGCAGCCCTGTCGAGGCCAACATTCACCGGGAACAGGTCTGACTTACTGCCCAATGCGAACCAGCTCTGGGCCTCCGGTCATACAGGACGATGCCCTCACAGAGACCGTCCCGACCCCGGTACTCCCGGAGAACGCCCCCAAAGGACACCCGGGGAACACAGTCAACGCCTTCTCCAAAACCACAAAGCACATGTGGACAGGTTGGGCGAACTCCCTTGAACCGCTCGAGTATCCATGAGAGTAATAGAGCTGGTCCAGTGTTTCCGCGACGGAAACTTGGTGACCTCAGCCAGGAGATGGATGTATCCGCCCCAAACATCCTCAGCCTCTGCCTCTGTAACAGAGGACGTGACGGGGTGGATTGAGGAGAACCTCAAAGTATTCCTTCCACCGCCCGACAATTATCCCCAGTCGAGGTCAGCAGTCTCTCCACTCCCGTCACCGTACATGGTGTTGGCAAAGAACTGCTTCCACCTCAGAGGCGCCGATGGTTTGCCCAGAATGATCTTTCGAGCGCGACCGTATAGTCATGCTCCATGGAGCTCCGAACTCCTCCCTGTCCCGGGTTTTGCCTCTGCAACAGCCCGGCCGCGAGCACGCTTGGCCTGCCGGTACTGGACAGCTGCCTCAGGAGTCCCCCGAACCAACAGGGCTCGATAGGACGCCTTCTTCAGCCTGACAGCATCCCTTACTGCCGGTGTCCACCACCGGTATCGGGGGTTGCCGCCGGGAACCACACCAGAGGACCTTCAACCACAGCTACGAGCCGCCGCATCGGCGATTGAGGCGAACATGGTCCACTCGGACTCCATGTCCCCCTCCTCCCGCCGGGACCTGGGGGGGAAAACTCTCCCGAGGTGTGAGTGGAAAGTCCGTCCTTGACAGGGGGCTCAGTCGAGACGTTCCCAGCAACCCCTCACTATACGCTTGGTCTGCCTGGTCTGACCGGCTACTTCCCCTGCCAGCGGATCCAACACACGACCCAGGGTGATATCCGGTTGAACAGCTCCGCCCCTCTCTTTACCCGAGTGTCCGAGACACGCGGTCGAAGGTCAGATGATACGACAACAAATCGCTCATCGCCTCGGGCCTAGGGTGGTCCCTGTGCCAGTGCACTGTGGACACCCTTGTGCTCGAACATGGTGTTCGTGATGGACAAACGTGACCTGGCTACAGAAGTCCAACAACGAACACCTCTTCTGGTTTTCCTCTGGCATATTTATTGGTTCTGCCTGTGGCATCTTAACTGTTATATGTTTTGTGACACTGGTCACTGCTGTCTAGTCCTGAATAAGCCAACACTGCAATGAATGGAAGAGGGACACATGAAATTAATCATGTGAGATTTACCTGTGTTCAATAGTGAACACGTTAAACCCGCCTCCCTGTTACGTGGTGAAAGGAGGAGGTATGACCCAAAATTCAATACTGCCAAAAACATAATTGAAAACCAAAATCCAAAAATCCAAACTGGGTAAAAATAAACACAGGAACTGAAGACGAACCAAAACAAACAATGGACTGACAACAAGAGTGAAAGAGCACAGGATTTTAACTGAGAGGACACAGGTGAAACAATCAGGGCGGGCAAGGCAATCTAAAGAACAGAATAAAACTCTAAAAAGACACAGGGAACAGAATTAAAAAATAAAACATGAACCCAAAAGTGAC
This sequence comes from Knipowitschia caucasica, assembly GCA_964034765.1. NCBI lineage: Eukaryota > Metazoa > Chordata > Actinopteri > Gobiiformes > Gobiidae > Knipowitschia > Knipowitschia caucasica. The sequence continues at coordinate 9,359,955 of OZ035845.1, read as the reverse complement.
AACCAGTGACACCTCCTCCTCCACTCTGCCTCTCCACTGTCTGAAACTCCTCACTGGTCAAAAAGGAACAAGACAGAAACATGAATTATCAGCGCTATCATCACATTCATCTAAAACAAAGCAGTCTGGTAAAGTAATTGATAACAACCAGACTTAAACGAACTCACATAGTTAGTCCTTGTTCCTCTTTAAGGGCATCTCAAAAGAGAAAACCTGGAATGAAGAAACGTGTGAAATCAAAGTTGAATACCACATTCAGGCCCTACAGTATTATATATTATATAAGAAACTTGGACACGCTGGGATACCGGAAATGACAGGCTCTTTTTGTGAGCATCGGCCGCTGCGAGAGCTACAGCTCTTCCTGTGGCACCGTTGCAACAACTGGAAGATTTTGTGGCATCTGCTTTTGATAGTAAATTACACTGACATGAATCTGCGCTGACACTGCTGTGTCCTGACATAATAATGCATAAGTATGCACCTTCAAGGGACAAACAGAATTTCACACTATGATTTACCTGTTTTTTGATCTGAACAACATGGATGTAACCCCTCCCCTCCCACTCCGTCTCTCCACTGTCTGATCACATCCTGTTTTCCCTACTCTTGTCATGAAAACAAACACTTTAATTAACCTGTGCTTCCCACATGTGCAGACATAACTCACTTCTGTACCTGCACAGGATCTTTTCCTGATTGGCCATTTTCAAGGTTTTACTTCTCAGTTTGCACTAAACAGAGAAGTCTCATAAAGTAATGTGACAGAAACTTGAGGGATTTAACCTTCTTATACTTACTTTTTCATCTCGTACAGAGTAACCTGTGAAACAAAGCTACTAGTAATAGATTGATAGACCACATCCATACATACAGATTCAATGTCAGTTTATTTGCCATTGCAGGAAAAACACAGCATTGGAATACAATTTAGCAAAAGGCACCCTTGTGCACAGACAAATACAGACATCCAAACAACTTAAAAGACAAAAATAAAACAAATAAAACAGTAAACAAATGTCACTGTGAAATCGATCGACTAAAACATTTCAAAACAAGTGCAAATTCATTAAATGCTCTGTACACATTGGCTGAAAACAGCTTGTGATAAAACTGTAGCGTAACGAGATGTCCTGCATCTCAAGAGCGATATCTTCGCCAGAGGGAAGAAGCGGAACATGGCTTTCCCGGGTGGCCAGAAGAGTCATTAACACTCCGAAGAGCTTTGTTTAAAAAAGTCTGGATGTATAAAGATCCGCCAGAAACAAAGCTCCACAGCCCACGGTCCTCTTTGCAGAGCGGAGCACCTGGATTAAAGCTCTTCTTTTCTTTATCTGTATGTTTCCAACCCACACAGACACAAACCAACCAATAAACTCTCAATGTGCAGCGATAAAAGTTAGCACAATCTGTGGAGAGTTATGTTAAAATTCTCTAAGTTACGCAGAAAGTAAGACGCTGACGAGCTTTCTTAACGACTCGGTCAGTGTTTTAAACCCCTTTCAGGTTCGACAGAGTTAACCCAGAGAGAAAACTTGCCTCCACTACGATCTGCACCAGGGAGTTGTCGATACGCAGGCAAATGAGAACGTGCGAACTGAAAGTCGTAGACCAGTTCACATGTTTGTGATGCGCCTCAACTGGAGGTTGTTAGTTGACTCCACTGAACCACATTTTGTATCTCAGCCTATAAAGGATTCATCATTGTCACAGATGAGACCGATGATGGTGGTGTCAACACATATTTGATGATCAATTTGAGTCAAGGAGGACACACCACTCGTGATGTACAAAGTAAAAAGCAAAGAACTCAAAAATACATCCCGAGGAGAACCAGTGCTCACAGACACAACAACAGAAAACATCCGTTGATTTTCTCACTCTCTGAGATCTGTCCAGTTAAAAAGGTAAAAATCCATTTACACATGGCCACTTAAACCCGAGAGACACTGAGATTTCAATCAGTTTACCTGGACAAGCAGTTTAAAAGCAGATCTATACTCGATGAAAAGCATTCTTGCAACAGATTTACTAGTTCCAATGGTGACTGTAGACAGAGTTCAGAGCAAAGGAAATGCATCCTCGACACTCCTTTCTGTCTGTCGCAAACTGGAGCGGTCAGCACACTCACAGGGATCTGGCTCTTAAAGTCCTATAGTCACGCTTTTTTCTCTTCATGTTTCACACACAGTCCTCTGCACATGTGTGATATTAATGGTGTATGAATACACCACCCAACAATCACAGCTTGTGAGATTAGAGCCTTCTCTAGAGGGGACGTCACCTCGACTCAATCGAGCTGATCCAGAGTAAGAAGTCCTGCTCCTCTGTCCTCCCCCGCCGCACGTGACGTAGCTCACGCTTTTGTCGTGTAGCACCTGTACTTATAATTTCATTCATAAGAATTAAGAACATAAGAACTATTTCCAACAATGGAAACAATCCGTCACATCGAGCCTATGTCCTCGATGCACAATCAGACCCTAGTTTTGATTTAGTTTACAGAAGTAGCAACAGGCGAGTTAGCGTCACTACTTACCGATCGAGGGGGTTCCGATTACGTCTTTTACCTGGGAATTAACGTGTTTCCATAAGTCCCGTACCATTGTCCCTGTAGTTCTGGAACATCTCAGTAAGTGTCGCTATGAACCGGTTTTCTAATAGATCCATGAGAGGAACAGATGAAAAAAGTCGAGCCCGCTTTCTTCCGCTTAGGGCCAAATAGTGCGTCACATATCTACACCCATAACCCACTTCATTCAAGTTGACGTGATCCTAAAACCACGTTTAGTTGCTGACAAAAGCATAAAAAACAGCAGCTCTATGTGGTGTCCGCGAGACCAGACCACAGACGCTGGACTCGGAGCCGAGCTGTCGCTCTGATTCGCTGATTTGATCCGTCAATCACCTCCCCCGCTTTTAATTTATTTTTTAATTTTTAGAGTTTTGACAAAAAACAGCATACTGATTGTGTATTGGTTTACCCGTTTTAACAAAAGTATTTAACAACTATTGTTAAATACAAAGCAAACGGGGTCATGCGACAGTGTTAGCCAACTTAGGCGACTTTGTCCGCTAAGATTTAGCGACTATTCAGACCCCTAATAGCGACTTTTTTCAAAAAAGCGACTAGCGACAAATCTAGCGACTTTTTCTGGTGAGTATTGGCGGACTTATCTGGTGTTTTGGCGGACTTATCTGTGTTTTGGGAACCGTGAAGTCACGTATTGTTTTCTGCTGTCCTCAACGGGAAGCCCCTCCCCCGTCCCAAAGCACTTACAGGCTCCAGGCTCACAGTAGCCCCTTGCGCCAGCAGTCCGCAGCTACCAGTCCTATGGGCGGAGCAGAGTGAGAAGAGGAGACTCAAAAAGCACAAGAAGGTTGCAGGCCTGCTGCAGACTGAACTCAGCTCCACCACCACCACCCATTCCAAAGCTCCCCGGCCACTCCACCACCGCCACCGCCCCACTACCACCCCACCCCCCACTCCATCTGCGGCAGCTCTGTCCCGTACTCTGTTTTTCTCTCAGTAGTGGGTCACATTAAAGCATTGTTATGCCAAAACGATGAAAAAAAAAAAAACTTACAAAATACAACCAAAGTAACTCTGGCCAGAGTGTGTCTTTTGGGTCACTTTGCCGGCCCAAGCCCGGATTAAAGGTAGGAGCGGTTGGTTGTAGAGCTAGCAATTTCAACCCTACATAACAATCTTTTGAGTACATTTGCTGTTATAACATTAACAAATACAGGACAAAACTGATGTGTGTAATGTGTGATCTAGAAACAAGCATTAAAAATCATTAAATGTTGTTAAGTTAATATTTTTGTACATTTGTAGTCTAAACATATTTAGGTGTTTTACTCACGTTTTGTCTCTCCCACGACCTTATTCCTCTCTCCTACAGCGTCCGTTACAGTATTTGCAAATGGCAAATTATGCAAATTAGGCGATGAACGTCCTTATCGACTTCCTAGCGACGTTTGGGACAGCCATAGCTAACTTCCTTCTGAGAGTTGGCAACACTGGTCATGCGCGTCATCAGTGTGGTTTTCGTCACTGAAGTGGACCCGAGCGTTTCTGTGCTCACGCTGGGGAAGGTGCCCGATATTGACACTGAGTGCCACAGGACGCTATCATTCAGGCATGTTCACAGAGTTTTCTTATGGAACCTGGAATGATGGTCGACTCTTTAAAGCAGTTCGGCACAGTACAGTTTCCTTAGCGACAGGTTGAAAATGTCAGTAAGCACAGGGGCAAGTTGCTCAGCGCACAGTATCAGGACACGAGGAGGATGCCGTCCGGGCCTTGCCTTCCGGACTGTGGTCCCTGGACAAGACACCCTGACATCCCCTGAGTCCCACGGTGAAGGTTACCTTGATTGAAATCACCAGGTAATACAGTAGGACTGGCATCACGAATTCAAAGCGCAGTAAAGTGTTCAGCTCGTTGGCAGAGCTTGGCCACCGGAGCATGTTTTCCCAGCGCTAGGTTCCACATGAGATGGGCATTAAATACCGATCACATGCGCCGAGGGTCAGCTCCTCAAAATAACTCTTTAACCTGTCCCCGTAAACTGCTCATTGCAAATTTACTAGAAAGTTACAATGAGTAACAGGATGAGCTTATAAGCAACTGTATCATTTGATTAAACGCCAAGGCACGCTCATAAGTTTCAGTTTTCACTTCCGCGTTCATCCAAGGGTTTTGAACAAATTGTTTCTTAATGACCTTCTGGGGGAACAACAGTCAATACAGCAAGCGTATGTATCCAGACACAACGTCACATTGACGTCCTCTGACTGAAACCAGGACAATCCGTACAACAAAACAACCTGTAGCTTCATGCTAGCCTCCTCAGACCAACACGCACAGTGCGAGAGGTTGGTGTATGTTCCCTCTCCTCAAGTATACAAGGAAGAAGGAGACAGAGGATGGGTCAGACTTTCCAAAAGGAGTCTGAGACTGACCTGTAAGCTCCCTTCACGGTTACTGTAGCAGTTGATCCACTCTGTCCGCGCGGTAGCGTGAATCCCGGGGCTGAATCAGCAGAGTCCGGACGTTTCGAGTGGAGCCACGTCACCCCCCCCCGCTAGGCAATGAACACAGCGCAGTCCCGGGCTCGCGCTGCGTACCTCTGACCCGACACAGGAGCTCGTCCGTCTTGTTGGGCAGCGGACGGTACGTGGCCAAGGAGATGGAGGGCAGGGGTCCCTGGAAGGAGCGCTACAACGAAGCAGACCGCCTCGCCTTCCCGGGTCTGCGCCGCCGTCGCCGACTCCAGGTGCCCAGCTCCACACCGCGGAAGAACAGCCGGAGACGCCCAGTCCCCTCGCTCTGTTGGCGGCCACCGCCGCGGCCCCCTCCGTGCTCCACCAGCCTCGCGATGGGACCTCGAGGAAGTTTGTGCACCTCATTCAGGCAAAAGTTTCGCCGATTTCACTGTGGCAAGTGAATCCCAGACGAAAAACAACCAAAACACAGATTGTGCGCACCAAGCGTTCACTGCGGCGCCATGACATGGCGCCATGACACGACGCCCATCTTTGGCTAGTCCCTCATGCTCTCTCTCTCTCCATAAACAAAAGATAAATAAATGCATATTCTAAAATTAGCAAACAAAGTCCACTAAAATGCAACAAACTCTAGGTCACAGCACAAAGGTGGTGTAGCCGCTGGATGAGAGGACAGGTCACAGCAGCAGGGGTGGTTGTAGCCGCTGGGAGGAGGTGTAGCCGCGGGGTGGAGTGTAGCCGCTGGTGGAGGTGCAGCCGCTGGTGGAGTTGCGCCGCTGGGTGGAGTGCAGCCGCTGGGTTGTTAGGTGTATTGGACATGCTGAGATGGATCAAAGACAGGCTAATGTTGTGGCTTCAGTGCTTCCTGTTTTTCTAATGTCTAACCACTGGCAGCAGTTTTTGCATCTTGACTGGTTGAGTCCTCCTTTTGGTGTTTTTTAAAAGGGTCGAACAACGATCTGACCACTTTGCAACACAACAACATTAATACTTCACAGTCATAAATAAACCCACACAATTTTTTTTTTAGGAATCCACGGTAATAGGACAACGGGAACAACACCAATTTTAACAGTAACAAACCTAGATAAAGGATCAAACTGGATCCGCAAAAGATAAAACACAAACGTAATATTCTTTTTTAAAAAGGGATCAAACTGGGGATCCAACTTGTACCATAGTGACAAAGGCATACATCACCCGGACACGGTCTTGTGAGCCCCAGCTCCTCTCTGCTGCTTAAAAGAAACAAAAGCGAGAGTGCATCAGTTCCTTACAAGACTCGTGGCTTTTTGGTGGATTTTTGCCGTCCGGCTCACGTGACCCTGGGCCTTCTCAGATGCCGCCCGTTCCTAGGAAGGTCCCAGGGAGGGCAGGTGGGGGGGCCAGACTGCAAGGCATTAGCACAGAGTTAATTAGAGATCTGAGGAGTGCGTCTGGAACTTACGGACGCACGAATAGGAGTCAAACTAAAGGAGTCATCCAGAGAGGTGAGCTAAAGACGCCCAGAGAGGAGGGCAGAGGAAGGGCAAAGGGAGGCAAAGGCGAGCATAAAAGGCAGCGAAGGAGGAGTAGAATAATGCACCGAGGGAGGAGGACGAGAGAGGACCTGCCAGGGTGAACCGTGCGGAGGCCAAGACACAGGGACCAAGCGGGGACAGCAGGAGAGAGTAAGGTTTTTGGGCGCTTGGAGCAAGCGAGACGTAGACTAGGCATTGTGTCAGAGAGAGCGGACTTGCTTAAAGGAATAAGTTCACAGCGTTTTTACATACTGCCATATGTTCTTACCTTACCTTAGACTAGTTAATACTTACCTGTCTGGTCTTAGTCCGTGCGCATCTGTCATGCCAAACGGAGCAAAAACGGGAGCACAACGCAAAGCCATCCCTCTGTCACTGTATAGTAACCCAAAAGTACTCCCCTAGAACTACCAAACCTCCAAGTGTTCCCTATTAAATGTATATAGTTTACGACTGTTACATTTCGTATTTCCTCAGCGGAATGTACTTATTGTGACTTAACTGGGTGCGCTACTTTGCTTCTCTCTCGCTGCTAGTTGTAACAGTCCACGCTGCTTCTATTGGACGGAAGTCACGTAGTGCGCGTACGTAGGCGCGACCTCCGATTATACACAATATTACCCGTTTTATAAAAATCGAACTGGTGTGATTTACTTGCAGTGTAACACTTATACAATTTAATAGGGAAGAAGAGTTTTGGTAGCTTCTAGCGGGAGCTACCTTTTGGGGTACTATACAGTGACCAGAGGAGGCTGCGGTTGTGCTCCCGTTTTTGCTCTGTTTGCATGACAGAGCGCACCGGACTAAGACCAGACAGGTACGTATTAACTAGTCTAAGGTAAGGTAAGAACATATGTCAGTATGTAAAAAAACGGTGAACTATTCCTTTAAAAAGCAGAATCCTGTCCACGAGTTTTTATGGAAGAAGGAGCTCAAGGATCTGTGGAGGACAGGACATGTCAAACATCACTGCAAACATTTCACACAACAAAGATTCACTACATTCTTCACTTCATTGTTTTCTGAAATATATTCACTTATTTCAGAATCTTTTTTTACCCATTTACCGTAAAACACATTGTGTACAGGATTTAGCTCAGTTTAAGAGTCTGGATTCATAAAAAAAAAAACTGTAGATCTAACCCATGAGTTAAAGCTGGGTACCTAACATTCAAAACTCAATAAATGACACTATGTATATCCGTATAATGTCTCCTCACTCTCAAAACAGTCCATTTCTATCAGAAGTTTTCATCTTGTGTGTAAAAATACGTTGAGAAAGGTAAAGTTACAAGACGGGGTACCTATACTTTTGTTTGTTTCATAACCTTCCCAACAGACAGACTGTTCAACCACAACATGCTGTTTGACATACATCTTTTAATAAGGTTCATACTTGTAAGTAAGAACCCCGGGAGTCACTATTTGACTCTCAAGGCAGAGAGCTCATTGGCTGAGTGAGGGTGGTTCTATATTTTCACATTACTGTCTGAAAAAAGCTGATCTATAAAAGACTGATGCTACCAAACTGTTTTAGAAACTGGGATTTTGTTACTTAGATCCATATTTTGTGGTTTGAAAGTTAGGTATCCCAGCTTTAAATGAGTGTAATGGGTTGTTCCAGCGGCAGGGCTGTGGTTTCATGTACTTTTATACTTTGGTTCCATAATTTGTTTGATTGTTTACTTTATGATGCACCTGCAGGAGCTGACAGCACAACATCACTAATACTCAATTCAATTCAATGTGTTTTTTGTATATCCCTGAATCACAAAAGTAGTTATCTCTGAGGACTTTACACAGTTGTGGATTCGCCAATACACAGATCAAGAATCGAAACAGTTAAAACACAGCAAAGCAACGACAAAAAACAGAGAGAAACATTGGTCTCATAAGGCGCGGATGACCAATGTCCATAAATGTAAGTAGAATGTGAATAAATGTTGAGAAATGTTGTTCCTCATAGTGGCTAAAGTCACATGAACCTGCTTTAAACTTTGATCCAAGTCACTGTGTTTCTGAGTAACAGGCCAAACACACAGGGACAAAATAAGGGAACGTGGAAAATGCTCACGTTTTTTGGTCAACAGTCTCCACAGTCCGGACAGAAGGGGTCAGAAAGGTGTCAGCAGGTGTCAGCAGGTGTCAGCAGCGGTCTGAGGCTGTGTCCAAAACGGTAGGCATTCGGGCCGCGTAGGTGGCTATGTAGGCATCGAGGGAAAGGCCGCGGTAGCCACAGGCGAGGTAGGAGGCGAGACGTGAGGTGGATTTGGACAGCAAGCTGCCTTCTGCCTTCGTCACGTGAATTTTCTACACAACTCAGAGCGAGCGGACAGACACGGCGGCCATGAGGACGGTCAAAATTTCTAAATACGCCTTTTAATTAGGACATAAAAAGTAAGTCCTAATATCAATTTGAGGCGAGAAATATCCCCCGTTATTGTCATATCAGAAGTCCTGGGTTTGGAGATAAATTCGAAAATGTTCGGACTTTACCTCCAGCCTGAAGCTCCGTGCATACATCTAACAGCCCAGTTAGCTGCAGTGCTGAAAGCCCAGAACAGGCTGTCTAAACACGGGTTCAGGTAATGAGAGCCCCCTGGATGTTTACAATCGAATTCTGAAAAAACAGAGGATGCTTTTGTTGTTACACTTTCTCTGTTATTAACAACAATATTGGCAGTAATCATTAGTTTTTACAAAGTTATATTTTATGTAAACATGCACATATATGCAATAAATGATTATTAGTTATGGATTATATATTTTGCTATGGCCCTCGTTTGTGCAGCACTTAAAAGTAATTTTTATCAGACCTAAATGTATTGAACGTGTGTTGCTGATGAGAGAGAAACATCCATTTATCTATAATAATAACTGACACATCCATTTATCTATAATAATAAATAACTGGAACATCCATGGATCATAAATAATAACTGACACATCCAGGGATCTATAATAATAACTGACACATCCATGGATCTATAATAATAACTGACACATCCATGAAACATTAACAGACATCTGTAAAATGAAGTTGAACACAGATGTTTGACACTGCTCTTATTCACGTTTATGGTCTCTTGAAAAGCTAACAGACCGTTACTAATCACATTTGATTTTAATATATTCAATTATAAGTATAAGCCCTATAGTTGTGTAAATTATACCATCACTTTGACTCTTTACATTCACACAAACAACAAAATCATAATAAAACCAACAATTTTTGTTTTTGTTATTTCCAGGTTCTCTGTGAAGTGCTGTCGATGAGACTGTGTCAGAGGCAGACGCCCAGGACTCTGCTGCTGCTCCTGCTGCTGTTGCGCTGCTGCTGTTGCTCCTGCTTGCTCTGTTGCTCCTGCTGCTGTTGCTCCTGCTGCTGTTGCTCCTGCTGCTGCTGTGCTCCTGCTGCTGTGCTCCTGGCTGCTGTTGCTCCTGCTGCTGTTGCTCCTGCTGCTGTTGCTCCTTCTGCTGCTGCTGCTCCTGCTGCTGTTGCTCCTTCTGCTGCTGCTGCTCCTGCTGCTGTTGCTCCTCCTGCTGCTGTTGCTCCCTGCTGCTGGCTGCTGTTACTCCTCCCTGTTGCTCTTCTGCTGCTGCTGTTACTCTCCTGTTGCTCCCTCTGCTGCTGCTGTTACTCCCTCCTGTTTGCTCCTTCTGCTGCAGCTTTACTCCTCCTTTACTCCTTCTGCTGCTGTTGCTCCTCCTGTTGCTCCTTTCTGCTGCTGCTCCTTCTGCTACATGTCTTCAGAGATGCAGAGCCCACTGTTCTAACTATTCATGACTGCTGATAAAGAAAATATTATATACAAGTTTGTTGTTTTGTTTTATTTTATTTGTTCATAATGTTTCAGCAGTGAAGGAGGTGATGGAGGTGATGGAGGTAGAAGCAGGAGGTGATGGAGGTGAAGCAGGAGGTGATGGAGGTGAAGCAGGACGTGAAAGCTGGAGAAATTATGACCTTAATTTCACCACAAGTCTCTGAAAAAGAAAACACAAACATCATGCATTAAAACACAGCCCACATTTAGGATTCTTTTTACACTTCATATTCAATTAATACTATTTATTTGGGGCCATTGCAAAAAACTGGTTAAAAATAAAATACAGAAAACCTTACAGTATTTAATATTAGAGATACAAGCTTCACAGCAGGGGAAACAGAAGAATGATATGATAGAAATATACACAAAATAATCAAGTTATGAGCATGGCTAACCACTTTAAACCTGTGTTTGTGGAAGTGGGACTTTGATCCTTTGGCAAATGTCTTATTCATGACAAACGAAACCTCTGTATAATGTGTGTTTACTATTTATTAGACTATTGTTGAAAAGGCTTTATAATTATTCTTGGCTATCTAATTTCATATGTCTAATATGTACAGTTTTCCCAGTCTCAGTATGGGATTAAAAAACGATATGCACAATCTATTTTATATGAATACAGAAAACATTTGTTAGCATACTATAGCTGCTGTGCTGCAGAGTGATTTTCCATGAAAACTTGACTTTCCTCAGTGTAGCTTTAATATTTAATCAGTGGGTTTGTTTCTCCCTAAAAAATAAAACACAACATAATATTTCTTGTTCAAAAACCGAATCTGAATGAAACTAGCCTCGTAGCATTAGCTTTTCGGGACTGAGCTTATTTACAGCAGATAACAAGTTAATACACACATCTGTGCAGATCTAATGTATGTCCTGTGTTTTATCATAACAGTCGTGTTCATAACTCAACAGTAAAGTATAGCAGTACTTAACTATAGACATAACTTCACAATAAAAGTAATGCAGTGCTTACCATAATGTTAGCTCCAGCAGATCCGAGCTGTTGTTTACATGTTAATGCCAAACGGAGTTCTGCGCATGCGCGGCCGTGACTTGGCAAAAAGAAGGCAGCGAAGCATACATCAGATGCATCCTTCATATCTGCTCCAAAAGTGGCCGTTTCCATAGAGACGAAGTCATGATGCCTACGCTTGGCGAGCTCGCCAAGTGGTTTTGGACACCCCTGCAATAGCCGTCGCTTGAGGAAGTGACGTCACGATGCCTACATATCCACCCTACGCGGCCCGATGCCTACCGTTTTGGACACAGCCATAATGTTTGCATGCATTGACCAGTGACGTGCGGTGAGCATTGTGATAGGGGAGGCACTGACTTTAAAAGTCAAATTTACCATCATTTTAAAAATAAAACAAGCATTTAATCACCAATGCAATAACATCCACAAACTTCCTATACTGTAAAGATTAGAGAACTAGCTTATTTTAAAAATATCACAACAAATCTAGCTGCTGACTTTCTGCTCCGCATCAAACAACATCTTTAAGCGCAGGTGCGAGAGACACGAGGAGAGAAAGAGACAGAGACACGAGGAGAGAAAGAGACAGAGACACGAGGAGAGAAAGAGACAGAGACACGAGGAGAGAAAGAGACAGAGACGCGAAGAGAGAGAGACAGAGACGCGAAGAGAGAGAGACAGAGACGCGAAGAGAGAGACAGAGACGCGAAGAGAGAGACAGAGACGCGAAGAGAGAGAGAGAGAGACGGAGACGCGGAGAGAGAGACAGAGACGGGAGGAGAGAGAGCGAGACAGAGACGCGGAGAGAGAGACAGACGCGGAGAGAGAGACAGAGACGGGAGGAGAGAGAGAGACAGAGACGGGAGGAGAGAGAGAGAGACAGACGGGAGGAGAGAGACAGAGACGGGAGGAGAGAGAGAGAGACAGAGACGGGAGGAGAGAGAGAGAGACAGAGAAGCGCGAGAGAGAGACAGAGACGGGAGGAGAGAGAGAGAGACAGAGACGGGAGGAGAAAGAGACAGAGACGGGAGGAGAGAGAGAGACAGAGACGGGAGGAGAGAGAGACAGAGACGGGAGGAGAGAGAGACAGAGACGGGAGGAGAGAGAGAGACAGAGACGGGAGGGGAGAGAGACAGAGACGGGAGGGGAGAGAGAGAGACAGAGACGGGAGGAGAGAGAGAGACAGAGGGGAGGAGAGAGAGACAGAGACGCGGCGAGAGAGACAGAGACGCGGAGAGAGAGACAGAGACGCGGAGAGAGAGACAGAGACGCGGAGAGAGAGACAGAGACGCGGAGAGAGAGAGACAGAGACGGGAGGAGAGAGAGAGAGACAGAGACGGGAGGAGAGAGAGAGAGACAGAGACGGGAGGAGAGAGAGAGAGACAGACGGGAGGAGAGAGACAGAGACGGGAGGAGAGAGAGAGAGAGACAGAGACGGGAGGAGAGAGAGAGACAGAGACGCGAAGAGAGAGAGACAGAGACGCGAAGAGAGAGAGACAGAGACGCGAAGAGAGAGACAGAGACGCGAAGAGAGAGAGAGAGAGACGGAGACGCGGAGAGAGAGACAGAGACGGGAGGAGAGAGAGCGAGACAGAGACGCGGAGAGAGAGACAGACGCGGAGAGAGAGACAGAGACGGGAGGAGAGAGAGAGACAGAGACGGGAGGAGAGAGAGAGACAGAGACGGGAGGAGAGAGAGAGAGACAGACGGGAGGAGAGAGACAGAGACGGGAGGAGAGAGAGAGAGAGACAGACGCGGAGAGAGAGACAGAGACGGGAGGAGAGAGAGAGACAGAGACGCGGAGAGAGAGACAGAGACGGGAGGAGAGAGAGAGAGACAGAGACGGGAGGAGAGAGAGACAGAGACGGGAGGAGAGAGAGAGACAGAGACGGGAGGAGAGAGAGACAGAGACGGGAGGAGAGAGAGACAGAGACGGGAGGAGAGAGAGAGACAGAGACGGGAGGAGAGAGAGAGACAGAGACGGGAGGGAGAGAGAGAGACAGAGACGGAGGAGAGAGAGAGACAGAGGGAGGAGAGAGAGACAGAGACGCGGAGAGAGACAGAGACGCGAGAGAGAGACAGAGACGCGGAGAGAGAGACAGAGACGGAGAGAGACGGAGAGAGAGAGAGAGACAGAGACGCGGAGAGAGAGACAGAGACGGGAGGAGAGAGAGAGAGAGACGGAGGAGAGAGAGAGAGAGACAGAGACGGGAGGAGAGAGAGAGAGACAGAGACGGGAGAGAGAGAGAGAGACAGAGACGGGAGAGAGAGAGAGAGAGACAGAGACGAGGAGAGAGAGAGAGACAGAGACGGGAGGAGAGAGAGAGAGACAGAGCGGGAGAGAGAGAGAGACAGAGACGGGAGGAGAGAGAGAGAGAGACAGAGAGGGAGGAGAGAGAGAGAGACAGAGACGCGAGAGAGAGAGAGACAGAGACGGGAGGAGAGAGAGAGAGAAGAGAGGAGAGAGAGAGAGAGAGACAGAGACGGGAGAGAGAGAGGAGACAGAGACGGAGGAGAGAGAGAGAGACAGAGACGGGAGAGAGAGAAGACAGGAGAGAGAGAGAGAGACGAGAGGAGGAGAGAGAGAGAGAGAGACGAGAGAGAGAGAGGAGAGAGAGAGACAGAGACGGGGAGAGAGAGAGAGAGAGACGGGAGGAGAGAGAGAGAGAGAGGAAGAGACGGAGGAGAGAGAGAGAGACAGAGACGGGAGGAGAGAGAGAAGAGAGGAGAGAGAGAGAGACAGAGACGGGAGGAGAGAGAGAGAGAGACAGAGACGGAGGAGAGAGAGAGAGAGACGCGAAGAGAGAGAGACAGAGACGGAAGAGAGAGACAGACGCGGAGAGAGAGAGAGACGGGAGAGAGACAGAGACAGAGAGAGAGAGAGAGAGAGAGAGAGAGAGACAGAGAGAGAGGAGAGAGAGACAGAGACGAGAGAGAGAGACAGAGACGCGGCGAGAGAGACAGAGACGCGGAGAGAGAGACAGAGACGCGGAGAGAGAGACAGAGACGCGGAGAGAGAGAGACAGAGACGCAGAGAGACAGAGACGGGAGGAGAGAGAGAGAGACAGAGACGTGGAGAGAGAGAGAGACAGAGACGGGAGGAGAGAGAGAAAGAGTTGCAGAACTGTTGAGCAGTGGTTGAATCAGTGTTTTTCGGAGAAGCACTATTATGCAGTTATCTAGTCAATTTTCACCATTAAACAGAGACTGAAGACTTAAACTAAATAAAGATAATGCACACATACGTGCAATACATTACTAAACACCATGAGAAGTTAGACAAATGTTATCAAAAATCTTATCATGAAGTTATTTTTTTCCCCACTAGATTTCAATTTAAGATAAGAATTTAAGATAAGAATTCCTTAATTTCAATAATAAGCTTAACTTAATAGTCTGATATGTAATAGTTCAAAGTAATTTTTTAACTTTTAGGTGTGTGTGTGTGTGTGTGTGTGTGTGTAGCCTTTCAAAACTAAGGTAGAATGGGTGAAATTCATCCAACCTTAATTGGGGGACCTATAGCTGTATTGTTACTTAAATGTTTACAATTTCAAGGACTGTTGCAAAAGTGCTTTTAGCTAAACTGATTGTGTCCTATCTGTCGCTTGTGTTTCAGGGGTGGATTTCATGCAGTGCAGATTTTGTAAATTCACAAGCTCCAGTCAAGAGACTCTTCTGAAACATTTCCGCCTTCATCACGGACAAGGTGCACATTGGCCTTGCATTCACACAGACTGTGTATGTGTATTTAAAACACCTGGAGCATTACGATCACATCTTTCAAGATCTCACTCAATAGTGGAAATCCACAAAAATTCAACATTTCAATGTGAATTGTGTGATTTTAAGGAGATTTGCAGTGAGAAAACTTTTTGGAACCATCTTGGACATCATTTAAAGAACCGTGAAACTGTACAATGCCCCTTTTTAAGGTGTTCCTTTAAAACAAACATTCGCCCAACATTCAGTTCTCACAGAAGTCGAAACCATAAAAATTGTACACTTGAGGATTTTCGAACATTTGCAAGAACTGTTATTGAAGATGAAATAATTGACAGTGAGCAATCTGATAGTGAAGCAGGAACATCAGCTTTTAATATTTTGAGACAAAATGATATTGAAGAGATTGTAGAGGATGTGGCTAGTGAGACACTTGAACACAAATTGGCTTCTCTCTTTCTGTGTATGCAAACGGTGTTGCATGTTTCTCGAGCTGCAACACAAAAGATTGTAGAAGATTTGCGTAACCTGTAACATTCATACTCTAAACAGTGTAAAAGAGATCTTTTCAAAACATCAAATTGAAGTAAATGATTCTGTTTTGCAAGAAAGTTTAATAGTTTTAATAGACTGAGATGGTTAGGGAAAGAATACTTAGGCAGGTCACAGAATCTGATTGCTCACAGATTGCGGTCCAACATGGAACATGATAAAAAAGTATTTCTATTCATGTGCAAAATATGGATTCATGAGAGCTTTTTGAAGTAAGTTTTGCTGTTCATAACATGGTCATTGGACATGGTGTAGACTGCACAAGACGGCTATCCAGGGACTTTCTGTGCTGAATAAATGACAATATTTTGTTGATTGTCTTGTTTAGATATCAAAAGAATTTCATCGGATTACGAGCAAAGACCTCCTGGGGACTTTCAATGCCTCCCTTGACAAATTTGTGCCTGGCCTGTTAAGACTGTACCGGTCTAAGAAGGGAGCTCTTGGACAGAAGATGGAAGACCTGCTGGAAAACCTTGATGAACAGGTGAGAGAAGTGCTCCTTTTCCTGACAATATTTTGGCTTCAGTCAAAACACATTTGTGGAAATATGTCAGTGGAAATTAATGTCAGCAGTCATTGCTTTATGTTCTTATTTGGCAATATTTGATTTAACACATTTTATTTTGTAAAAGTAAAGTAAAATTGTTAACATAGTTGCAATGTTGCAGGGTCTGACCTGTGCTTTATTTTGATTAATATAAATGTTCTGATTTTGCATTGTGTATAAGTACACTGTTACTATACTAATTGAAATGCTTGTTTTCCACTGAGTACTCTTTAGACATCCAACATTGTGTGCCACCGAAAGACCGCAGCACTGAGAGGCCTGCCCATTTTCGTCAGAGAAGATGCAACAGAGGTTTTCCTGAAATGCTTGGTAAGTACAAAAAAGTAATGCAAGTAAAACTAAATCCTGAGATGTTTCAAAGGATGAGTTCCAAAAGATCCAAAATGGAAATGTACACCTCAGTGCTGTCCAGATAATTTTATGGAGAGGATTGCAGTTGTCTAACTCTCGCTCCCATTTTTCTGCTGAGAAGCAGCTGGGCATTGTTCATGTGTGTTCCATTGTAGAAAATACTTTTGTACAAAACTCATCACAAGGTTGGTGGGAGAAAGCTACTACGTCGTTAATTAAAGAAAAATAAGCTTTTTCTTTTTAAAACCTCTGAGTCAAATGACCAGCATGATACGGAGGTTTAATTTCAAATCTGTAGAAATGTATTTTGTCTTTAGTTCTCAATAATTAATATTATACCTTTCTTCAGGACACTGACATTTTGGAACCAGTGTTGAACGGTGTATCTGTTGCCATCCTCACCATCCTACAAGATGACGATCCCGGTACGACTGTGCGAGACCATGCAGTTGTGTTGGAAGGGGATATTGTGCTACATAACATTCCAGACCTCTCTTCTGCCTTGGCATACCTCTTTGGCCTTCTGTATGCCCTCAACATTGATTATCCAAAGCAGATGAGTTATACCTTTGAAGCAATTCAAGCCATCTTTTTTGAGCTCGGTGGCTCTCGATGCTCACAGCGCATAAGGGCTCTGAAAACAAAGCTTTTGCTGTGACTGTTAATGGAGAAGCCAGACATGACTTTATCATGTGTTCTTTAGCCTGTTCAAGTCCATTGCTGTTGAGTCATGTAAAAAACTGTAGTTAAACCCTTTTTCTTCTGATGGTCATTCACCTGTTACCAAGAGTTGCTCATTTAGTGTTTAAACTGTTGAATTATTGTTCAAGTAAAACTAATGTATGTATGCAAAAAAGAACAAAAACAACCTCACCTCTGTTTCAACCTGCATAAGGATGTGTAGGAGATGGAAAATTCTATTTTCAGATTAGCTGTTTCTTAACCCTCTTGTTGTCTTTCGGTCAAGAGATGAAGAATAAGGAAGGAAAGGAGGAGAGGCAAGAAGGGAGAAAAATAAAAGGAAAGGAGGGAGAGAAGGGAAGAGGAAAGGAGAGGGAGAAAATGGATGTAAGGAGGGAAGAGGAAAGAAGGAAGAAGAGGGAAAAATGGAAGTAAGGAAGGAAAGGAGGGTGAGAAGAAGAGGGAGGGAAGGGAAAGAAGGAAGAAGAGAGGGGGAACTGGAAGGAAGGGAGAAAAGAAGGAAGTTGAGAGGGAGAAAAATGGAAGGAAAGGAAGGAGACGAATTGTTGACAATATATGTTGAGATTGTGTCATGTGTTTTAAAAGATTTTTTTAAATGTTGTCCACTTCACATGAAACACAGAACATGGTGTTTTACCGGTTAGTTTCCTGTTCATTGAAGGTAATATTTCTAAGAACTTTTTAACTGCTGTAGTTCATTATAGTTATGCCCATGTAAAACGTCAGTGTCTGGGTACACAGCCAATAATCTTTGGCACTATCCTATT
This sequence comes from Knipowitschia caucasica, assembly GCA_964034765.1. Classification (NCBI taxonomy): domain Eukaryota; kingdom Metazoa; phylum Chordata; class Actinopteri; order Gobiiformes; family Gobiidae; genus Knipowitschia; species Knipowitschia caucasica. Next base: position 9,341,947 of record OZ035845.1, on the reverse strand, counting down.
GGTGTTGTGCATGAGTGACTATATGTTGAACACAATTTTAACGTATTTGCTGTGGTGCTCAAAGCACCCAAAAAAAGAAACCGGCAATACTGTTTTTATTTACTTTTTTTTTTGTTACAAAAATTGACCTGACTACCCATAACAGTGTGAAATGTACTTGAGGCACTGTTAAACAAATTAAATAAGATTTAAGATCACATTCAGTTGTGCTTTGTTTTATTCAATATTTATTTATTTGAGGTTTTTACAAATATAAATACAATGTACATTTTCCTTATTTTTTAAATAGGTATATTTTCAACTCACTGGAGTAAGAATTGTATGGATTTTCAACAAGAATATCTGTGTTTGTTGAAGTTATAAATGCATGGCATTCAATTAATAATTATATGTTTATTCAACAAGAATATCTGCATTTAGTGAAGACAGAAATACATGGCATTGAAACCAGAATTTCTTTGTTGGACTTCCAGGATTATCCTACTTAGGTGAACAGGAAGATCCAAGTTGGCAGAACTCTTGTCAGAACTTGTAAATCTTAGTTAGGTCAACAACAGTAGGCAAAAGTTGAGATTACTCAAAAATCTCTTGCATCATGTTGCCTTGATATTTTAAGTTTTCTCAACGTTTTCTTTTTACCGTGTAAGCTCCTGGCTCCAAAAAAGCTTGGTTCTATCACTAGTTTTCACATGCATGTATTTAAACTTGTTCAGACAGAAAAGTTAAAAAGCTCTCCTCTCTCATCCCAAAGCACCAAATAGGGACTAACAGGGCTCTCTCTAATACAATGGATATAACATATTGTCTAAGACGAATGCAGCCTGTTGTGGTCTGACGCGTTCACAATATTTAAATCCAAGCCTGTGCTGAGACAAACAGCGTGTTACTTATGAAAGAAAAAGTAATGTACCCCAGCTTTAATTCATTCATTCACAGAGCAATGAGAGCGCATGCGCCAGTTCAAACCCCAGCCTGGACCAATCAGCGCGCGCACTCACGGTCCTCCCGGTGTTAGCATAGCCTAGCCGTATCCACAGTTTTACCCCAGTTTTTGCCCATTATCCGCATTGTAAACACAGACAGAGGAGTAAACCCCACCGTGAAACACCCAGAACGCTAACCTGACAACTCGACACCGATCACACGAGGTGAAACTTCAGATAATCTCTGTTTTGAAGCTTGCGTTAGCATTTGTTAGCTAGCTCTGCGCGGCTAACAGCAACAACATGGGACCCAAAACACGCTGAGCCAAACTTACAGCTGTTCCATTCATGTTTGAAGATATTTTTCAACGTCATACCGTTATAGCGAAGGCTCACATGACTCAGATGCTTATGAAATTTGAAGATAATTATTTATTAAAGCATTAGACTAGTCATGACTGCCCTAGCAATATGTTGGCAACCCATAACTGTTAGCATAATATTAGTGAAGAAGATGACATAGTCTGGGATCGCGTCTTTAATTCAGACAGAAGACATGTTTTATTGTCGATGGTAGAGACAGCACGAACAACAGATACAAGAGAATGCAAGTGTATTATACAGAGCGGAGGCATGGAGACCTCCAATCAGCAGCTTCCACGATGCCATGTAGCTTGGCCTTCAGATAGACAAAACAAGGGAAAAGTACAGGCTTCTGCACATTGATAGAATGATGAGTTTAACTTTAACAAAAGTTGCTTCAAAGTGTTATGAAATCTCATATTCCCCCCTCTGTTCCCAGACTATGTCATCTTCTTCATTAGCTATGAGTTCATTCATTCTTAGATTAGGCTAGTTTTATACACAGGACAACTCGCAATAAGGGAAACATTGAAGCTGTGGACTTATTGCCTAAAAACATTAAAAAAGTAGTTTTATTAAGTATGCAAAATATAGCATGTTAACAATTATATGAAGACCTCATGCTGTGGTCTGATTTGTTGTTCTTTGATTAGAGTTTCTGTTGGGACAAAACAGACTGACCAGACAATAAATATAATGACATGTCTTTAAACGGCGGTGCCTCTGTGTCTTGCAGATGACCGGCTCTAACGAGTACAAGCTGAGTGCGGCGCCGGAGGATGGGGTGTCGGCGGTGAAGTTCAGTCCCAGCGCCTCACAGTTCTTGCTGGTGTCGTCCTGGGACAGCTCAGTGCGGCTCTACGACGTCACGGCCAACACGGTCCGCATGAAGTACCAGCACTCTGCACCCGTCCTCGACTGCGCCTTCTATGTAGGTTTCTGTTAGGACAAGCTACATGTGTTGTTTATGACAAAAGAATTAGGTCTCCCAGCTTTAGTCCCACTGCCACTCTGTTTATACCTTAGTTAGAAGCTCACACACTCATAACTTATTAGAAAATAGATATCATTTGCCCTCTACACTCTCAAAAACATGTCTGAGGTTAGGGACTACTTTTTGAGCCAGCTAAATCTCCTTAACAACGGTTGCTGTGACGTTAATGTTGACATGCACACACAGAGGAGAAAAGCCAAGTTTTCCTGCATTTAACTGGTGAATTTGACAAAACAATACATTTTTAACAGGATTAGTAACTAGATTCAACATCCTGCTGCATCACAGAACTGTAATAGTACCTTTTATAACAGGAATTATGAGTTTATTTGCATTGTGTGTGTGTGTGTGTGTGCTTGCCTCTCATACTTGGCCATGTGTTTCCCCCACAGGACCCCACACACTCCTGGAGCGGAGGCTTAGACGCTCAGCTAAAGATGCATGACCTCAACACAGACCAAGGTAAAAGAAAAAAAACAAGATCAACTGAAGAAATGCGAAGCTAGCTGTTTGGCACTGTACGCTATCCCAGAACTAGCATTTTTGTAACATTGAGGACTATGGGGAATCATTTTTATCAGAGATTTTTTGAGAATTTTGACCTCGGCGCGCAAACTGGAGAAAGGCTAAAACTATTCATTCCCATCCAGTTTTTTATGGCTTGATCTTTGTAATTTACAAATGTTTTTCTTCTTTCCACAGACACGATGGTCGGTAGCCACGATGCCCCGATCCGCTGCGTGGAGCACTGTCCCGAGGTGAACGTGATGGTGACCGGGAGCTGGGACCGATCTGTGCGACTGTGGGACCCACGCACCCCCTGCAACGCTGGCACTTTCACCCAGCCAGAGAAGGTAGAGAGGGGAGACTGTTTAACCAGTGCAAGGTCCTTCTTTAGTCTCTCTTGGTCCTGGTTCTATCAAGGCCGAGCTGGTACTAAAGTGTTCTGACAATGATTGACTAAGAGTGCTAATGGAAGCCATGGTTACCAAGGAATTTCCCTGGATTCTGGTTTTCTGTGGGTAGGTTGCTAGTATACAGTATCACCGTGTGTGTGGAGAGAAAGGAAAAACTCTCTGAACAATTGTAAAGTGCTTTGGTTGACCTTGGTCTGTAAAATGCGCTATATAAATAAACCTTACCAGATATAAAGTATAAATGAAACACAACCAGGTAGAGCCGAGTTGCGTAGGGCTGGGCTGATGGAAATGGGGCATTTGAAGGACTAGTTTGGTCTTTCACACATTCCTGATCTCTGGTCTCTGCGGGTTTCAGGTCTACACTCTGTCCGTGGCGGGGGACAGGCTGATCGTTGGAACAGCCGGGAGGAGAGTCCTGGTCTGGGACCTGAGAAACATGGGGTACGTGCAGCAGAGGCGAGAGTCCAGCCTCAAGTACCAGACGCGTGCCATCCGTGCCTTCCCCAACAAACAGGTACCAGTAACCACTCACACCAGGAAGACAGGCTCTGTTATCTATTAGCCATCATTCTGAGATTATGTAAGATCATTGTTCATGGTTGTGTGAAGCCATTTCTTGTCAAATAAACAAGTTTTTGACTACAGAAGTTTTCATCCCTGGAAACGGAGAGAGCAGAGGGAGGGAGGAATGGAGAGTAAAGAAACAGGGAGGATAGAGCAGGACTGTCTCTTACTGAATGTGAAGTGTCATCCATCATGTGACCTATGTGTAAAACTGTGTGCGTCTCTCTCTCTCTCTCTGTTGTTTTTTTGCGTTGCCCCATGACAGGGTTATGTGCTGAGCTCCATCGAGGGCCGGGTGGCGGTAGAGTACCTGGACCCCAGCGCCGAGGTGCAGAAGAAGAAGTACGCCTTCAAATGTCACCGTCTGAAGGAGGAGGGCATCGAGAACGTGTATCCAGTCAACGCCATCTCCTTCCACAACACGCACAACACTTTCGCCACAGGTTAGCGCTTTGCCCCCACACACCAGCAAGCCTCCTGACTCTGCCCCCACACACCAGCAAGCCTCCTGACTCTGCCCCCACACACCAGCAAGGCTCCTGACTCTGCCCCCACACACCAGCAAGCCTCCTGACTCTGCCCCCACACACCAGCAAGGCTCCTGACTCTGCCCCCACACACCAGCAAGCCTCCTGACTCTGCCCCCACACACCAGCAAGCCTCCTGACTCTGCCCCCACACACCAGCAAGCCTCCTGACTCTGCCCCCACACACCAGCAAGCCTCCTGACTCTGCCCCCACACACCAGCAAGGCTCCTGACTCTGCCCCCACACACCAGCAAGGCTCCTGACTCTGCCCCCACACACCAGCAAGCCTCCTGACTCTGCCCCCACACACCAGCAAGCCTCCTGACTCTGCCCCCACACACCAGCAAGCTCCTGACTCTGCCCCCACACACCAGCAAGGCTCCTGACTCTGCCCCCACACACCAGCAAGGCTCCTGACTCTGCCCCCACACACCAGCAAGCCTCCTGACTCTGCCCCCACACACCAGCAAGCCTCCTGACTCTGCCCCCACACACCAGCAAGGCTCCTGACTCTGCCCCCACACACCAGCAAGCCTCCTGACTCTGCCCCCACACACCAGCAAGCCTCCAGTCTCTGCCCCCACACACCAGCAAGCCTCCAGTCTCTGCCCCCACACACCAGCAAGCCTCCTGACTCTGCCCCCACACACCAGCAAGGCTCCTGACTCTGCCCCCACACACCAGCAAGCCTCCATGCAACCCAGTCCTCTCGCCCCCACACACCAGCAAGCTCCGACTCTGCCCCCACCACCAGCAAGCTCGCTCTCCCCCACACCAGTCTCCTGACTCCCCCCACACACCAGCAAGCTCTGACTTGCCCACACGCAGCTCCTGACCCCCCCACACACCAGCAAGGCTCCTGACTCTGCCCCCACACACCAGCAAGGCTCCTGACTCTGCCCCCACACACCAGCAGTCTGATTCCCCACACCAGCAAGCCTCCTGACTCTGCCCCCACACACCAGCAAGGCTCCTGACTCTGCCCCCACACACCAGCAAGGCTGTCTACTTTCCCTCTCTGTCTGCTCTCTCTCTCTGTCTGCACTCTCTCTCTGGTTTCTGATTTATCTGGTGTCGCAGATAAAAACTTCTGTCATCAAAAAAACCCTGTTTGACAGGAAATGGCTTCACACAACCATTAACAGTATTCTTCACATTCTGACTGTTCTAAAGCTTCCATGGTTCAGCACTTTGAATTTCCTCGTGTATGAACTGTGCTTTACGAATAACCTCGTCTTTTCTCAGGCGGCTCGGACGGCTTCGTGAACATCTGGGACCCGTTCAATAAGAAGCGTTTGTGCCAGTTCCATCGTTACCCCACGAGCGTGGCGTCTCTGGCCTTCAACAATGACGGCACGTTGCTCGCCATCGCAGCTTCCTACATGTACGAGAAGGGAGACGTCCCCCATCCAGAGGACGCCATCTTCATCCGCCAAGTCACCGACGCAGAGACCAAGCCCAAGTGAGTCTCAGCATCTTTCTCCTCTCTCTCTCTCGCTCTCTGGTTTCTCCCTTGTCTCTTTTTGGTCTCTTGCTAATCTCACTCTGTTCTCTCTTTTGTCTCTACTCTCTAGACTCTGGTATCCCTCTGGTATCCCTCTGGTCTCCCTCTGGTCTCCCTCTGGTCTCCCTCTGGTCTCCCTCTGGTCTGCCTCTGGTCTCCCTCTGGTCTCCCTCTGGTCTCCCTCTGGTCTCCCTCTGGTCTCCCTCTGGTCTCCCTCTGGTCTCCCTCTGGTCTGCCTCTGGTCTCCCTCTGGTCTCCCTCTGGTCTCTAGAATCTGAGAGCTAAAGGGCAGAATATTCTGATGATATCTCTGTCCAATATCCGACACTTCAGAGACAGACATTATGAAGTCTGCAGATCTGAGGTTTTATAGTGCGCTCAGCTCACACTGTCCTCTCCCTCGGTTGAGTTTGTTTGGGAAATGTCCAATTATTACAAAACATGATTAAAGCTGGGGTACCTAACTTAGGCCATGGTTCCACCAGCCAATCTCTACTCTACCTGGTTGTTTCCTTATGCTTTAGTATCTGGTACTGTATCATAGAAACCTACACAAAACAAACTAGTATCCAGGAAATTCCTTGGTAACCATGGCTTCCAGCACCACTCTGGCCAATCACTGTCAGTTAGAACCATAGACTGTAGAGATAGGCTTATCTCCGCCGTTGAAACTTATGTGTGATCATTTTTAAAAACAGCCGCGGGCAGCCCCTCCCACAGGAAAATGTGGAAAAACGTGTTGTGCATGTGTCTGCTGACATGAGCCCCATTCATTTGAAGCGTTCATTCAAAAGTCCACAGCGGCTAAACTAGACTGGTCCAAAAAAATTCCCCCTCATCATTGACAGCATCTGGAACATAGCGTTGATCCTAGAGCCTCCTGTAAAGACGTACGTGCTCATGGACAGAGTCTGCCTCTGGTCTCTCTCTGACCTTTCTGGGCCACACTAGCTGAAAGAAAATAGAAGAACCAGCTGCCGTGTGTCCTTGGGCAAGACACTGATGAGAACCTCCAACTGATGATCATCTGTTTGTTTTTCAGATCGACATGAGGTCAGCATCGTCTCTTTCCTGCATTTCCTGTTTGTTTCATGTCTTTGTTTATATTGTTCTTAATAAAAGCCACTTTGAAAATCTTTTACACATAAATCTGTTGTTGTCATTCAATATATTGTGCGTCGCCCTCGTACACACCGCACGCATCATGTGAAGAGTAGAGACTCGCGTAGAGCTAACGTGAAATAGGCGCCCACCTCTACAGCGAGGACCGTTCTCACCGCATGAGACGAGCGTCTCGCGCTCCAGCCCAAAGTTAGAGCCTTGCATATTTTTACTCGGTGACGGGCAGCTACATCTGTAGTGTCTGCTATTAGAAGTTATACATATATTTATTTGTAATATAGTATAGATTTAAAGTCTAAATATGAACAGTTTCAACCAAAGCTTGTACGTCTTTAAAGAGAGAGGTTTGACTAAAGCAAGTCCATGGCAGGGGTAAAGCTGGTCTAAACCTGGTGCATAGGTCCAATGTACGGATCATCCCTGTCCTTATAGACTCTCCTGCATAATAAAGATAAACTTTATTGATCTCACACTGGAGAAATGTACATGTCACATTTGGCATAGATAAAATCACTCAGATTGTGCAAACATGTTGATGGTTAAAAATATGTCAAAAAATGGCAATAGCAGTGCATGTCATTAGTGACTTATTGTACAGTCTGACAGCGGTGGGGATAAAGGCCCTGCGGTAGCGCTCCTTGGGTGGGAGGTGTTGTTCATGAAGGAGGTGGCTTTGACTAGCACCCTCCTGTCCCTCACCTCCTCCACAGAGTCCAGGGAGCAGCCCAGAGTGGAGCTGGCCCTCCTGACCAGCTTGTTCAGTCTGCTCCTGTGCTGCCCGGGGCCCAGCAGACAGCAGCGTAGTAAATGGCAGAAGCTACCACAGAGTCATAAAAAGTCCTGAGCAGAGGCCTGCTCACTCCGAAGGACCTCAGCCTCCTCAGAAGGAAGAGGCGACTTTGGCCCTTCTTGTACAAGGCATTGGTGTCATGGGACCAGAACCAGAGACTAATGTCACAATATAAAAAGCAGAATCACAGATCTATAAACCAGTTAGCCCACAGCAGTTAGTGTGACTCAAACGGTTACTGAGCTAGATGAGTTTACTTTTACATGTCTATTGGCGCCAAAGTGAGTTTCTGCAAAACTTTGTCCATGAGCACTTCCCTATTGGGCATCATTGAGATAACAGCTTAGCATTGTGAATGTGTATACAGTCTATGATTCAGATCAGAATCTTCAGTGAACATTGAAAACGTGGCTGTATTTTACTGTAAGACCAAAGACATAGAGAAGCTGGAAGAATCATTCCGTGTCCATTTCTGCTTCTGAAACACCGCTGACTTTGATCCAACTCAACTCCAATAAAACGTATTAAAACCACTCTGACCCTTCAAACTCTGCTCTTTTCTCCCATTTAATCCGCTTCATAATCGGATCTTCCCCACAGAGACACAGACCCAGAGCGTCACTTGCTAATGGCTTTTGTCTTCTCTGCATCCTGGAAACCCCATGTTTATCATAATGTTGAACGAGGGTCGTCTTAAGTATGATTGGTTATTGTATTACACAGAACCAGACGCCAAACTACGGGGTCCTGGAGACTCAAAAGGTTTCTGGTAACGTTTAATAAGAGAGCTAATATTGTGAGATAGACCGAATGAGGTCCAAGATGAGTTTGACTGATAACAGACTGGATAATATGCTTTGATCTAAAACCTGATTGAGTAATAGTTTTAAACATTACAATGAAATTATTCATTCATTACATGAAATTAAAACTCAACAGTGTTTAAAACTACAACATGAGTGAGTCCCCTATATTCGTCCAAATGCATATATTTCTCATGCAAGCTTTTTCTTGTGCTCTTAAATGCATGTGAGCTCCATGGTCTGCCCCTGGTCTCTCCAACATGTCTGCCCCTGGTTTCTCCAAGATCTCAGCTCCTGGTCTCTCCAACATGTCTGCCCCTGGTCTCTCCAACATGTCTGCCCCTGGTCTCTCCAACATGTCTGCCCCTGGTCTCTCCAACATGTCTGCCCCTGGTCTCTCCAACATGTCTGCCCCTGGTCTCTCCAACATGTCTGCCCCTGGTCTCTCCAACATGTCTGCCCCTGGTTTCTCCAAGATCTCAGCTCCTGGTCTCTCCAAGATGTCTGCCACATCCTCCAGAAAGTATAGTAACATCCATGAGAGCCTGGAACTTCTGCTCTATGTTATTCTGATCAGTTTGATGTCTTGTACTTACAACTTCTATATTTATAAGATAAGATATTCCTTTATTCGTCCCACAGTAAGCACATTGCAGCAGAGAAAGAAGGAAATACGAGCACTCAGATTGCACACATCAAATAGAGTCTATATTTAAGATCATAGACAATAGAATGAAAAAATAAAATACAAATAAATTCTGGAGCTATAAACAGATACATTATATCATAAACAGATGGATTGTAAAGAAAACCACAAAAACACAGGTATATTTATAATGTCAGGTTTAAACAGTTAAAAATCATAAACATCTCAAAACAGATCCAAAACTCACTCTAAATAACATTTACTTTTATTGTGATGCTGGCTTTAAACCTAAAAAGTGCTTTTATTATGAAAGTGTATCGTGCACAAATGACCACAAATACTGGTGGAGAAACGGGTGCTTTAAAAGGAAAGATAATAAGTAGTAAAATGGTTTTGTTTTATAATTGTGAAAGTTTAGTGTCCAATCTACTCTTTCTCAACCGTTTTGTTTATACTTTTTTGCCTTGAATTCTTCTTCTAAACGCAGCTAGCTTGAGTACGAAGAAACTTAAAAAGCTTTTGAATCGCATTAGCAGAAGGCGTTCAAATAATCTAATTTTGGATTCTACCAAAGGCCGTGAACTCAATTGTAGCCGTTAGCATAGTCGTTAGCATAGCCGTTAGCATAGCCGTTAGCGTAACCTTTGGAAGCCAAGGTATCTCTTCAAAAAGCAGAGAGAAATGTTCAAAATGTGTTGCTATTTCTGAATTACTATAGTTCTTACAGGCTGCATTTACCATGACTTTCGTTTTTGTTTTTCACAGTAAAATGTGGCACAGTTTAACGAATAATAATTTAATATGACTAAACTATTTAAAAATACAAGACCGGCCGACCGACAGATTATTAAGATTATATGCATTTGCTCTTCACACATAAAAAAACACAAGAGCAAAGGCACTGGGGGTGACAAACGTTGTAGTGTTTTCATATTTAGAATAAAACATAGAAAAGTCTGCGTTCCCTTTGTCCCAAAACATTATAAATATGATAAAAAACATGTCACTTCTGCATTTGGGCTGAAGTAACAGGGACCAGGTGACAAGTTGACTTTGTTCTTTGACGACCTGAACTTAGATGTGTCGCTCTCTAGTCTATCTTTTCTATCTCTTGGGTCTCTTTCTCTAGAAACTAGAGTGAGAGACCACTCTAGTTTCTATCTAGTTATTCTCTGGTCTCTCACTCTTCTCTCTCCTCAGTCTCTGTGGTCTCTCTCTCAGGTCTCTCTTTTCTCTCTCCTCAATCTTTGTGGTCTCTCTCTCAGGTCTCTCTCTTCTCTCTCCTCAGTCTCTCTGTGGTCTCTCTCTCAGGTCTCTCTCTTCTCTCTCCTCAGTCTCTCTGTGGTCTCTCTCTTCTCTCTCCTCAGTCTCTCCGTGGTCTCTCTCTCAAGTCTCTCTCTTCTCTCTCCTCAGTCTCTGTGGTCTCTCTCTCAGGTCTCTCTCTTCTCTCTCCTCAGTCTCTCTGTGGTCTCTCTCTTCTCTCTCCTCAGTCTCTGTGGTCTCTCTCTTCTCTCTCCTCAGTCTCTCCGTGGTCTCTCTCTCAGGTCTCTCTCTTCTCTCTCCTCAGTCTCTGTGGTCTCTCTCTCAGGTCTCTCTCTTCTCTCTCTCAGTCTCTCTGTGGTCTCTCTCTTCTCTCTCCTCAGTCTCTTGTGTCTCTGTGGTCTCTCTCTCTCTCTCTCTCTCTCTCAGTCTCTCTGTGGTCTCTCTCTTCTCTCCTCAGTCTCTGTGGTTCTCTCTCTCCTCCTCTGTGTGGTCTCTCTCTCAGTCTCTGTGGTCTCTCTCTCAGGTCTCTCTCTTCTCTCTCCTCAGTCTCTCTGTGGTCTCTCTCTTCTCTCTCCTCAGTCTCTGTGGTCTCTCTCTTCTCTCTCCTCAGTCTCTGTGGTCTCTCTCTCAGGTCTCTCTCTTCTCTCTCCTCAGTCTCTCTGTGGTCTCTCTCTTCTCTCTCCTCAGTCTCTGTGGTCTCTCTCTTCTCTCTCCTCAGTCTCTCCGTGGTCTCTCTCTCAGGTCTCTCTCTTCTCTCTCCTCAGTCTCTGTGGTCTCTCTCTCAGGTCTCTCTCTTCTCTCTCCTCAGTCTCTCTCTCTGGGGTGTGGTGATGTGTGTTACTATAAGTCGCCCGCGTCAGATGCTCAGAGAGATGCTGCTCACGTCTGAGGCCGGGATCCTGGAGTCCTGCTCTGCTCCACAGACTCTGAAGAGCACACAGCAGGAGGCAGGGAACGAGACCGAGGCGCTGAGGGTCTGACCACGCCAACCCCCAGGACCACGCTGACACATCTGCACTGTCACCTGAGGAGGAGTGGGATGAAGAGGAGTGGGATGAGGAGGAGGGGGAGGAGGAAGAGGAGACATCAGTCATAGAAAGGACGAGAATGTTTGTGGATTTCAGAAGGCACTTTGAAAAAGCCCATAGAAGCCAAAAGTGGTGGCAGAGATAGGCGTGACTACATCCGTTAATATTTACAGTCAGACTGAACCCTGGATCTACAGCCTCAGTCCTGGATCTACAGCCTCAGTCCTGGGTCTACAGCCTCAGTCCTGGGTCTACAGCCTCAGTCCTGGGTCTACAGTCTCAGTCCTGGATCTACAGCCTCAGTCCTGGGTGTGTTCTCACAGAGATACACTAGCCACTTTAGCATTAGCCTTTTAAAATGTATCTTCTTTTTGTGCTCATCATTTGTCATAATAATGTCTTTCTAAAGAGCCGCATGAAAAAGCAGATTAGAGGGAAACACCCACTGTGTCATTGTAAATACAGAGGGTATTAGCATGTTGCTTTACAGATGTGTGTTTGCTTCCCCTTCTGCAGAGTCCGATCTGACTGAAGTTTGAACCTTGTTATTCAGACGGTTTTAAGTAAATTAATTTAATAAGGAAGGTCTGCCAGAGTTGTGTGTGTGTGTGTGTATCTGTCTCTGTGTCTGCTCCTCTCTTTCCCTCTCCCTCTGTGTCTCCCTCTGTGTCTCCCTCTGTGTCTCCCTCTGTGTCTCCCTCTGTGTCTCCCTCTGTGTCTCCCTCTGTGTCTCCCTCTGTGTCTCCCTCTGTGTCTCTCTCTGTGTCTCCCTCTGTGTCTCCCTCTGTGTCTCCCTCTGTGTCTCTCTCTGTGTCTCTCTCTGTGTCTCCCTCTGTGTCTCCCTCTGTGTCTCCCTCTGTGTCTCCCTCTGTGTCTCTCTCTGTGTCTCTCTCTGTGTCTCCCTCTGTGTCTCCCTCTGTGTCTCTCTCTGTGTCTCCCTCTGTGTCTCCCTCTGTGTCTCCCTCTGTGTCTCCCTCTGTGTAACACTTCCCACACTCACTTACTTACGTCTCAGTTTCACTTCCAGATTTAATGACGGTCATGAATAAAGCATGGAGTGTGATGGAGGAGTTTGAGGATCTTTGTCTGAGGAACAGGTTTAGACCGAGCCGTAAACGCACTGAGAGACCCACAGGAGGAGGAGGGAGGGGGTCATCTGCTCAAAGACCAAGCCAGGAGAGAGGAGAGAGGAGAGGGGAGAGGGGAGAGGAGAGGAGAGGGGAGAGGAGATGGGAGAGGAGAGGAGAGAGGAGAGGAGATGGGAGAGGAGGGAGGGGCAGAGAGAGGAGAAGTATCTCTATTGCTTCATAGAGCAGGTTCTTCTGTCCATAATTACAAACACAGTCTCTTTAACTTTGATGGTTAAACTAATTCTGTAAAGTTTCTGATCTCCGTTCGCCTCCGACAGCGTTTTCTGCTAAACTGGTGAAGAAACTCGTCCTGGATTTCTCTGACATAATTACACCTCTCCAGCGGCGGCAAATTGCAAATGGCTTTCAGGAGAGTTTGTGTAGGAAGTTGCCATAAGCTAACCACTCAGCCACACAGCGCCGTCGAGTGTCCGCGCAGAGAGAGTAATCGCCTTTATTAAAATCCAGGATGTGTTTTTGGTTGGAGAGACAAAATGGTCGCCCAGTCGCGTTCCGAGAGCTCTCCACGGCCTCTTTAGTTAATTTAGTTTGGCTTCGATCTGACCTGGTTCCAACGCAGTCCCACATTTGAACACATAGTTAAACAAGAGCGGCTCATGCATTTACATTGGAAATTAACTTTTAAGAGTTTGTAATTTGAGACGGACACATTATCTCGCTTCTGTTTATTAAAGGGGACGTATTGTGACGGTGTTTGAGGTTTTTTACCAGGAAGATACTACTCCACAAAGTGAGTAACGTCTGTATCATTATTGATTCACGAATATAATGTGTTATATACTGATTAAAGCTGAGGTACGCAATTTAGATGGAAGAGAGGTGAGTGGAAAGAGAGCAGAGAAAGCTGAGAGGAGAGAGAGAGAGAAGAGGAGAGAGAGGAAAGTGAGGAGAGAAGACAGAGAGAGAGGAAAGGAGAGGTGAGAGACCAGAGAGAAGGGAATGAGGGGATATGAGAGGAGAGAGAGGAGAGGAGAGAGAGAGGAGAGAGACCAGAGAGAAGGGAATGAGGGGATATGAGAGGAGAGAGCATGGAACATTCTCGTCTGTTACTTACTGTATCTCTCCTCAGCACCTCCCTCCTCTCCCTCTCTCCTCCACCTTCTGTCTCCCCCCTCCCCTCGCTCCTCTCTCCCCCCATCACCTGCGGCGTGTGTCCCAGCAGCCGCCACAGAGACCTGCGGCTGAACTCCAGGCTCTGGGTCTGGCTGCGGTCCAGGGCGATGAAGGGACAGAGCTGGAAGTCTCCCCTCAGAGTCTCTCCGCTCTGCAGCTTCAGAATGTCCCAGGTCCCAGCACGAGAGAGGAGAGAGCGCACACCGTCCAGGGTAGAGTAGGAGAGGTGGCCTGTGAGAGAGCAGAGAGAGAGAGCACTGAGGTCAGAGAGAGAGATAGCACTGAGGTCAGATAGAGAGGGCAGAGAAAGAGCAGAGATCAGAGAGAGAGAGACGAGAGAGAGAGACCCGAGAGAGAGAGCAGAGGCCAGAGACAGAGAGAGATCAGAGAGAGGGACCAGAGAGTGACCAGAGAGAGAGACTGGAGAGAGAAATCTGAGAGGGAGCAGAGCGAGAGAGACCCGAGAGAGAGAGAGAGATCAGAGAGAGAGACCAGAGAGAGACCAGAGAGAGAGACTAGAGAGAAAGCAGAGAGAGCCACGGTTGGGATTGGGCTCTAAAGTGTCCATACAGTTCCACAGTGAGTTTCCCTTTTGGCAGTCAGAACTACAAACATGGAGGAGACTACAAACATGGAGGGACTACAAACATGGCTGCCACTGGTCGTGTTCCTCGCACCTGAGATCCAGGCAGGCGTCAGGGCGTCTGTGATCCAGCTCACGTAGCCCTCCCTGAAGGAGCAGAGGAAGTCCTGGATCTGGGCCTGGGATACAATCTCGGGCCGGTCCCGCAGAGTCTGGTCCAGCTCCAGGTCAGGACTGAGGAAGAGGAGGCGAGGAATGAAGAGCTGATCACGCACACGCACACCACTCTGCTTCAGGTGAGAGCAGAGGGACTGGGATTTCCTCTGCAGAGAGAGAGACGTGAGAGAACGACCAGAGAGAGACATGAGAGAGACCAGAGAGACAGCAGAGAAAGAACAAAGAGAGACCAGAGAGAGAACAGAGAGAAACATGAGAGAGAGACCAGAGAGAGACCAAGGAGAGACAAAAGAGGGACCAGAGTGGGACCAGAGTGACCAGAGAGTAATTGTAAAGGAAGTACCATAGGGTCAGGTCAAATCTGTGAGAGTAACTGATCATCCCCCAATTATCATAATTACAGGCTGAAATGAAGAGCCACTTCAGGCTGGACTCATTTACATGAAATGTCCGTGTGCTCTGGGTTTGACTTGTGTTAAAACAGTTCTTCTACCTGAGTCCAGACTAGAACCAGAAAGTCCTCTCTCATTAGTCCTGGTCCCAGGTCTCTGCTTCCTGCGGCTCAGAGACTTTAAAGCAGCTCTGTTTGTTAGACTTGTAAATTTCTCCACCAGTGAAATGTTAGTGCCATATAAACCAACTTTGAGGAGCACAGGGACTGGCCTCCTGCTGGTGCCCAGAGTCAGGACTAAACATGAGGAGGCAGCGTTTCAAATCTATGCAGCTAAAATCTGGAACAGTCTTCCTTAACACTAGGAGCGCCCCTAGCGGTCAACTGACCGTCACTCACTTTATTATGCTAATTAGTGTATTCAAAACAAAACGCCAGAAGTTGAAATTTTATGACTTTTACTAGGTACTTGTTGTTTATATTTTGGTGTGTTTTGGTTTTGGAAAAAGTAAAGAAAACAAGATTTACACGTATTTTAACTTTTCTAAACCACAGCCCTTTCTGCTGCCCCATGGAGATACATGGCGCAGGGGCGACTGTTGTCATAGTAACCTTTCCCGGGGGTTTTTCGCGCCTTATAAAAATGTATCAATATGTTGTCATTAGACTCTAAAGGGACTTTTTTATTATTATTTGGGAGAGAGAGAGGAGTACAAAATGAATAGAGCTGCAAGTACACGGTATGAAGGCCTGACAGTGCTTCAAGACATTGAATGAGAACAGTCTGACGGAGGTGAGAGATGTCACATTTTGAGGTAGAAAGTGACAGCGGGGAGAACACCTATAATATTCTAAATCTGAATGTAAACCCATAGTGCATTCACGGCACGGACAGCAGTGTTGTAACAAGTCCAGAAGCAATAACGCACATGACCCGCGTAATGCCAGCCATACGCAGGTGTCTGTGTGCGCGCTGTCGCTCCATTCTGCCTTTTCATTCATCATCAATTACATTATTATATTTATACATACAAGAAGGCAATAAAGCAGAATACAATATCGCAATAAAATAGAACAATTAGATGAACTATCAAGGCAGAGTGCAGATCAGAGTGCTCGTCACCCGCGGACACTGCAGGAGGAGAGGGACTGTGGGGCAGAGGCGGCCCTCATCATATCAATAAGGATATAATTCTTATTTCATCCAGATAACACTGTGTGTTATTCTGCACAGCGCGCACTGCAAGGCAATGATTATAATTTTGTTCTGAGCATAAAGAGCACTGCTTGTCTCAAATAAATACAAATATACATATACATATATTTGTCTTTCTAACGTGTCCCGTGTAAAATTGAAGATTTTACATTGACGATGGTAGCCAAGCTGATGATCTTGTGTCAATACGAATACTATTATTATTATCTAGATAATATTTCCCACGGTGATTTCGGCTGGAAAGAGCAAACAGTCTGGAGATGACGTAAGAAGTAGACGCATATAGCAGCGCGAAGACGTTATGGTCCCGTGCTTTTCTAAACTATAATTTATATTGTTTGAATTTACATATTGTTACTGAGTCAAATATAACATATAGTGACCGACCTTTTACGTGTTTGCAAAGTTACAAAATAAATCTAGCCTGAAAAGTCATCGTAATTTTGATGGATCAGTACACGCACAATGTGTCGTCTTAGTCTTTTATTTCGGCTAGAATTACAATTACTTAGCATATTTAGACAAATAATTTACACAGTTTCATTATGATCACGGTTCCTTTGCAACATCAAGTTCTGGTTTAGTGAACAATCAATTTGGCAAAAGGCTGTATCAGCGCAAAATACATAGCGGTCAACTGACCGCAGGGGGCGGTGCAAGGTATGTTTAGAGCACGGCGGTCCTAGTGTTAAAATGTGAGACAGGCTCCTTCTATGACAATATTTAAATCCAGGTTAAAACAGTTCTGTTTCTGCAACAACTAAAGGATTGTATCTTCACTCTTTGTAATGAACTGTGATTATTTATAATTTGAATATTTATTTTCTTGTTTTGTTCAGCACTTTGTGTATGAACTGTGCTATACAAATAAACCTGCTCTCTACTGTGGTGCAGGACTGACCTTGACGGGTCTGAGTGCGTCCTCCGTCTGCTCCACTCTGGTGCTGAAGCTGGCCTCCTTCTCCTTCTGGTGAATTTGCCAGTTTGAGTTTTGGACACAGACTTTTCCTCTCCAGGTTTTTACATCGATGCAGAAGACGCCGCGGCCTGAAATAAAAATTCTCTTCATTTTTGAAACTCGTTCAAACCCAACGAGAGACCAGAACAAAGACCAGGACAGAGACCAGGGCCGAAACCAGGGCTGAGACGGGGCTGAGACGAGACCGAACCCACAACCTTCTCACAACAGTTTGCTACGGTGGCTGAGAGATGGCGCCAATGCTACCATCAAATTAGCATGAGCTGTTAGCATACGTTAGCGGTTTTGAAATATTAATTTACAAAAGAGAGACCAGAAACAATAGAGAGACCAGAGAGAGAGACCAGAGAGGGACCAGAGAGGGACCAGAGAGGAATCAGACAGAACAAAGACAGAGAGAGAGAGAAACCAGAGAACAAAGGGTCTGACCTGTGAGCACAACTGCACTGATGTCATCTGTGGAGAATTCTTTCTCTTTCTCTGGAACACGGAGGTTGCAGAAAACATCTTCCTTCTTCAGCCCCGTCACTCTCCTGCAGAAAGATACAGGACCACAGCTTGAGACGCACACAGAGAGACAGGGAGAGACCAGAGAGAGAGACCAGAGAGAGACCAGAGAGAGAGACCAGAGAGAGACCAGAGAGAGACCAGAGAGAGAGACCAGAGAGAGACCAGAGAGAGACCAGAGAAAGACCAGAGAGAGAGACCAGAGAGAGACCAGAGAGAGACCAGAGAGAGAGACCAGAGAGAGAGACCAGAGAGAGACCAGAGAGAGACCAGAGAGAGAGACCAGAGAGAGACCAGAGAGAGACCAGAGAAAGACCAGAGAGAGAGACCAGAGAGAGACCAGAGAGAGACCAGAGAGAGAGACCAGAGAGAGAGACCAGAGAGAGACCAGAGAGAGAGACCAGAGAGAGAGACCAGAGAGAGACCAGAGAGAGACCAGAGAGAGAGATCAGAGAGAGACCAGAGAGAGACCAGAGAGAGACCAGAGAGAGAGACCAGAGAGAGAGACCAGAGAGAGAGACCAGAGAGAGAGACCAGAGAGAGACCAGAGAGAGACCAGAGAGAGACCAGAGAGAGACCAGAGAGAGAGACCAGAGAGAGAGACCAGAGAGAGACCAGAGAGAGACCAGAGAGAGAGACCAGAGAGAGACCAGAGAGAGACCAGAAAGAGACCAGAGAGAGAGACCAGAGAGAGACCAGAGAGCTGTCAGTAACCAGATAGAGGAGGTACCTGAGCCTCTGCATAAACTCGGCCGTTGTCTCTGTTCCGTTTTTGGAGGAACTTTCCGAAGATTTGAAGCCGAGAGGAAACACAAAGTGCAGCGCGGAGGTCATGGTCTGGACGAAGGTTCGCACCGAAGGAAGACCAGAAAAACATTATTTCAGTATGAAAATGTGTACAATATCTTCAACAGATGGTCCTCAGCCTCCAGGTGAGGTCTGATCCTGGTGAGGTCTGATCCAGGTGAGGTCTGATCCTGGTGAGGTCTGATCCAGGCGAGGTCTGATCCAGGTGAGGTCTGATCCTGGTGAGGTCTGATCCTGGTGAGGTCTGATCCTGGTGAGGTCTGATCCTGGTGAGGTCTGATCCTGGTGAGGTCTGATCCAGAATCTCAGATCCAGGAGGAACAGTGTGCTGCGGGTCACTGGTTCAGCACTATATACGCTCCATGGGACACTGGAGGATCATGGGAGTTCGCCTTTGTCCGAAGGCGTTTGACCATATTCCCGGGTCCTTCTGGGGGTTCTCCAGGAGTCCGCGGCCCTCTGTGGTCCGAGCTGTCTGGTCTCTCTCTGTTCACGGTGTTGGCCACTATTACTACTACTAATATTACTATTAAAACTATTACTACTAATACCACTACTTCTACTACTACTGTGACTGTTACTACTAATACTATTACTGCTACTACTTCTTCTTAATGCTAGTAATACTACTACTACTGCAACTAATACAACTGCTATATTTACTACTACTACTTGTAACTATAACTACTAACTAAGGTATTAGTATTAGATAGCAATATGGCCTACGTGCAGGACTCTACAAGGACTCTACAAGGACTCCATGTTATGACTATGATGTGACTGTCTCTTTGTGACACGTATGTCTTTTGATGTGTGACGTGACAATGACTATATAAACTGTGTACTGCCTTTATTCTGTCTGAGAGAAAGAAACAGAGTAAACCAGTGGAACTTGAGAGAAACGTAAATAAACTTCCAGAGTTTGGCACACCACGATCCGTCTCTGTCTGCTAAATCCTGACATAACTATCTTGTGTTTTGTCTATACAGTGTATGGTTTTGTCTCTCCTTCCGCACTGCTCTGTCTCTTTAAGAGCCGCTGCACCTCTTTCATGAATTAAAACACACTGTTCTCTGTAACAAACTTATCTTTTAGTTCTAGAAGTTTCCAAACGCGACTGTCGCACGTGACGTGACCACCGCGATCTGTGACGACATACACCTTCAGCGGCGCGAGATCAAAGACAAGTGTTTGTTTACCGTTTTCTGCTGCGATGGCTTCAAACGCACAAACCCCAGCTTTAAGTGCAGGGGTCCTGGTGTGTTGTGTGTCCTGGTGTGTTGTGTGTCTTCATGTGTTGTGTGTCTTCCAGAGCAGGTTTCTCAATAGTTTGACCTTTTTTTTTCCCTCGGAGCAACACGAGACGTAAACAACAGACCACGTGCGCGCAGCTGCAGCGACTCGTGACGCAGTCTATGGACGGCACCGAGAAAGTAAACACGTTAAAGCTGGGGTACCTGACTTTTCATCGTTTCATTAATAATCCATGTTAAGAGTGAGTTTTGTCTGTTACCACAACATGCTGCCTTCATCTCCTTTGAAAACTTGTTTTGTTTGTCTAAGAGCGAGCCACTATTTGACTCTTTTGGGCTGAGTGATCCTCTCTATTTCTCTCACTGGTCTCTGATCTCTCTCTGTTGTGCCTCTCTGGTCTCTCTCTTTGGTGTTTCCCTTTCTTGCGTCTCCCTGTGGTCTCACTCCCTGGTCTCTCTATCTGGTCTCTCTCTTGTTCCCCCCTCTGGTCTCTTTCTCTCTCTCTGGTCTCGCTCTGGTCTCTCTGGTCACTCTCTGGTCTCTCTCTCATCTCTTTGGGCTCTCCCTCTGGTCTCTCTATGGTCTCCCTCTGGTCTCTCTCTGGTTCCCTCTCTGGTCCCTCCATGGTCTCCCTCTGGTCTCTCTCTGGTTCTCTCTCTGGTCTCTCTCTGGTCTCTCTCTGGTCTCGCTCTGGTCTCTCTCTGGTCCCTCTCTAGTCCCTCTCTGGTCTCTCTGTGTTCCCTCTCTAGTCTCCCTCTGGTCCCTCTCTAGTCTCTCTCTGGTCTCTCTCTAGACCCTCTTTGGTCCCTCTCTGGTCCCCCTCTGGTCTCCCTCTGGTCTCCCTCGGGTCTCTCTGGTTCCGTCTCTAGTCTCTCTCTGAGTCTATTTTACATGTCGCGTCCCACATAAATGTTCAGTATCTGTGTTGATCTCGGGTCAAATAATAAAATCGTACATTTCCAACTCATCCTCTTGTTTTTAACCAAAGATAAAGTTTATTCTGAGGAAATGAGAAAACCATATTTAATCCGCCGCAAATGCACAGAAAGAAAACAATATCCGCGGCGAGTAAAGAGGCGCGACATCAGCGGCCGATAGACAAATCATCAAATAACCGTCAATATGTGACCTGCAGAGATAACACTGTCACCTCAATAAAAGCAACACAAAGGAGACCACACACACACACACACATACACACACCCAGATACACAACACACACAGACACAATCACACAGACACACACGCACAATAAAACATGACAATAAAGGAAATAATAAAAATAAATACATATTTTCTTCACTCTCCAGAGACAGAGGCAAGAGAGAAAGACCAGAGACGTGATTCAGAATTTGACCAGAAAAGAAGACCAAGATATTCAAGAGTTCAAATAAACAATATTTAATTCTCTTTACAATTAAATACTAATACAAGAATCTTTAAGCTCCTATCCCTGACTCTCCCTATGAGCTGAGCCAAAAAACTGTCCCCACAGGTCTGTAAACTCTGGAGGTCAGCAGGCGCTCTGTGAAGACCTCCCTGTCCCTGCTCAGACTGACCAACACAGCATAGATTAATCACATATAGTAAATGTGCAAAGGGGCGTGTCGCATCAGGAGACATCATCCTGGGGCCCATACGTAGAAGCGGCAAGATCAGGTCTAGGACTGGTCTTGAACTTTGGTCCAGCAGTGGAGGTGGTCAGCGGCCTCATTCCTCCGCCACATCTCATCAGTTTTCTGATAAAACATCTTGGAGAGAACAGGAAGCTACATTCCTTAATTGTCTATTGTTCTCAGAGTGACACTTGTTTTTAGTTTCTCTCCTGTGGTAGCCGGTCATAAAATGTTCCCATGTGCTTACGTCTGTAGTTTTCCTGCTAGTTTGCGAAACCATACTTTGACCTTTTCCTGGTTTCTGATCAAGTCCCTTTCGACACTAACCATCTAAAACACATTATAGTGAATATAGAGCCCAATGATGAGTAACATAAGGCACACGTGTGTTTAGTACAAACCATATCAAACAACAATGTAATTGATAGTACATGAAAGTACTGATAATAAAAGGTGATCAGCGTGTGCGTGATTTCATTTACAGTATGCAACAAGACATAGACCAGAGAGAGACCACAGAGAGAGACCACAGAGTCCAGAGAGACCAGAGAGAGAGACCAGTGAGAGACCACAGAGAGAGAGACCAGAGAGAGAGACCAGTGAGAGACCAGAGAAAGAGACCAGTGAGAGACCAGAGAGAGAGAGAACAGTGAGAGACCAGAGGGAGATGAAGAGACTCATATCTATAACAATAACCGCCAGACAGGAGTCTGTCTCTGTGGGAAATGACCACTCCTCTCTTCACCTCTCATTAGCCCAAAAATCCCTGTGATTGCTCGCTTGGCTCTCAGTGTAAAACATGTTAAACGTCTTTAATAATTAAATGGACACGGGTCATCACTTCTCCAAACGGGACACTCACTAAAAATGGTGCATAATTTGTGAGACAAATGTTCTTTGGTCTTATTGCTTCATTACTGTTTCATGCACTGGTTCCATTCATCACTGTACTAAAGGTTAAGCAGTCACAGACCTGGACTCGTGTTTAGCTCCATCCAGGGTCATGTCAGACCTGATGGCGCACACTTTTGGGACATGGAGTGAAATACAGAAAAACACATTTAGCAAAATACAGTATGTCTCCTGAGCTGGTGGAGTGTGTGGAGAGTCTCTGCTCAAGGACTTCAGGACCAAGACCTGAGACCAGGACTAGTGTGAGAGGACTTCAGGACAGACACCTGAGACCAGAACCAATACTTTTACACCTAACATGCATTTGAAGGCTCTGAGTTAAAGTGAGGAACTTGTCCCAGACCGGTTTGTTCTGTCGTCACATGACAAAGACAAACAGGTTTCTGGTGTTTTGAATTGTTCGGATGTTTGTTCCAGTTCCTGTTGTCAGCAGAGAAGCAGGTGAGTAAAAGCTCTTAGATTTAATAGGAGAAAAAAAAACATCACTGCAAAAGGAGCAGCGCAGAATCTAGAATCTAGAGTTCTAACATTTATGAATGTATTGTATTGATTTGGCACAGACTGGTGCCTCGCTTGACACAGAACAGATGGCTACAGTAGTTTATCACCACTGCCTCTTTGAGCGTCTACATAAAATGTACAGTGGGGGGGAAGTATTTAGGCAGCCACCAGTTGTGCAAGTTCTCCCACTTTAAAAGATGAGGGAGGCCTCATATACCTCAACCATAAGAGAGACAATAATCCAGAAAATCGCATGTCTGATTTTTTACGAATTTGTTTGCAAATTATGGTGGAAAAAAAGTATTTGGTCACCTTCAAACAAACAAGATTTCTGGCTCTCACAGACCTGTAACTCCTTTTATAAAGGACAACTAAACACCAAATTAACTTTTTTTTAACTCCCTCGCTGTCTGCTTACCAGCTGCGGCAGCTAATTACCAGTAGTGTAAAACCGGTGCGCACACCAGAGTAGCACACCTCTGGAGCTTCGGGTTGGTCGTGCTGTGCGGTGGGGTCGTCTGTGTGGGGCAGACGTGAGTAAAAACTTCTGCATGTGAGTATAGTGTTTATTTGTTTCTTTCGCTGAACCTGTGTCACGGCAGGTGGTGGGCTGCTGGTGTCCGCTTCATGCCCGAGCTTTGTCTTGCGCCGGGTTGATGTTCATGCGAGGTATGGCGCGTTCCGCACAAGTTGGGTTTAAGTGTTTTGTTTATTCTAACAGTTCTGTGCTCTACCCAACAGTTAGCCGCTGCTGCTTGGTTTGGCTCATTAAACCTGTTGTAAATAGTGTTTTGTTTTCCTTCACTGCTATATCTTAAAGATTTTATTAACATTAAATAACCACCGCTACA
Source organism: Knipowitschia caucasica (assembly GCA_964034765.1). Lineage (NCBI taxonomy): Eukaryota > Metazoa > Chordata > Actinopteri > Gobiiformes > Gobiidae > Knipowitschia > Knipowitschia caucasica. Next base: position 9,318,440 of record OZ035845.1, on the reverse strand, counting down.
CCTTCTCCACCGACTCCCACTGATGACTGCTGTCGTTGTGTCCTTGGGCAAGACACTTAACCCCACTTTGCCCAAAGCCCCCACTGAAAGATCAAGGCTATGCTCACACTCAGAGAGCAGCTGTCCTCCTGTGGACTCACCACCTGCAGAGGGTCAGTGAGGGGCTGGTGCTATGAGACTTGGGTGGCATCTCTGATTGCCACCCCCTGACCCAGAAATGGATTAAAGGGTAGAAGATGGATGGATGGAAATAAAAGGTTGTTTTTTATCTATTGGTGTCAAAAATTAAGCTTGTATCTTTTTTAAATTTCTGCTTCGGTCGTGTTTTGTTACCAGACTTCCCTGCCATGCTCTTAGAGGAACCCTAGCCTCCCTTTGTCACACGTGTGCACTAGCGCAGCATCTCGTACCTGGCCAGACGCAGACTGGGGCCCCGTCCCAATACTCGCACTTCCACCCTCGCGTCCCTCATTTGCGCGTTCCCGATAAAGGGTGCGAGTGCGTAGGGTGTCTCCAGGGAGGTCTTTGGCCCCGCCCCCTTTGCGCCCCTGATCCACACTTCGCCGTAGCCTGCATCTATGCGCACTCTGGCGAAGGATATTGCCCATAATTCTTTTCGGTACACACCAAAACGTCGGGAACATGCATTTAAATATACATTTTGAAATATATCTGCAGTATGTGGATAAATAAGTTTTGCTTTGTTACTTTGAAAGAAGCATAAACGTCTGATGAAGAATTACGGACATTGTGTTTTAACAATTTAATAACTTTTTAAATCAAGCGTTCAAATAACATTCAATTTAAACTTTACACTTAGTACAATAATCTTAGAATGTATAAAAACTGACCAGATAGTTAGTTACCCACATTTAACTTAACATTATACAGCTATCTCTAATTAAAAACAACTAATATACATGTATTTTAACGTGTGAGAAGCAATTCATTTTGTTTCCCAAAGGGTCAGACAAAATTACCTTTAATGTTTATAAAGTTTAGGTCTGAAAATGACCATCTCTGACGAGTCAATGACGTAACCTGCACTCAGTGTGCACTGTCCCAATTCTGCCTTTTGTGCACACTTGCAAACTGCGCACTCCAACCCTTGCGCGCACTTCAAACAAATGCACACTTCATAGGAGGGCGTAGGGTGCAGTCTGGGTATTGGGACTGGGCCCCAGGAAGCGTGTCCAAAAGGGGCGCATCCGAGAGAGAGACGCGCATTTATAGAGCGAACCAAATGCCGTGTCTTAAAGCGACAGGCGCGACCCGTTTCAAGCACAGTTTAATTCATATTGTCACAATAAGGAGACAGACCCAGAACCAAGGGCGTAGGTTTGCGTGGGGACCATGGGGACATGTCCCCACCAATATTTGGTGAGGACTAATAAGTCCCCACCAAAATGACATGATGTCCCGTGACCCGGACGGTCCGGGACACATGTCTTCCGTTTGTGCACACGTCGCGCCTCCTCCTCGCCTCCAGAGCAACAGCAGCAGCAGCAGCACGTGACCCGTTCCGTTCTCTGCAGTGATTGGCTGTCTTCTTCAGCGCCAAACTGAAGCACTGAGCGACTGTTTAATTTTTTAAAGTTAGCCAGCGTGAAGCAAGTGTTTTTTTTCGTTCCCTGAGCGTTGTAGCACGTGAGTAATCAGAGGAAAGTACTGTAGATCTATTACCATTCAAAGTACTTACGTTATTTCTAATCTGTCAGCGCACTGTTTAATGTCCCGAGGAGCTCACACGGCACAGAGACAGAACAGAACTGGCTCCAATAAAGAAACAGGTTGGTTGAAAGGCTGAAAAAATACTTATTGTGCTCTTACTATCCAAAATGTATAAGTGGGTGTGTTGTGTGAATCAGGATAAACTAGGGATGAAAATATTCCACGGATCCACGATTTACAACCTTTATCTGCTGATAATGTAATTTCTGTGAAATGTGTGACAGCGGGCACTTGCTGTTATTTGCTCTAAGCACATTCAAGCGATGCACTCGAATGTGCACGTCCTGGTGCAGCTGCTGCCGCTTTGTAATGACAGCCGCGGCGCTCAGTGAAAGCACAGCTCTAACATGGTACCGAGCTCGGACCATATGCAGACAGAACCATGTCTCCCTCGTATCTCCCCCGTTTCTCCCCTGTGTCTCTGACATGTCTCTCCCCTGACTCTTCCCAAAGCGCAACCAGCGCTCCCGAAATTAAAGCTCGGATACCTCAATTTTCCATTGCGTTAACGATGCATGCTGGTTGTGCGCAAAACACACCACAACAGGTCATTTAAGTTTTTATTTTGCTTGAGAGCCCTGTGAGTCATTACTTGCCTTTTTGGGTTGAGAGTGGAATAAAAAAAAGAAAATATAGACAAATCCACACTGTTACTTATTGCCAAACTCTTGTTAACTCATTGTATTGAGAAATACTATGTAACTTTTGACATTGGCCAAGTTATATAAATGATTCTGCAGTTCATGTATATGAATGTCTGTTTTTGATTTTCTATACCTTCTTATATAATTTAGAAAAAATGCCACCTCCACAAAAAAAGATAAAAGATATCAGGAGCTTTTTTAACAGTTGGAAAGTAAGTAAGAGAAAGCACAAGTAATAGCAAATTATGAATTGTGATGATTAATCTTCTGTTAACATACATAGGAAACTCAACCAACAAGAGAGAACAATATAGGGAATGTTGAGGTAGAAGCAACAGGCCCTTCAGTGCATCAGGTGAGGTTGGAATTTTGTAGGTATGCATGGGACTATGAATCGTTGATTGATCGTATATGTCAAACAATGTAGTGAGCTACTCACTGTAGATTCTAATTCAATATTTTCTCCTCTGACTATTAGAACAAATCCTTAACTGCTTCTCATTCAGTCTACAGCTGAGTTTAGTATAGAAGGCAACACACTATTGCAAATATAGTGTGTGATTACACAACAAATTCTGGGGGAGAAACTCTGGACCCCGTGTCAATGGGTGTAGACTCAGGTCGTAGTGAATGTCCCCACCAAGATTGGAACCAAACCTACACCATTGCCCAGAACACATACAGACGCACACAGAGCAAGCAGTCAGCAGGGGGCAACGAGAGCAGGAGGAGTCAGTTAATGTTGTGCTTTTTTGTTATTTGTCTCTTGCGTTTCAATGCAGATTGCAATTTTAGATGAAAGACAAAAATATTGCAATAATATTGTTATCGAAATACTAAACACTCGTTTCAAATATTGCACTAATTTCCACTATCGTCCAGCCCTACAAAGAACTCCTTCCCCCTCCTGAGGCGCCGGACGGTTTGCCAAAATCTCTTTGAGAGCGACCGATAGTCATGCTCCATGGACTCTCCAAATTACTGCAACTGCCCGGGCACGTGGAACGTCACCTCACTGGGGGGGGCACTGAGCTCTTGGGGGAGGAGCCAAATCTTGTGGAGTAGGTTGAGGGATACCAGCTAGAGCTAGTCAGCCTCACTTCCACACAGCTTGGACCCAAATCCTTCAGAGAAGTTCTTGGGAGGCTATTGGTGAGTGGTCCTGACCAAGAAAGTCTGGAGATGGGTCCCCGAGCAGTGCTTTGACACAGGCTTCAGTGTGAAGGAGTCAAACGCTGAGGATAGTATTAATGTTAATGTTCTAGTTTTTTTTAGAATTAATAAACCAATTGGAAAGATGATTGTACTCTTCTCTTTCTTCTTGCACAGATCTCATGATGGCTCCTCACACCTCTCCTCTTCTCTCACTCCTGTTTTTTCTGCTCCTGCCTCGTCCTTTTCAGCTCTACTCTCTGCACAACTGTAGCCTGGACCCCGAAAACCTGAGGAGCGTCAACTGTGATAACCAATATTTAACCACGATACCAACAGACGTCCCCAGATCAGCTCAGTTCCTCTCTGCAAAGAACAACAACTTAAGAAAAGTCAGACAGAACGAGTTAATTGGCTTTGACCAACTCCTAACTTTGAACCTTGGATCAAACCAGATTTCGTTCATTGAACCTGGGGCGTTTTTGCATTCACCGACTTTGACAGAATTAAGTTTCAGAAGTAACAAACTCACAAACTTGACTGAAGACATGTTTATTGGTCTTTCCAGTTTAACCCATCTGCGTTTAGATATGAACCAGATCAAAGTGATTCCAAAGAAGACGTTTGAACCTTTGACAAATCTGCAAGATCTCCATTTGTCCAAAAATAATCTCCACAGTGTGAGTGACCTCGTGACCTCCCTGTTCTACTGTCCTCATTTACAGGTCTTAGATTTAGGAGGAAACAACTTAACTTCCTTTGAGTCCATGGATTTCCCATTTCCTTTAAACATCACAGACCTGAATTTGAGGTTAAATCCTCTGGAGAAGTTCACGCTTCATGCAAACGTTTTACCATGTTTAAAATCCCTCGCTTTGTACAGAATACAATCTAATCTTCAATGGGACGTATTGAACACAAGCTTTCTCCAAAATCTGAAGAGTCTTTATTTCATGAGAACAAACTTTGCTTTCGAAACGTACAAGAAGATTTTCCAAACTGTGACTTCGTTGGGTAATCTCATTCTCAGTCTCAGTAAAATTGAGTATTTTTTGGACAGAGGTTTGTTGGACTTTGTCTGCGCGACCCCATCTTTCCAAAAGTTAGATCTAAGTTACAATGAATTATCAGTTATTAACAGCTCTTGGTTCATACCATGCTCCAACATTACTGACCTAGACCTCTCAGGTAACTTTTCATTGAACCTGCCTTCCCTCCATATGTTGAAGCATTTGTCCAAACTCAGTATTGAAGCTTATCATTTAGAGCGAGTCCCAGAAACCCTCAGAAACATGTCCAGTCTCACTGCTTTGTCCCTTTCTGGAAATCATATCCCACTCCTTGATTGTTCTGACTTTTCTGGTTTGTGGCGGTTGACGAAGCTCGATCTTAGTTATAATCATCTAACTGAACTGGACAGCTGCGTGTTCCACGATCTTCTGGGACTTCAAGAACTTAATATAGAACATAACTTTCTGACTAGTTTGGATGATGATTTCAGTCTGGCTTTGCTTAATTTTCTTGTTTTGAGAGCAGGTGATAACATTGATAATCTTCAAGCTGGAGTCTTTAAAAACATGTCACATCTGAGAGAGATGACTGTAGGGAATGGTTTGATTGTGAGTGATGGGGCTTTTGGCGGACTGACGAACCTGAGGTACTTGAATTTAAAAACTTTTATTTTAGACCACTCACTTTTCAAGGATTTGCATTCACTGCAAACATTGATCCTGGATAGCAGTTCCACCCTGTGTTATGAACTACCACAAGATGTTCTCAAAGGTTTGGTGAATTTAACCATGTTTTCATCCAGTAGATTCTTCTGCCAACCTCACCCTGAAATGTTCACATACACACCTCGATTAATAAATCTCAGCATCACACACAATAACAACTGGAATTTTTCTGAACTTAATCTTTTAAAGCCGCTCAGTGAACTCCAACAACTGGACTTGTCCACAAACCACCTTAAAGTGTTGGACTTTCTCTCAGGAACAAATCTATCAAAACTAGAACGACTGATCTTAGCTAAAAACGAGCTAAAGATCATAGACGAGTCCGTTTTCAAGAGGCTTCCGTCACTGAAATATCTGGACTTATCGGACAATCCGTTTGTGTGTGACTGCTCCAACGCTGACTTCATTTCCTGGGTGGTGAATAACACACAGGTCTTTGTGGCCGATGCTTTTCAGTACAAATGCTCGTATCCACTGTCTCAGAAAGACCAGCTGTTGCTCAGCTTCAATGTCCAGTCGTGTTGGGAGTCTGTGAGCTTCAACTGCTTCATCACCAGCTCCTCTCTGGTGCTGGTCACTCTGCTCTCATCGTTCATCTACCACTTTCTCAGATGGCAGCTGGTCTATAGCTACTACCTCTTCAGAGCCTTTCTGTACGACGGGAGGAAGAGGAGACAGGGCTGTGCTCACGTTTACGATGCTTTTGTTTCGTACAACGTTCACAACGAGGAGTGGGTTTACCACCGATTGGTGCCAGAGCTGGAGGAGCAACAGGGATGGAAGTTATGTCTGCACCATCGCGATTTCGAACTAGGTGAATGCTGTTCCAAAACCGTACTGTGGTCATGGTGAGAGGGATGTCCACTGTCCAGAAATGTTAATAAATATCCTTAAACGTCCCGGATCACCACTGTCCATGGACCGTCCAGCATCGACAAGGAGGTAAGTGTTTAGAAGGAGACGATGATGACCACCCTGCACACGTGAAGATCAGAGCAGACGAAAACAAACAGAGTTTGTGGCACAAAGTGTGGAATTATAGAAGAGTCAATATGGACACATCAAGCCCAATTTTAAAGCCCAGAACAGGCTGAATACAGTTCAAAGGGTTTTATACTCCAGGTAGTCGGCTCCTGGACAAGTCCATTGAACTAAAGTGGCTCTCTTATTAAAGAGTTTGGACTCCCCTGGTTTAAGAACGGAGCAAGACTTCTTTACTGTTGCTCTACATCTGTTCATGTCTGTTTCAGGGAAAGCCATCCTGGAGAACATCACAGACGCCATCTACAGCAGCAGGAAGACTCTGTGTGTGATCAGCCGCCGTTACCTGCAGAGCGAGTGGTGCTCACAGGAGATCCTGGTTCAGTCCTGCTTCAGTCCTGGTTCTGTCTTGTTCTGTGTCCTCTGTAGCTTCCGTCTGTTCGATGAACGGAAGGACGTCTTGATCCTGTTGTTTCTGGAGGAGATCTCGTCTGCTGAGCTCAGTCCGTTCTACCGCATGAGGAAGCTGGTGAAGAGCCGCACGTACCTGAGCTGGACCCAGACCCGGAGGCACAGGGGCCTGTTCTGGGAGAGGGTCCGACAGGCCCTGGAGTCTGAGAACGATCCCACAGAGACCAACGGCCTGCTAATTGCTAACTTTTAGCACACCAAGCCTCGGCAATCGAAGATGGCGCCCTATACATATGAGTGGTTTGTTTTCAGTGGCGCATATGCCGGCACGGGGACCAAGAGATCTGCGGAACTCGCTCATATTTGGGCATCGTCCGGTCCTCCTGGTTCTGCGAAGTGGACAAGCTCCCATGATGCTTTGCGCCAAATACATGTGTGTGGCTTTCTTGCACGTGCACAGAGGAGCTTGGCCGTGCTTTGACCAATCAGAGCTGCTAGAGCAGGAGTTAGAGCGGGAACCAGACAAGCAGAGTTTGTGGCACTAAAGGGTAGATTTGAAGAAAACCGAAGGATTTAAGAAGAAAAAAAGTTCAGGATAACATGGAACACTAAAATCCCCACAAAATCCGACCTTTGTGAAAGCTGTAGGTTCTCTGTCAGCTGAGGTTGAGTTGTTTTAGTTTACATTAAAGCTGCATTACCTCACTTTATTTTTGTATTCATTACAAAAATTCAATCCATATGCATTGGGATATACATCCTTTTGAAGAAAAAGCTGCGCAGATTTGTACTGGTGTAACATAGTTATCTAGAGTGCAATTAAATCCATGTAAATTGTGGACACAGCGCCATCTTCTGGCGTTCGCCATACCTGCATCCTTAGTTCGCGCAGAAAGTCCTGAGTTCTTTCACTGTCTGGAGAACGCGAGACGAGGTAACATGTCCGTGAATTTGTGCGGACAGAATTATTAGTTTACTCATGTGTAGCCATTGAAATGCTAAGCAAGTAATTAATTGTTGTGTAGTATTTATTTTTTATTTAACCGTGATTCTCTGCCGGAGAATCTAGCTTAGTGTGCGGCTAACCGATGTCTCTTTGCAGAACGAGACAGAGCACATGAGAGTTCACACAGTTTATTGTTATCTGTATTGTTATCTGTGCAGGTATGTAATGTTTAAGGTGTTTTTCTGTACATTTATGTTTGTATTACTGATGGTTAAAGGCAGTATACCCGTTTCTGCAATGTTTGAATGTTTAGCACCGCCCCCCAACTCCCTCAATGGCTTCTCATTTCCCCTACGCTCTCATAACACATTAGAATATATTCTAATATTTAATTATAATTTTTTATTATACAGCTCCTCACAGCAGCAGCACTCCATTGACTTGAATGTAATTCTTCCGATCATTTTTTCTTGATAACAGAACTCTCAAATCAATAATGACCGCAGCCCCAATGCAATCTCTGTTTGTAATTCAGGTGTGTAAAATACTGCCATTACTTTACTATCAGCGCCTGTCACTACACTGTGCAGTTTATTGAGCCACGCTCAATAAACAAATACATATCAATCAACACCATTAAACGTTAATCGGACAATACATTATACATATACATCCTTTACACACATGCACGGACAATTTCAGAATTTGCTGTCAACATTTTCATGACAAAAATACTGTTTTAAAGTGACAAAAAGCGATTGCGAAAAACCCGGAAGTTACCATGAAACAGCTAGCTAGCTTAGCTGTTACCTGCCTAGCACGACATTTCCGCCACAAAATACATTTCGAATTATAAGGGCTGTCTAATATTCGTTCGAATATATATATTATATATATAATATATACATTTTTTATTTTAGATTTATATTCGAATTTTGAAGTCGAAGCCCTGATGTTAGCAGCGCTGTAGGGGCTAGAGGACGCAGGCTGTTCGCTGCTTGTTCTGTGAGCGGAGGAGAACGAGCGTCCCGCTAAGACTCCAGCACTTTTCACTGCTTGAATTTCATACACAGTGGAATCAATGACCTCAAGTTTTCAATTAAATTATGTATTATGATACAACTTGTATGTATAGTAAAAAGCATTTTTATGAACTACTTAGAAAAAAAATCGGGTATAGCTTCTTTAAATGTGCGTTGCACCATTTAGATAAAGTAGTTGTGACACATACATTTCATACATAATTGGTAGCTAGAAAAAGGTATTATTTGGTAAAAAGAAATTTCATGATTGTTTATTATAATCCACTATACGATCACGAGAACTATTTACAATGCTATATTTGGTAAAAAGGCATTGTATTTTTATTTTATGTGTAATATTGTAATTGTTTTAAATATTGTAAGTATGCAAATTAGGTATACAGTTGAATTACACTGTCTGGAGAACTCGAGACGAGAACGAGAAAAAGTGTGGGCCCGTAAAAGGGGAAAGCGCGGAGGCCTGCTCGTGCGTCTTAGGAGGAGAGGAGCGTGCACGGCTCTCCCCGGCATTTTTCTCTCCAACGTACGCTCACTGGGCAATAAGATGGACGAACTCAGCCTGCTCATGAGAAGAAACAAGGACTTCGCCACATCCTGTGTCCTCTGCTTCACTGAGACCTGGCTAAATGAGCGGATCCCGGACTGCGCTCTGGAGCTGCAGGGCTTTGGGCTGTTCCGCGCGGATCGCCATTGTGCGCTCTCAGGGAAGAGCAGAGGCGGTGGGCTGTGTTTCTACGTCAATACAAACTGGTGTAACGATGTGACAGTGATCTCCAAGCACTGCTCTCCTGCTCTGGAATATCTTTTCATTCATTGTAAACCATTTTACTCTCCTCGTGAAATTGTTTAATTCATTCTTGCCTCTGTTTACATACCGCCATGCGCGGACGCAGAGCAAGTACTGTGTATGGAACGTTTATACCCGGACTCTCTGATTATTATCCTGGGGGATTTTAACAAGGGAAACTTGAGCCAGGAATTACCCAAATACAGACAGTTTATCAAATGCCCGACCAGAGAGGAGAACACTCTGGATCACTGTTACACCACCGTGCGCGGAGCTTTTCGCGCTGTTCCCAAGCCAGCCCTCGGCTTCTCAGATCACTCCATGATACATCTGGTTCCTGCTTACAGACAGAGACTAAAGCTCTCGAAACCTGCAGTGAGGAGCTCCAAAGTGTGGTCTGATGAAGCTGTGGAAGAGCTGCGCGCATGCATGGAATCTACAGACTGGGACCTTTTCAGAGCTGCCACAGATAGTTTGGATGAATACACGGACACTGTGACGTCATACATTCACTTCTGTGAGGATAGCATCATTCCAACAAGGACCAGGGTCATCTATAACAATGACAAACCCTGGTTCACTGCTAAACTCCGGCAGCTCAGGAAAGCAAAGGAGTCTGCTTTCAGGGAGGGGGACCGCAGCGGCTACAAAGCAGCTAAATATCAGTTCAGGAAAGAACTGAAAGCAGCCAAGTCCCGGCACAGAGAACGACTACAGGAGCAGTTTGGTAACAACGATACTGCTTCTGTCTGGAGGGGCCTACGGGAGATCACCAACTACAAACCCAAAACCCCCCCTGTGCTGACGACCACAAGCTAGCTGACGAACTGAACTTATTTTTCAGTCGCTTTGATGCTGCCCCTGACACCTCTCCCTCCCCCACCCCCCACTACTCTAACGACCCACCCATCAGCCCTGCCCCCAGCCTAACAATAGCCTCTAAAGAGATTAAACAACTCTTCTTGAGGCTGCACCCCCGCAAAGCTCCTGGCCCGGACCACGTGTCTCCGGCCACTCTGAGATACTGCGCCAGTGAGCTTACTCCTGTGTTCACGGACATTTTCAACACCTCTCTGCAGTCCTGCCATGTCCCGGCCTGCTTCAAATCCTCCATCATTGTCCCCGTCCCGAAGAAGCCCAGGATCACAGGACTCAATGACTACAGACCTGTAGCACTTACGTCTGTCGTCATGAAGTCATTTGAACGCCTGGTTCTCTCCCATCTCAAGTCCTTCACCTTCCCCCTCCTGGACCCCCTGCAGTTCGCCTACAGAGCCAACAGATCTGTAGACGACGCCATTAACCTGGCCCTCCACCACATCCTACAGCATGGACTCCCCGGGGACCTACGCCAGGGTCCTGTTCGTGGACTTCAGCTCTGCCTTCAATACAATCCTGCCATCCCTGCTCCAGGACAAGCTCTCCCAGCTCAACGTGCCCGATTCCACCTGCAGGTGGATCACTGACTTCCTGACGGACAGGAAGCAGCGAGTGCGTCTGGGGAAGAATGTCTCGGACTCTCGGATTATAAATACAGGAGCCCCACAGGGCTGTGTTCTTTCTCCCCTGCTCTTCTCCCTGTACACCAACCACTGCACCTCCAGCCACGACTCCGTGAAGCTGATCAAGTTCGCGGACGACACCACCCTCATTGGACTCATCTCCAACAACCATGAGTCCGCCTACAGGAGGGAGGTGGACCGGCTGGTGTCCTGGTGCAGTGGTAACAACCTGGAGCTGAACGCCCAGAAGACAGTGGAGATGATTGTGGACTTCAGGAAGAGCACTGTCCCCCCGCCCCCACCCTCCGTGATGGACTCCCCCATCACCTCTGTGGAGTCCTTCCGTTTCCTGGGCACCACCATCACCCAGGACCTCAAGTGGGAGCCGACCATCAGCTCCCTCATCAAGAAGGCCCAGCAGAGCATGTACTTCCTGCGGCAGCTCAGGAAAGCCAAGCTGCCTGCACAGATGTTGGTGCAGTTCTACACGGCCATCATCGAGTCCATCCTCACCTCCTCCGTCACAGTGTGGTTCGCTGGAGCCACAGTCAGGGACAAACAGAGACTACAGCGCATTGTGCGCTCTGCAGAGGAAGTGATCGGCCGCAGCCTTCCATCGCTGCAGGACCTGTACGTCGCCCGAGCTTGAGGCCGGGCTGGTCGTATCACAGCCGACCCCTCTCACCCTGCACATGGACTATTCCAACCACTCCCCTCAGGCAGAAGGCTGCGGTCCATCAGGACTAGAACCTCCCGCCACAAGAACAGTTTCTTCCCCTCTGCTGTTGGACTCTTGAACACTTCTTAACCTGTCCCCCCGCCCTTTATAAAGTCACTTTACTGCCCATCACACGTCACTTTACTTCACTGTACTGCTGTCACTTTACATTGTGTGCACCATGTGCACTTGTATATTGTAAATAGTAACTGTAACTCTATTTTAAATTTAAATGTATTCTTTAGAAGTGTTTTTTATTCTTATTTTTATTATATCTTTTTGACTGTTGCACTGAGCCAAAGCAATTTCCAAGTCTGTGACCTCCTGTTACTTACGTGGCAATAAAAAATATTCTGATTCTGATTCTGAGACAGAGCACATGAGAGTCCACTACCAGTTATTCACAGACTTTATTGTTATTTGTGCAGATAATATACGCAACTACTACAGCAATCCCAACAGTCTCCATGGGTTATTGAAGAGAAGGCAGGACACCGGTCACAATGGCGTGTCATTTTATTTTAGGTCGAGTTTTCATGCAACAAGGAAGAGAATGTGTTTCTGGTCCAGATTGTGACCAATCACAGCGCACCTCTGGCCCCCACTTTCTTGAGAAAATCTACAGGTCTCTTGTTAGCACAGACAGCTAAGATAAACAAGCGGCGGAGGCTAACCTGAAGCTGTGTCTTCGTTAGTGGTTACTGCTTACACAGCGAAACAGCCATCCAAAAGAAAGTCTCGTTCCTCTGCGCTTCCCGGTTCTATCATTCTATGGTCACGCCATCCACGTTCAAATGTGCGATCCATATTGTGAGACGTGAGCGCTGTAAACACATAAGCACAGGCTGAGTGGGGGAGGTGGGTAGCTTCGTGAGTGCGAGCAGAAAGAGTGAGGCCAGCGCTCACAATTGAAAATTTCACAACGTGAGTTAGTGCAGCTTTAAGTCCCGTCTCTGTGTGGTTAATTTTCCACAGATTTGGTGGAGGTTGTGAGGCTCTGGGCGCACCATTGCTCTGGTTGTTTTGAAGGTGTTTCTTTTGTTTCCTTTTTTGGCGTGAGAGCAAAATGGTATCTGGGAGCGGGCACATTCCAGCAGGCTGGAGAAGTGACCGGTTCGGATACTCTTTGCTCTCTCACTATTTTTCATGTGTGACTGTTTTAAAGTTGAAATGTATTTTTCCCTGTCTGTAGTTCAGGGATTTCGCACGTGTGATTAATCTCTGCCGACGGAAGCTAGTTCCCGGTGTAGCAGGCCAGTTTAAACTTCCGCCAGAATATACCCGGGGTTAAAATAACCTAGGCCAGAATATTCCCCGGGGTATAAACTGGCCTAGGTTAGTTTAACCCCCCATAGGCCAGATTAACCCCCCCTTTCATTTTATATAATAACAATAAAATACAAGCAACATTTTATTCATTAATTTATTTCTTACTAAATACATTTAGGAAAAGATATGGTTTATGAAATGAACTATTCTATATAAAACTTTAACAATGATAAAACAATAACAATCTCCTAATACTCCCGTACTGTACTTTACAGTACCATACAGCAATATGCCCATTTTTTAAGGAATCCTTATATTGAATACAAGTTTATTTAAATATAAAACAATTTACAGAAAAAAAGGACTGCCCAGTTAATAATAATAATAATAATAATCTTTATTTGTATAGCACTTTTAAAAACAATGTTTACAAAGCGCTGCACAGTCAGCATGATAAACAATAAAAACAGTCATAATACAAGGTCAAAATAATTAGATACAGAAACACAAAGCAAACAGAGCAAACACAAAAGAGACACAACAAAGACAAAGCAGACATTAAAATACAGCATGTGAAGTTTAAAACTAACAGTTAAAAGCTGTTTGATAAAAGTGGGTTTTAAGAAGAGATTTAAAAGAGGATACTGATGGTGCTAGCCTTATCTCCTCGGGCAGGTCATTCCAAAGCCGAGGAGCCCGGACAGAGAAGGCTCGGTCACCTTTCGTCCGGAGCCTCGACCTTGGAACAGTCAACAGGGACCTGCCCGAGGATCTAAGGCTGCGGGGGGGCTCGTAGGGGGTTAAAAGTTCAGAAATATAGCTTGGTGCCAGACCTAAACGAGCTTTAAAAGTAATCAGTAAAATCTTAAAATCAATTCTAAAGCGCACAGGGAGCCAGTGGAGAGACGCTAAAACAGGGGTGATGTGCTCCCTTCTGTTAAAACCAGTGAGAAGTCTGGCTGCTGCGTTCTGGACCAGTTGGAGGCGGGAGAGGGATTTAGCGTCGAGATTGGAGAGGAGGGAGTTGCAGTAGTCGAGGCGGGAGAAGATGAGGGCGTTGACGACTTTATGGAGATCGGGAGGAGTGAGAATGTTTTTAATCTTTGAGATTGTGCGGAGGTGATAGAAGCAGGTTTGGGTGGTTTTATTGATGTGGGAGCGGAAGGTGAGGTGAGAATCGAAAATGACACCAAGGTTACGGGCGGAGGGAGTGATGTTTGAGGATAGGGGGCCGAGGTGGGTTTGGATGTGGGATATAGATGGAGGCGGGTTGATGAGGAGGACTTCAAATTTGGAGGTGTTGAGTTGAAGGAAGTTATGGGCCATCCAACGGTTCACATCGTTAAAACAGTCGACCACAGCAACCAGACTTCCAGGGTTGTTTGGTCTCAGCGGGAGGTAGATCTGTGTGTCGTCCGCATAGCAGTGGAAGGACACGTTATGACGGGCCATAACGTGTCCTAGGGGGAGCATATAAATAGAAAATAAAATGGGACCTAAAATAGAACCTTGCGGCACACCACAGGTAATGGGGGCTGTTGAGGAGGTGAAATCACCCATGGTGACCGCAAAGGTTCTGGGTGACCGCAGTTGACGCATCAGCAGTCACACCAAGGAAGCGAGATGTAACTCTTCCATGAGCCAAAGAGACTCCCAGAGGTCTCCCATCACAGTACAAACCGAGCCTTGCACAGCACAGCTCCAAAGGTCAGGCAGGATCTGGCTTTAGAATGCAAGTAAACAAAAGTAAACAGAAGACAGACATTGTAGAAAGGTCAAGGTCAAGGTCAAATTTATTTATAAAGCACATTTACAAAACAGCCATCGCTGCCCCAAAGTGCTGTACACAGTACAATAATACAACACTACAAAAACACAATAATATAACACGATAAGAAAGTAAAAATGTAAACTGTAAAAATATGAAAAAATGAAGAAATGCTCAGCTCATCTTGTGTTAAAAGCCTGCGTAAAAAGGTAAGTCTTTACCAGAGTTTTGAAGCTCTCAACTGATGTAGCCTGTCTAATGGTCACAGGGAGGGAGTTCCACAGTTTAGGGCCTGCTACTGCAAAAGCTCTATCTCCTTTAGTTTTTAAATGAGATCTTGGACGATCCAGCAAACTTTGGCCCGAGGATCGCAGAGCTCTGACAGGGGCGTGCAAAGACAACAAATCAGATAAATAAGGCGGTGCCAGTCCGCGGATGGATTTAAAAACAAGTAATAGAATTTTAAATTCTATTCTAAAAGCAACAGGTAACCAGTGAAGAGACGACAGAACAGGAGTAATATGTTCATGCCGTTTGGTTCCTGTGAGCAGGCGTGCAGCCGCGTTTTGGACCATTTGGAGTCTGTGAATTGATGACTGCTTTAGACCAAAATACAAAGAATTACAATAATCCAAACGAGTTGTGATCAATGCATGGACAACCTGTTCAAATTGGTTTAAAGGTAAGTAGCGCTTCACCTTACTTAGAAGCCTAAGTTGGAAAAAGCTAGTTTTGACTACTGCATTGATCTGTTTTTCAAACTGGAATGAACTGTCAATATGAAATCCAAGACTTTTGGCGGATAAACAGCAGTGGGACGCAAGTGGACCAAGAGCACTGCTGGTAGGGTTAGCCTCACCAAATAACACGATTTCAGTCTTTTTCTCATTCAAATTGAGAAAATTCAGTGACATCCAGTCTTTGACCTCTTTAAGACATGTCAATAAGGCGGCAGATGATAGATTTGAGGTCCAAAGGCAAATA
Organism: Knipowitschia caucasica; assembly: GCA_964034765.1. Taxonomy (NCBI): domain Eukaryota; kingdom Metazoa; phylum Chordata; class Actinopteri; order Gobiiformes; family Gobiidae; genus Knipowitschia; species Knipowitschia caucasica. The sequence goes on along the minus strand of OZ035845.1, from coordinate 9,302,768 downwards.
GATCTGTACATCATCTGCAAAGCAATGAAACTGAATGTTGTATTTCCTAAAAATTGAGCCCAATGGCAGCATGTACAATGAAAATAGAATTGGCCCTAAAATTGAGCCTTGGGGTACCCCGCAGGTTAGGGGGGCTTTCTGCGAGGTAAAAGAACCAAGGTTTACAGAAAAACACCTATCATTCAGATATGACTTAAACCACTTAAGCACTGTGCCACTCATCCCAACACATGATTCAAGACGGGATATTAAAATATTATGGTCAACAGTGTCAAAGGCTGCCGTTAGATCTAAAAGTACAAGGACTGCTGAACGGCCAGAGTCTGAAATTAAAAGAAGATCATTAAAAACTTTTAAAAGAGCCGTTTCTGTGCTGTGCAAAGATTTAAAACCCGATTGGAATTTTTCACAGATATCAGAAGATTTAAGGTGCGACTGTAGTTGAGCAAAGACCACTTTTTCGAGAATTTTGGACAGAAAAGGCAGCTTTGAAATTGGCCTATAATTAGATAAAACAGAAGAATCCAAATTATGTTTTTTTAAAAGAGGCTGGACAATAGCCTGTTTAAAAGCACTGGGAACAATACCAGAAGTTAGGGAAGCATTTACCAAATTCAAAATGCAAGGACCAACAGAGTCAAAAACATCCTTTAACAGTCTAGCTGGAAGGTTATCCAGTGGACAGTTAGATGGTTTTAAGCTCTGGACAACCTTTAGCAGTTCAGACAATGAAATACAGTCAAAGTCACTGAAAACAGCTGAGCATTCAAAGGCAACACTAGGATCAGTGGGTACAAAAGGCAAAGATGACCGTATATTCAATATTTTGTCGATAAAGAACTGGCAAAACTTCTCACACAAAGAAGCAGAAGGAACAACACCAGTGGTTTCAATTGGATTCACAATCTTGTTTAAAACATTAAAAAGAACCTGAGGATTATGACAGTTTGAAGACACAATGTTTGCCATATACCGAGACTTTGCTGTCCTGACAGCATCCTGATACTTAGCAAGGGACTGTCTTAAAATTCCCAGTGATACATAAAGTTTGTCCTTTTTCCATTTCCTTTCTGCACGGCGACAATTGCGTCGGAGTGCACGAGTAGTGTCATTGTGCCATGGCTCTGCAAGGTGTGAACGCCAAATTTTAAAAGGTGCAACAGTGTCGAGAATGCCCACGCACGTCAAGTCAAATAAGCTAACCAACTCATCAATGTTCATAGCAGAATTGCAAGAAATTAGCTGAACGTTGAGATCAGAGGCAGCAAAGGCCGTAGAAAAAAGTGGGGCTGTGGATGGGGAGATGACGCGCCGCTGACGCGCTGGGACGCATGGTTTACTTTTGGATAAGGACATCACCAGAGAAAAAAGCACAGGAAAATGGTCTGATATACCAACGTCACAAATCTCTGTCAGGTTTACGTTTAAACCGCAAGATAAAACAAGGTCCAGAATATGACCCTTGTCGTGAGTCGGTGCGTTTACCGCTTGATTAAGATTAAAAGACTCCAACACATTTAAAAAGTCTTTGACCAAGGGCTTTGAGGGGCAACACAAATGAATATTAAAGTCTCCAACAATTAAAAATGTGCTACAATTTAGTGCAATGCCTGCAACAAAGTCAGAAAAGTCATTAATAAAATCCTTGTTAAATTTAGGAGGACGATAGATGAGCGCGCACAGGGCGGGTAAATCCAGTTTGATTTTGAAGAGCTGTAGCTCAAAACTCTTGTAAGTTTTGATAGGAATCAAACAGCAGACAAAGTCAGTTTTAAACACCGTGGCTAAACCTCCGCCCTTGCCTGTAAGTCGAGGGGAGCTAAAAAAAGAGCAGGCCGGAAGGAGAAGCTCTGAAAATGCGAAACACTCACCAGCTCGTAGCCATGTCTCTGTCAAAAGCATAACATCAAGCTCCCGGGACGTGAAGAAATCATTGAGCACGAAGGTCTTGTTACTTAAAGATCTGGCGTTTATCAGCGCCAGATGAAGGGTGAGGTCTCCCGCATACTGCGAAGGTTTTGCTCGGTTAAGCGGGCGGAGGTTCCCAAGATCCACACCGCGATTAGCCGCTCGAGGAAGACGGAGAAGGTACTCCACTGGTGCGCACAGCTGATCCACTGCGGCGTTGCCGTCTATGACAGGGGTAATCCACCGCTTCGTTGGAAAAGTTTGGGGAACCGACAGGACACAATCCTTCTGCAGGCTGATATTCTGACCACGAAGAGACCGGAGGTAGGCTCTTACTTTCACGACCACACCACCACGCTTTCCCCGTCTTCTGGGGCGTTTCTTCCGGGGAGTGGGCTCGAGTGCGCGCCGCAGGTAAACTGGCACCTCTGAAACATATGGTGGTGGCGGTGGAAACGAAGCTTGATCTCCAATAATTACTCGTTTTAAAAACATCTCATGCTGATCACGAATACTGAGAAGTGACAGGCGATCATACACAATTAGAGCTGAGACATTTTCATGCCAAAGACACTGTAGAAACAGAACACTGAGCGCAGGGAGATGCTTCGCCGTGCACACTGCTGGCGCCATCTTTTCTGTTAACCTCTTCTAGAAAGGGTGTGAACCATAGACTGTATATATTAATGGACGTAGTCACACCTATCTCCGCCGTTCTAACTAAGGGGCCAAAAATTGGGCTTTCATGGAGTGATTCAAAATGGCCGCAGGGGCTGGAAAATGTGAAAAAACCGCATCTGCGCATGCGTCAGTCGCCCCACGAGCCCCATTCATTTAAACGAGTGCCTTCAAAAATTCACAGCTAGTAAACTAGACTGGTCCAAAAAAATTCACCCCCCTCAGCATTGACACACATGTGGAACGGAGCTTTGGGCCAAAAGCCAACTTTTGGACCATCCTGTAAAGACGTTTTTGAGAGGTAAGAAGATAATATACGTTAGCATTGGCTAATTCTTATTCCGGGTCCACCCCCATCGGCTCGGGGTGGTATTGCAGCATGTCAGTGCACGTCATTTTGGCCACTTTTGAGCCGGTGTAACGTCGGTTTGCACTGCCTCAGCTGTGTATGATGTAATGCAAACCACTGCGCATGCCTCTCACGGCAGCCAAAGCAAACCAAGATGGCGGGTAAATTGCTTTAAAAGTTTAAATATGAACGAATAAAGACACGAATGTCACTTGTGATGCTATTTGAGGCGAGATGTTGATGGTTCCGTGTTGTAGTATGTGTTTTTAACAGTCAAAGTTTCGTGTAAAGTTTGGTTTAAGCAGTCAACTGCTCCTGTGAAACCACACTGCTATACAGTGCAAATCGACGTTACCTGGACCCACTCCCACTGGTGGGAAACAACAATCTGATAACACTTAGCCGCTAACACTACAAATACTTGCTCATTCGTCACATTTATTTGAATAGATGAAATCATCATTTGTGTGAACTAAAATAGTCAAAATGTTACATCTTTGTTTTCATTGTGCAAAATGTCAGAAGTCCTCTTTAAGAACAATAAAACCATTTAAACATAAAACATTGTTGGGTGATGTGTTGGATACAATATCCTCTCAGTGTTTTAAGGCTGTAAAACCCTCACTTTGTACATGTTTCTGACCACTGATAAAGTACAATCACAGAGAAGACTACCTGCCTCAGGACAATCAATTCAATAAACATTTAATTCCAGCATATTTATGTTGACGCTGTTTGCAGACACATTGATTGATATGTACTGTCCTAAATTCAAATAAATAAAATAAAAAGAAATGGATGTCAAACTTGTAGCAGAATATTTCACCTGAGCTGGAGGAGTGTTTGTGGAGAGGCACGTCTGGGCTCTGACTCCTGCCCCTGCGACCTGGCAACGGATCAAGTGGAAGAAAGTGGATGGATGGAGACATTCCAACCATTCGCTCACGTCTGGTCCTGCTCTGCCCTCTGCTGGACGGATTTATGTGACTCGACTCGCCTCATTCTTTCACTTCAAACACACACGTAACAGGACATACTCATGATTGCATCTGTCCTTGTTCATAAGCGACATTCTTTTATGCACTGGCCTTTAGTGGCCACCAGGCGGAGACACATAATCACTACTAGTTAACGTGTTACGCACATGTCACATATGTACTTTGTGAGTCCATGGAGAGACTGTGATTAATGTGAGAGGACCAGGACAGAGACCTGAGATCAGGACTAATGTGAGAGGACTTCAGGACAGAGACCTGAGACCAGGACTGATGTGAGAGGACATAAGGACAGAGACCTGAGACCAGGACTAATACATTTGTATCTAACATGGTGCGATGTATTTGAAGGCCCTGGGTTAAAGTGAGGGACTCAGACCGGTTTATTCTGTCGTCACATGACAAAGACAAACAGGTTTCTGGGGGTTAAATTGTTCGGATGTTTGTTCCATTTCCTGATGTCAGCAGAGAAGCAGGTGAGCAGCAAAGCTCTTAGATTTAAACTTTTTAAAAACATATCCCTGCAAAGGGACAAGCGCACACTGGACACAGGATCTAGAAGAGTTCTAAAATGTATGAAAGTACTGGTTTGCATATGGTTTGTAAAACCAGCTGCAGACTGAGAAAGTTACAGACGCACAGAGAACACAAGAGCGAGAGTCCAAAGCTTTTCGTCCTAAAACAATATTGGTGTTTCATTAACTGCGCCCGCATAAAATGGAAGATGTCATTTGAAAAAATACAAGTCTTTTGAGGTTATGGCTGTTTTAGAGAGTTTGATCATCCCAAAGCCCTTGGCACCGCTGAGGGTGTGGCCTGCCAGGCTCCGGCTAAACTGGAAGCTTTTGTCGCAAGGCAAGTTTTGTTTCCCGGTGTAATTAAGCAGAAGGATCATTGTGCTGTCAGGACTTGCACCATGGATAAAATGGTGAGTAGTCCTCCATCCATCCATTTTCTTCCAGTTCATCTGTTGCCATGTGGGCAGCAGACTAAGCAGAGACACAGACTTCCCTCTCCACACACACCTCCTGCAGTTCATCTGGGGGAACCCTGAGGTGTTCCCGGGCCATCTGAGAGACACCGTCCCTCTGTTCCTTCCTCTGGTCTCCTGCTGGAACCCCAAAGGGGAGGCATCCCAAACAAATACCCGAGCCACCTCAACTGGCTCCTCTTCATGCGGAAAACAACAGCTCTACTCCGAGCTCCTCCTGAGTGACAGAGCTCCTCACCCAATCTGTAAGGGAGCTCCACTCTGGGGCAAATAATGTGGACCACTTGTGTCCATGATCTCGTCCTTTCGGAACGCTGAGGTCAAACGCTGAGGATACATTTGTGTGCCCTGTCAAAAATTATGGAATCTCTTGTATCTGACCAACTAAAAGAGTTTCTATACTCAAATGAACTTCTCTCCAAGTTATAATCAGGCTTCAGGAAAAAGCACAGTGCCATCACTGCGGCTACAAAGTCATAAATGATATACTTGTTGCTCTTGACAAAAAAACAGTATTGTGCTTCACTTTTCATTGATCTGTCAAAAGCTTTTGACATGCTGGACCAGGCTTCTTTGTTTGGGACTGTCAGATAACGTAGTCTCTCGGTTCACAAATGATTTGAATGACAGGACAATTCAATGGTCCTGTCATTCAAATCATGGTCACCATTGAATGTGATGGTCAGTGTTCTGACTTTGTGACTGTCCACAAGGGGGTGCCACAGAGCTCAATGTTAGGACCCCTCCTGTTCATAATGTATATTAAAGGCGCTATACCCGTTTCTGCAATGTTTGAATGTTTAGCACCGCCCCCCAACTCGCTCACAGGCTTCTCATTTCCCCTACGCTCTCATAACACGGAGCCACCTAGTTTTATTTGCGATCTGATACATATGCTAACATTAGCATTAGCGTAACTTGTAAACTGTGCAACAATCACTGATGAAATGGTACTAAAGCAATGTACTGCTAACACAATATATAAGTAAAAGAATACCATTAGTTTCGCGTCCGGATGTATTAATTTAAACATTAGAATATATTCTAATATTTAATTATAATTTATTATACAGCTCCTCACAGCAGCAGCACTCCATTGACTTGAATGCAATTCTTCCGATATTTTTTTCTTGATAACAGAACTCTCAAACCAATAATGACCGCAGCCCCAATGCAATCTCTGTTTGTAATTCAGGTGTGTAAAATACTGCCATTACTCTACAACAAGCTATCAGCACCTGTCACTACACACTTGTCTGTGTAGAGAAGCTAGCGGAGCTAGCCACGCTCAATAAACAAATACATATCAATCAATCAACACCATTAAACGTCAATCGGACAATACAGTATACATATACATCCTTAACACACATGCACGGACGATTTCAAAATTTGCTGTCAACGTTTTCATGACAAAAATACTGTTTCAATGTGACAAAAAGCGATCGCGAAAAACCCGGAAGTTACCATGAAACAGCTAGCTAGCTTAGCTGTTACCTGCCTAGCACGTCCCGGTGAAACCTTTGGGAGCTAACTACTTTTATTTGCAGTCATTAAATACATTTCTAATTATAAGGGTTGTCTAATATTTGTTCAAATATGTATATATTTTTTATTTTAGAATTATATTCGAATTTTGAAGTCAAAGCCCTGGTGTTAAGCAGCTTCTTGTTCTGTGAGTGGAGGAGAACGTCCCGCTAAGTCTCTACTCAGCACTTTTCACTGCCTGAATTTCATACACAGTGGAATCAATGACCTCAAGTTTTCAATTAAATTATGTATTATGATGCAACTTGTATGTAGTAAAAAGCATTTTTATGAACTACTTAGAACAAAAATCGGGTATAGCTTCTTTAATGAAATGGGACAAAATGTGTCAGATCCTTATTTACATTTTTATACTGATGACACAATTATTTACAGTTTTGAAATCACTCCAGCCAAAGCTGTTGAATCTCTGCAGAAAGCATTTGAAATGGTTCAGCTCACTCTTCTGCAGCTAAAACTTGTCCTCAATTCTGACAAGACAAAATTAATGTTGTTTTCAAAGACTAAAAAAAGGACCTCAATCTGTTCCTGCGCTATCCACACTAGAGGGAAATGTCATAGAGATTGTTCTTTTTTAAAAAAATACTCTTTATTTTTCATTATTCAAGAGAATGTACAAAGCACACTAACAAAGGTTTCAAGAATCATGGCAATGCAATTTGTTTCATAAACAAAAATAAAAAAACATAAAAACAGTCTGGTAAACTTTGTCACAGTGTATATATATCCATAGGTTCCAAATACAAGCCCAATTCAATAATGCATATTTATGTAACTACCCTGGCATCATTGAACACCTTCCATTTTTCCCATTGCTCATTATACAGTATTTCTGTCCCTTTAGCCTAAGATTATATGTCATTTTTTCCATAACTGAAATGCTTTCCACAATCCGGATCCAATCTTGTTGTGTAGGTGGCAGACCCATGGGAGGCCCAAGGGAGCAGCGCACCCACCCCCGGCCTCCCTACAGTAGAGGAGGCCGGGGTGGCATAACTTTTGCTAATAAAGACCGTCCGGCATTTCATCAGTACTCGTTGTCTGAGTCTCATTTGGGGGTACGTAACATGTGTAATATGTCATGTGCTTCTGTTACTTCCCGAGCCCATAACGTTGCCCCGCTAGGCCTGAGCAGAGCAGGGTGTGCAGTGTGCTACGCGGGCTACGAGCTCCACTGATCCATGCTATGCCCTCCGAGAGAGGGGTCAAGCGGGGGGATCTGGTGAGTAGTGTGTGTGCTTCGGCTGAACGTGCGTTAGCTCCTCTAAGCTACGAGGCTAAGCACGGGGTTTCCCATTCCAGGGGCTCGCCCCCCCTCCATGAGGCAAGAGCCAGGGGGGGCGGAGCAGTCGAGTCACGTGGCATGAGCAGGCCCGGACATATGACGTCGGGCCTGCAGAACACGTGACCGCCCCCGGCGCACACGGAATAATGCAGGGGGCCCTTCTGCCCTTTCGTTCACACCCCCTCCCTGCTAGGAACACCAGGAGAAGGCGGGGCTGTGACGTCTCATGTTCCAGTTCCCGTTCCGCCCCTCACAGACTTCTACAGCATCTGGAGGGAGCAGGGCTTACTGTCGGATCCGTGGCTAGAGAAGACCATGCGCAGGGGCTAAGCATTGCAATTCTCCCAAAAGCCACCGCCATTCCGGGGCGTGCGGGCAGCACGCTCTCAGGTACGGGGATCATTAGTGGCACTGCAAGTGGAGGTCTCCTCTCTGCTAAGTCGAGGCGCAGCAGTTTAGGTAGACCCACAGGACGCCACCAGGGGGCTCTACTCCCCTTACTTCTTAGTGCCAAAGAAGTCAGGAGGGGTGCGTCCCATTCTGGATCTGCGCACTTTGAACGAGTGCATTTCCAAGCGTCACTTTCGGATGCTGTCCACAAAACAGCTCCTGGAGTGTTTTTAGGCAGGGAGATTGGATGTCCTCCATAGACTTGACAGACGCTTATTTTACGTGGCGATAGATCCGGAACACAGAAAGTTCCTGCGCTTCGCAGTGGGAGAGAGGAGTTACGAGTACTGCCGTCTCCCCTTCGGTTACGCGCTACACAGGGTGCTGCTGCACTTTGCTCCTCAGCTGCAGGGGAGACACGTGATGGTTTGCTCAGACAACGCCACGGTGGTGTTGTTGTGGAATTTCATACCCCAATAAAGGAAAAAGCTGGAAAGGTATTTGTCTTAAATCAAAGATGTAAACACATTTATTTTACACATATATATGCGGAGAGCCGACATACAGTCTTGCATCGTGAGCTCTGCCGGGGCACAGCTATTGTACCAATACATATATTCAGGAGGCGCACAGCAGGGCCCCAAAACCGTGACGTCACATGGGCTGAGATTATCATGCAAACATCACCTTTTGTTTTAGCGCAAGACACAGGAAGGCCTTTGTCTTAGGTGTGAAAGGAGCAGACAGCAGAGGCCTTTGCAAACTCAGCATGGCGTCAGATGGCCGTCTCTGCATTGATTAAAGGCCCAGTCGTCCGTGTATTTGCTGTGACTGGTTCTAATTTAATTACTCTAAAAACTGTCATTACACTCCCCTCTTTTGATAATTCAAAACCATTTTTGCATTAATCAGTTAAATACCAGAGGCATCGTAATCACATCACCTTCAAGCTTGAAACACTTAAATTATTGCTGTCCAAAGTGGACAAGAAAAGAAACATGTTTGTCAATAAAAGAAAGAGCACATTATAATAACACAATGGATCCGGACAGCGATAAGAGTGCGGACAGTGTGTCCAACATAATATGCCACGGGCCCATGCCGGTATTAGCCTGCTACGCGGGGGTTCTGTAGTCTTTTCCGCGGAAATGCTCACGAGCGTTCAGGGGCACCGCTCCCTCTGAGCGTGTGTGAAGCGTTAGTGGTCATGGCGATGTTCGGTCTTGGAGCGGCAAGACCCTAATCGCGTTGGGGCTTTGGCCTCGGCACTTCGGGGTGTGACCTTGGGGTCCGGGGGCAAGGGAGATGGGACGTCGTGTTGTTCCTGGGGATGCGCCTCGGGAACGCTGGGATTCTCTGGGTGTTGTTGTTGTTGTGGGCCTGCTCCAGTGACGGAGTTCTCACGCCGGCCGGCCCCTTATGCTTAGGGAGCCGTGAATATGCCTGCTCCGTCCCGACCCTCGGTGTCCTCGTCTATGGCCCTCGGTGGCAGCGCTGCACGATAGTGGTTGGCGTGGATCCGAGCTGTCCTCTCTGCGATCTTTAGCGGCCGTGTCCGTCACCAGGAGGATGAGGATGGGACCCATGTTTCCGTCTTGTCTCCTTCACCAGGACCCAGTCGTATGGCTCGATCTCGTGCAGAGCCGCCTGCACCGCCTGTGGCAGGGCGCTCCTGACCTAGGCAGAAATAGATTACAGTAGTGCATTCATTTCTTTACAATAGGACAGCATGTCGTCATCACACAAAAGGTGCATGGCAGATCTCTAGGTCGGGGTCCCGCTCCCAAGTTGGGCGGTCTGGCAAAGAGGGTTTCGAATGGGTTTAGGTTTTGACCTCAGAGTGCCATTCTCTCGCTCGCAATGTTTCCTTATATCAATGCCCAGAAAGTGACCTACTTCCTCAATAATTTTGCTACAAAGTGACTGCCATTGTCACTAGAAATTATATATTATTATTATTATTTTTTTTTTTTCCTTTCCGGGACACCCCATTGTGGCACAATTTCTGTGAGCAGAGCTTTCACCACCGCGTTGCTCGTGGCGTGTTTACATGCACATACTTCAGTCCATTTGGACCAGAGATCCACCAGAACCAGACAGACAGTATTTCTTACCTTGGCATGGTGCGATGGGGCGGGGCATGGGCAGCCTAAGGAATAATTTGGAACTTACCCGGGTTCTGTGCCAAAGGTTTGGCAGAACCTCAATTGTGTGTAATTTAAGTTACACATCCCTCCTTTTCAGGCATGGTCTCGGCCATGTGCTAAAGGCACAAAGTCTCTGAAGAAATGCTGTGGCAAACCCGGTTTGAGGTTTACCCAGCAACCCACCAAGGCCATTTTTCGCCCACAGCTCCATCTCGTCTGGAGTAGCCAGTGCCTGCATATGGGCAGAGGCAGGTATGCCTTGTCTGCCTTGTCTGCCTTCGCCCGCTGCCTGCTCACGAGCCCCAGCGACCGCGACCAGCTTGTGCTGAATGGTGTTTGGGCAAACAATATAAAAATCAGAACACACAACATAACAGACTCGGTTGTAAAATTGTCGACACTCGTATGTTCTCACACTCCCAGCAGCCGGTCTGTACCTGTGGAATCCTGCTCCAAAAGAAACAGCAACGGTTCGTTAGTTTCAAGTTATTCAAATGAAACAATGGTGTGTTATGTGTCAGTTTGTTAGTGGTTAGTTGTCATTAAATGCACTGCTCAGCCTGTTGAAAAAAAAAGGAAAAGCAAGAATCTATCCAGAATTTATCCAGCGGACACAGTTATCCTGTGTCCGCTGCGGGTCGTGTTTGTGGTCATATGCCTGTAAATAAATGACCAGAAACGCACATCAAATATACACACACACACAACGATCAACTGGGACACACAATGACATCAACACAAACAAAAACGCTTGCGCAGTAAGTTGTCAGGTCAGGTCAGAAAGTCATTGTAAAAAAAAAATGTTTGTTCAGGCCATCAAATTTCATATCTTTTCATATCTTTCAGCCCAGAATTTGTTGAGCGCTCTTATTTTGAAAGCGTGATCGTCTTTCACCCATCCGTTCCACTAGTGGAGAAAAATAAGACACCACCGCAGTGCAAAAAGGAAAAATAAATAAATCAAAATGTCAAAAACCACAACCCCAAAACTACGTAAAAAGTAAATTCAAAAGCATTAAAACAATAAGGACCTGAGTGACCAACGTCATGCACTATTGTGATTGGCTTTTTGCCCCACAAGAGTGTGATAAAAATAAGTCCCATTTTGATTTCACCATGTTGATTGTTCATTCTTTGTTTAATTCAGTTTAGAAGATCAGCTTTGGCCAGCCAATTTAGAAAATAAAAAATTGTTTCAACCCTCTGATCATGTTGAATTTAGGTATGCATTTTGGCATCTGTCCATCAGATTATGAAACAGATCTCCGTTGGGATAAAATTGTAACCCTTCACACCGTTTGTTAGGGTTTATCTCTTTGTTTTTGTTTTTTGCTTTTATGCAAACTTGGTGGAGAGTCAAAGGCACTAAAACACAAGATTCAAACCAGCATGTAACTCCTTAATGTACGGTTTCATTCAACCCAAACAAGTGGCAAAAATCCAAAAAGCCACTCCAATTTTATCAGGCCTATTCAAAATCCTTCAGTGGGACCGTGTGCAGCCCCGGCGTGGTCGCTGCATACGGCGCTGGCAGCATGACCCCCGCCCCCCGTGGGGCTGAAGTGATGCTGTCAGGGCCAGAACACACATTTCTTCCTGCGGCCAGAGAACCATAAAAAAAATAAAAAGGGCTTCTCCATGCGTTTGCATTTCTGGAGAACCACGAGTGTCCATCTTGGACCTGTGTCCAGCCTCCAGCACTGCTACACTTATTAATACATGCAGGGACCTCCCTCCACGCTGCAGACGTGGGTTCGGACAAAACTGTGTGCAAAGTGGAGCACAGTGGGTCGATAAACACGTTAGGTAATACCGCGGAGTTGTGCCTATCCCAATAAACGTACTCCGTTAGCCTATCTTCACTACACTGAAGCCATGAGTTTTGTGAAGCGACCACTCATTTGAGAAAGGACCAAAATCTGTCACCTTATGTTTTGTTTTTAACACAGGATTTGTTGTCCCTGAATCATCCAGAATTTTAACTTTTACACCACAGATTGTTAGCGTATATTACGGGAATTCAGCATGAATTATCTCTAAAAAGTGCCAATTGCAATTTGTTCTTGTTCAAACTTACGTGACATGAGCGGTCGCTTTGGTGACGAATGTGAACCCGGGTTTGATCAGTCGCTCGTGTTTCCTCCACGCCCGCCTCTGCCGTCCTCTGGCCCCGTGTGAGCTTGAGAGGTCCTCTGCCTTTAACGCCTCCTCCGGTAACAGTCCTTCGACACATGTCGAGCACACAGTCTTTCCGCCGGGCTGTGGAAAAGCTGCCGCCAGTCCGTGACACATGTTCCTGCGCGCTCCGCAGCACCGTAGTCCTGGCTCTGGCACCTATGGCTTAAGTTTCTCAAAGTCCGCAGGAGGCCCAGGTAGCCCAAAGCGTTCAAATAACGTTAGCCTGTGGTCCATGAGGGTTGGTTAATAACCAAACGTGCCGGTCCCAATGGCTTCTTCTGTTTGCGGTGCGGGGGCAACTTTCAACGGGGTTTCAGCGGGTGCGTTTGGTGTTTCACGCTGCCGCCTCCGTGGGGCAACAGTCACGGGATTTGGAGCAGTATGTCTCTGGCCAACAACAAAGCAGTTGTCGGTGTCTCACATAATGTGTCCACGGAGTGAGTCGTGAGCTTCGGTTTCCTGAGCGTGTATCTGCTTCCGCCGCTTCTTCTTCTGCTCCCGGGTTTGGGCCCACTTCTCGCGGGGTATCAGCTGGTGCGAGAGACTCTGTGAGTCGCCGCCGTGGTTGGGGCGTGGGGCTGGTGCTGGGGCTTTGAGGCGGAGGGCAGGGCGCGGAGGAAAGCGCCGACAGACCTGGACAGGGAGAGGAAAAAGGGGACAACAGTAGTCTGCTCATTTTTTAAAAACCCAACGCCTTGTTTGGGTGCGCACTTATTGTTAGTAGGGGAGTTTGGGGAATATTTCTCGGGGCTGATCGCCTTACGCGTTCGCCTGTGTGTTCTCCGCTTCGGTGAAAAGCGGAGGAGCTATTGTTTTTACATATTTCTTTCTCTAACGTCTTTTGCCGTGATATTCTTAAAACCAAGTAATATTTCCCTTCCTTCTTCTAATTTTCACGCAAGACGCGTAATCGATTGAAGGACATAAAAAAAAAAAACCTCCCTCCGGAAGATCCGAATGAGCAGCACATAATTTGCAACCGTTTTTCCATTGCCATTGTTACGGGACGTCTGAATCCCTTTCTAGTGTACTTCCCTCCATTTTCTCTTAAAGAACAAATGGATCTAGCCCGCTTAGTCTCTCCCTGCTCTTCCTCACTCTGGAGCGATCCGTTCCCCCCCTAGTTCAATACACCTAACGGGCGCGCATTCTTGAAACGGACCGGGCCCGGCTGAAGGCACAAAGAGTTCAGGGTTGCTTACAGAGCAATACTAACACGCAGCCGCTAGCTTAAATCTCATACCCAACACAAATGGCAATGAACAAAATACCCCAAAATACGTAAATAAATCAAATACCCGTGTACACTTAAGCGCTGCCCTGGGCTTTACATGTTTGAAAAGACAAAACTCACCACAAATCAGGTTCTTTTTGGTCTTGTGTGGCCAAAGATTCTTTTCATGCGCCGGACGAGCGCGCCCTCCTTTCGTCTCCAAATAGAGCGGAGGCTGGTTTTGTTCCAGGTCGGCCGAACGCACCCGCTCGTCCCCGCCGAAAAAAACCCAGGCCAAGACATGCCAGCAACGCCAAACTGTTGTTGGAATTTCATACCCCAATAAAGGAAAAAGCTGGAAAGGTATTTGTCTTAAATCAAAGATGTAAACACATTTATTTTACACATATATATGCGGAGAGCCGACATACAGTCTTGCATCGTGAGCTCTGCCGGGGCACAGCTATTGTACCAATACATATACTCAGGAGGCGCACAGCAGGGCCCCAAAACCGTGACGTCACATGGGCTGAGATTATCATGCAAACATCACCTTTTGTTTTAGCGCAAGACACAGGAAGGCCTTTGTCTTAGGTGTGAAAGGAGCAGACAGCAGAGGCCTTTGCAAACTCAGCATGGCGTCAGATGGCCGTCTCTGCATTGATTAAAGGCCCAGTCGTCCGTGTATTTGCTGCGACTGGTTCTAATTTAATTACTCTAAAAACTGTCATTACAGTGTCTTATCTGAACAGACAGGGTGGCACCGGATCCCCCGCTCTCCATCGCATGGCGACGGTGACGCTGCTGTGGGCGGCGCTTCATCTCCTGTCCCTGAGGGCGCGCCACGTCCCGGGTGCCCGGAACGTGGGTGCTGACAGGATGTCCGGGGGGGGGGCCCACTCCAGGACGACCTTGGCCCCGCGGATAGCTGCAGAGGTCTGGCGGAGATTCGGCCGTCCAGTGGTCGACCTTTTCGCCAGTGCAGAGAACGCACAGTGCCCGTCCTGGTTCGCCTTAAGGGCCGCGGACGAACCACCCTTAGGGGTGGACGCGCTGGCCAGTGGGCCTGCTGTATGCGTTTCCACCAGTTCGTCTCCTGCCGGTCCTGCTGCGGAAGATCGAACAAGAGGGAAGGTCGGTGGTCCTGGTGGCTCCGGACAGTCCACATGCCCGGTGGTTCCCTTCCTGAGGGGCATGGCGGTGATGGAGCCCTGGGCCCTCCCGGACGAGCCGGGGTCACGGCGGTTTCGGGGGGTTCACGGCCCGTTCTCATCCGTTTTCCGTCCGCCCCCGCTTCAGAGAACGCCCCCGTTTTGGGACCTCAGGGTGGTCCTTAGGGGTCTTTCGGGCCCGCCTTTTGAACCGGTGTCGGAGGCAAGTCCCGAGTGTGTGGTTTTTAAGACTGCCCTCTTGCTGGCGTTGGCGTCTGCTGAGAGGGCGGGCGACTTTTGTGCGCTCTCCGTCCATGCGTCTTGCCTGTCCTTTGGAGAGGGTGACGGACTGGTGGAGTTGTGGCCCAATCTGGCTTTTCTCCCTGAGGTCATCACTTCGGCCTTCAGGTCGAGAGTGATCAGGATTAGGGCTTTCCATCCGCCGCCGCATGCCTCCCCAGAGGAGGAGTGGCGGCACCTTCTGTGTCCTGTCAGAAGGCTTAGGCGTTACCTGGCCATGACATCTTCCTCAGGTTGGTTGATCAGCTGTTTGTGTGTCTGGGCCCCAAGAACAGGGGCGCCCCGCTGTCGTCTCAACGGCTGGCGCACTGGGTCGCCACGGCTGTGCGGCGGGCGTATCAGGCTCAGGGCCTGGCCCCCCGGTGGGTTTCAGGTCGCACTCCTCAGGGGGGCTTCGGTCGAGGACGTGTGCCGTGCGGCTTCTTGGGCTTCGTCCTCCTCTTTTGTCCGGTCTTACCTTTGATATGTGTCGGACCGCGGCACTGAAGCAACATTAATGTTAGCTGTACATTCTGGATCATAACGTGCACAGTAGAACTACTACCTGGAGCAGGAAGAGGCAGGCGCAACGCAACACAGGAGACAGAAGTGCAGAGGTAAACAAAGACGTAGGTCTAGGCTATTTATACGTGTATGCGCCCTCTAGTGGACACAAATATTGTGGCCAAGTCCAGCTTGCCACATAGATATTACAATAGATCCATGAGTAAAACTCAGTGCAGCCTCTGTGTAGCGGTCTGCCGCTTCTGAACGCGGTCTTGTTTACATGTCGCCTCCACGCGACTGTCAAGTGCCCGAGACGTTTGCAGAGATCCGGTCATTTATCAAACTACAGTATTCCTTCCTTAGCAGTCTGGTGAATGACAGCGAGTTGAGAAGCACTGTCAAAGACACATATTGTCTTTCGAAGGCTTCTGTAGTACCCTGGACTGCAATATATGATCTCAACACAAGACGGCAGTAAAACTTTGTTGTGTTTCTTTAATGAAAGTGTGGAATCTTTTTTAAATGAATGACACAAACCTCAATCTAAAGCGTTATATGTTTTAATAAAACCGTCTTAATGGTAAAATTCTGTTATTTGAGTCAAAGTGCAGAGAATGCAATAATACATTATGTACAAAACACAAACAGTGGCTTTTCCCACTTTACTATGAAATATATTCATCTTTAAAAGTTAGACGCCTTATTCCCAGAAAACTCCACTAGCTACACTTTATTGTGGCTCTCGCTGGTCTTTCCCTGGTCTTTCCCTAGTCTTTCCCTGGTCTTTCCCAGGTCTCTCTGGTCTCTTTCTGGTCTCTCTCTCTGGTCTCCCTTTAGTATCTCTCTGGTCTGTCTCTGGTCTCTCTCTGGTCTCTCTCTGGTCTCTCTCTGGTCTCTCTCTTTGGTCTCTCTCTTTGGTCTCTCTCTTTGGTCTCTCTCTGGTCTCTCTCTCCTCTCCCTGGTCTCTCTCAGGGCTTCCTAGTCTGGTCCTGGTCTGGTCTTCAGCCTATGGTCCAGTAAGGTCTGACCCGGGTCTGGTCCTCAGCCTATGCTCCGGTCCAGGTCTGGTCCGGGTCTGGTCTTGAGCCGGAGGTTCTGCCTGTTGAACCGGTCCATGATCTCCCGGAGGCGGGTCAGGTTAGTTCTGCTGAGGGTGAAGTCACAAGGCGTGGGTCTGGGATCGTATCCCACCTCACACCTTTTGGAACTGGACCCAAACCCTGCGGCCCGCACCCAGACCCGGTACTGACCCGGGTTCAGGAGGCGCCAGAAGTCTCCGTCTGTGGCTGGAGAGAGACCATATAAAGACAATAGAGAGGCCAGAGAGAGACCAGAAAAAGACCAGAGACACACATTGTGTGTGTTTAAAATCTTGAATATCTTGATCATGTTTGATATGGTTGATGATGGTAAGTACCAGACTTGACGTCGTGGTTGATGCCCTCCACAGAGATGGTGGCGTTGGCGATGGGACGTCCCTGAAGATCTCTGACCACACCTTTGATTCCTCTGTGAACCTGAGGGAGCACCGTCTGCAGTCAGAGCTCTGAATGTACGACTCAAGCCAGCTTGAAGCTGCAGTACTGCTGCTACTCTCTAGTGTGCGTGCGTGTGTGGGTGTGTGCGTGTGTGTGTGTGTGTGTACCTGCTCCATGAAGACCAGCAGAGCCTCCCTGTTGTTCTCCCACTCCTCTGGGAGTTCACTCTCATGAGGAAACTTATCGCAGCCGACGAACATCGACAGCTCCAGACAGTTAGTGTGCAGGTAACTGAAGTCATTCATACCTTTAACACAGACACACACACAGACACACACACACACAGCAACTAAACAGAGAGCAGCAAAGTAGTCACAGGGTCTAACGTGGGTTTGCACTGCCTCAGCTGTTAAAGATGTAAAGCAAACCTGCACATGCGCAACTCACAGCAGCTGAAGCAAACCATGAAGGCGGACATAAAGTCCGTGAATTGTTTTAAAAGTTGAAATACAAACAAATTCAGACACAGATAAAAGTGACATCTGTGTGTGTGTGTTGCACACACACTCACTCCCAGATGTAGAGAGCCACGCCGCTCCATTGATGGCGCCGTCCTCTTTGGCAAAGTCCTCACTGTGACAGACTCGTCTCTGCGCCGCAGTCATCAGGCGGTGAGTTGAGGCGTAGGAGAAGGCTAACCATCTGAGAGAGAGAGAGAAACCATCTGAGAAAGAGATAGAGAGAGAGAAACCATCTGAGAGAGAGAGAGAGAAACCATCTGAGAGAGATAGAGAGAGAGAAACCATCTGAGAGAGAGAGAAACCATCTGAGAGAGAGATAGAGAGAGAAAGCATCTGAGAGAGAGATAGAGAGAGAGAAACCATCAGAGAGAGAGCGAAACCATCTGAGAGAGAGAGAGAGAAGCCATCTGAGAGAGAGAGAAACCATCTGAGAGAGAGAGAGAAACCATCTGAGAGAGAGAAACCAACTGAGAGAGAGAGAAACCATCTGAGAGAGAGAGAGAGAAACCATCTGAGTGAGAGAGAAACTATCTGAGAGAGAGAAACCATCTGAGAGAGAGAGAAACCATCTGAGAGAGAGAGAGAAACCATCTGAGAGAGAGAGAAACCATCTGAGAGAGAGAAACCATCTGAGAGAGAGAGAAACCATCTGAGAGAGAGAAACCATCTGAGAGAGAGAAACCATCTGAGAGAGAGAGAAACCAACTGAGAGAGAGAGAAACCATCTGAGAGAGAGAGAGAAACCAACTGAGAGAGAGAGAAACCATCTGAGAGAGAGAGAAACCATCTGAGAGAGAGAGAGAAACCATCTGAGTGAGAGAGAAACCATCTGAGAGAGAGAAACCATCTGAGAGAGAGAAACCATCTGAGAGAGAGAAACCAACTGAGAGAGAGAGAAACCATCTGAGAGAGAGAAACCATCTGAGAGAGAGAAACCATCTGAGAGAGAGAAACCATCTGAGAGAGAGAGAAACCAATTGAGAGAGAGAGAAACCATCTGAGAGAGAGAGAGAAACCATCTGAGAGAGAGAGAGAAACCATCTGAGAGAGAGAAACCATCTGAGAGAGAGAAACCATCTGAGAGAGAGAGAAACCAACTGAGAGAGAGAGAAACCATCTGAGAGAGAGAGAGAAACCATCTGAGAGAGAGAGAGAAACCAACTGAGAGAGAGAGAAACCATCTGAGAGAGAGAGAGAAACCATCTGAGTGAGAGAGACCAGAGAGAACTCAAATTTTAACAGTTAGTGTTGTGTTAATTTAGTCGTTGTATGATGTTGTTCCAGTAGCAGCAGCAGCAGCAGTAGAAGTAGCAGCAGTAGCAGCAGTAGAAGTAGCAGTAGCAGTAGCAGTAGCAGCAGCAGCAGCAGCAGTAGCAGCAGCAGCAGCAGCAGCAGCAGCAGCAGCAGCAGCAGCAGTAGCAGCAGCAGTAGCAGCAGCAGCAGCAGTACCTGAACACGTGGTCATCTGGACAGGGGCTGGCCTTGCGGAGTGAATCCACAGATCGAGTCTTGTCGTAGGGGTACGTGACGACCAGCTCTCCCCCCTGGAGGTTTCCCCCAAGAACAAACGGGAACTTCTCCATCCACGAGATCAGAGCACGGGTCTCTACTGCCACCTGGAGGACACAGACATACACACACACACACATACACATACACACGCACACACACACACACAACACAGAGAGAGAGACACACACATACACACAGACATAAGCAGACAAACAGTAGGAACATAAACCTTAGATAAAGAACCAGATTAAACTCAGAGAAAACAGAGAGAAATGATCATTATGAAATGAAAATATCTCAATACTTTTCTACTAGATCGATACCGCAGAACCTGCGGGTGGCGCCACTGACCGAGGCGTTGCGCGCCTGGTACCACAGGGGCATGGGCAGGTGGTGGTTGGGGACCCTGCGGGGGACCAGCCTCTGGGCCTCTGCCTCCCACAGAGCACTGTTCAGATCTGGGAAGTTTTGGTGGACGTCTATGCCCTCCTGAGTCCAGCGACCCAGAGACCAGCCACTCAGCTCCGAGCCCTGGGGACAGAGACCAGAGAGGAGAGAGTGAGACCAGAGAGTCCAGAGAGAGACCAGAGAGACCAGAGTAAGGGAGCAGAGTGAGACAGAGGAACCAGAGAGAGCAACCCTCTCCCAGGTTCCTCTGTCTCACTGCTCTCCCTGGTCTCTCCCTCTGGTCTCGTTCTGGTCCTGTTCTGGTCCTCTCTTTTTCCCTTCCCTGTCTGAAAAAGCTATTCCAGAAACACTGGAAGTGTATTAGAGCCAGAGCCACATGAATTACATTGTTCTAATTCTTGTGGATTGAAAGTTACGTAGCCCAGCTTTAAGTTGAGAGTCATGAGACTATGAGATTATGAGAACTTTAAGAGAGTCCCCATAGTCCTGAAGCAGGAGAAGCAGGTGATGACATTTGAAATTTAGTAGTTTGGTTCTGACTTGTTTTTGTAATTAGTTAACCTTCAGATGAACTGTCCATCACGCGTCAAAACACCGCCACGGGTCACACATTACCTCGTCTAGGGGGCATCTCTCCTAATTACACAGACTGTATGTTAGGAGAGGACTGACCCAGCCTCGGTGATCCAAGATGGCGGCCTATTCAAATCAATGGTTTTTGCTCAGAGGCGCCATGCGTTGGGCACCGAAAGATTAGCGGAACCCGCCAATCTTCCGGTGATTTGGGCATCCTCTGGTCCTTTCAGTTCTGCGCAGTGGCCGATCTCCATGGATCTATTATAATATCTGGATGGGGTATTAATAGCTTGGAGCTGAAGGACCCATGTGCTCGGGGGATTCTCGAGCACAGACTAACCCAGAAGCTACCCAGAAACTTTCCCCCTAGAACTCACTGTAAACTAAAACAGCTGACAGAGAACCTACGGCTTTCATAAAGATCAGATTTTGTGAGGATTTTAGTGTCCCTGGTCGTCCACTGTGTAAAACCGGGAGGACAAGACAATGCCCAAATATGGGTGAGTTCCGCTCATCTTTCGGTCGCCATGGCGGCACATGCGCCACTGAGCACTAGCCATTCATTTGAATAGGGCGCCATTTTGGATCGCCGGGGCTGGACGATCTCCCATTATGTTTTGCACCAAATGCAAATGATCGGCAGTGTTCTGACCAATCAGCAGCTGCTAGCAAATTGCTGATACCGAATACCAATATGAGTACTGCATTGTGTTATACAATACAATACAATACAATACAATTTATTCTTGTATAGCCCTAGGTCACAACAGAAGTCATCTCAGAGGACTGAGAATCAACAGTTAAAACACATGAAAAATAGAAAGCACACACAGAAGAAAATGTCCATACATGTTGTAGAATGCTAAAGTGTCCTGATCATCACCAATCCTTTCTGTTGGACACTAACTGTCCAACAAGACCCTCCTGCATCGACAAGGAAAAACTCTTAAAAACCCAGTGGGAAAAAGTGAGAAACCTTGGGGAGCACTAGGGAAACCCACAGGGAGGGAGACCCATATGAGAAAGGGATCCGCTCCTCCGGACGGACAGGCTAATGATCTAGGACCTAAGCTACAGAACGTGGACCAGTGGCCGCTGAACGTGGACAGGTCCGGTGCAGGACCGAAGCACTCCCAGGCGGGTCGGGCGGGGCAGTCCGCAGGTGCAGATGGAGGAGGCCAGGCTCAGAGATCCCGTCATCGTACCATGAAACAGACAATGGGACAACGGGTGAATAGCAATGAACAAACTACAGTCAAAATCCTAAAAATGCTAAACAGATAAAGTAGGAAGGAGGAGAGGATAGTGCTCAAGTTAGCATACTTCTCACAGCAAACTGACTCCCTATGCAGCTTAACTGACACTCTGAGGAGTTTAGCCTTCCCTGAGTCTTACCTTCCTAGCCATATGCTAAACTAAAGAGGACTGTTTTAAACCTAGCCTTGAATAAAGAGAGCGTATCTGAAAGGATTCATGGATCGCACACCAGGTGTGCAAACCGATCCAGGCAAACCTAATTATATATTATATATCATACATATCACATGTACCATACATATTATATATATTATATACAATACACAACATAACATACAGCATAATATATAACATAATATACAACATAACACAATACATAACATAACACATATATTGTCTAATATATAACATAATATATAACATAATACAGCATATATATACAATATATACACCATATATTATATATTACCTAATTATATGCTAAATTAAAGTAAAGTGCTTTAAGCCTGGCCTTGAATGTGGAGACCGTATCTGCTTCCTTAACATAAATGGGAAGCTGATTCCACAGTAAAGGAGCTTGGAGCTAAATGCTCTGCCGCCAACAGTGATTTTTGAGACCTTATCCGTGGGAATGTATAAAACTAATACAACTGAAATTTAAAATATATAATTTCTCATTTCAACAGTAAGAATATGCTGCCACTGTCATATTCCACTCATACAAATGCTATGCTGTAGAGTTGGTTGTTTTTGTGCTCGGTGCACCTTGCAGGTGCTGTACTCCGCATGGTGGTGAGTTTTCAGATATTTGATCAAGTTGCTGGTGTCATACGTGTTGTTTTGGATCCACCTTGTGACAGTTTTGCCTTATACAACGTACAGTCCACTTTACTCACTCGTTTAAACTGCTAAACGGCCGACATCCGCTTGCCGTCACTTTCTCGATGCAGACTTTGGGAGATCCCCATGGCAACACGTGCTGCACAGCTGTCTGCTGTTGTGACGCTAATGTAAATTAAAAATGTGGGTATCAGCTGAATTGAGTATGTGGGTATCGACCAGAGAGAGAGCAGAGAGAGACCTGGAAGAGAAACCTGAGAATGACCAGAGAGAGACCAGAAAGAAACCAGATAGGGACCAGAGAGAGACACGAGAGAGACCAGAGAGAAACCAGAAAGAGATCAGAGAGAGAGATGTGAGGGACCAGAGAGAGAGACCTGAGAGAGACTAGAAAAAGACCAGAGAGAGAGAACAGAGAGAGACTAGAAACCAAAACAAAACAATGATTAAAATGAGGGAGAGTCCTACATGCGTCCAAACACACATTTCTAATATCAGCCTGGCTTTTCCCTGTGCTCCTACATTGGGTTTTATGTTATGAGAACGAGTACGAGTGAAAGCCTATGGTATCAACCCAATACCAGTATCGGTATCGGCGCATCCATAAGCAGCACACTGGTATAAAGGTGTAATGGTACCTGCAGCACACTGGTATAAAGGTGTAATGGTACCAGCAGCACACTGGTATAAAGGTGTAATGGTACCAGCAGAACTCTGGTATAAAGGTGTAATGTTACCAGCAGCACACACCAGTTGCTCTGCCTTCTCGTATCCGTCTGGGTTGACTGAGGGCACCAGGTGAATCCTGGTCTCCTCCACCAGGTGGCGCACTCGTGGGTTTCCGCTCAGATACTCCACACACAGGAAGTTCATCAGCAGCAGGAGGAGCTCACGGCCCAGCGCCTCGTTACCATGGGAACCAGCCGTGTACCGAAACTCCGGCTCCCCTAGAGGACAAGGTGGGGATTACTGACCAGAGGGAGACCAAAGAGAGAACAGAGATAGACCAGAGAGAGACCTAAGAGAGACCAGAGAAAGACCAGAGAGAGAGACCAGAGAGAGACCTGAGAGAGACCAGAGAGAGACCTGAGAGAGACCAGAGAGAGACCTGAGAGAGACCAGAGAGAGACCTGTGAGAGAGACCAGTGAGAAACCAGAGAGAGAGACCTAAGAGAGAGACTAGAAACCAAAATAAAACAATGATCCAAATGAGTCCTACATGCGTCCAAACACACATTTCTAATATCAGCCTGGCCTTTCCCTGAGCTCTTAGATGCATCTGCTGCACTTGTCTTGTTCCCGTGGTTACATGCACTAAAAGCAGTAGGTTCCATCCAGTGACGACAAACAGCCTGGTTTATCACACCTCCATCATTGCATGCCTCTCGTTCTATACAGTTAAATTGGATTCTAGTCTCACCGACTTCGTGCTCTCCTGGTCGGTCCGAGATCTCGAACGCGTACAGTTTCAGGCCGTTGTAGCTTTTCCCGATGTTGTAAATGCGAGTGATGTTTGGGCACATCTCATTCACTGTTTTCATCAACTGCAAACACACAGAGCTCATGGAGAGAGACCAGAGAGAGACCAGAGAGACCCAAGGAGGGAGACCAGAGCGAGACCAGCAAGAGATACTAGACAAACAGAGACCAGAGAGGGACCAGAGAAAGCAGTGAGAGACCAGAGGGAGAGCAGAGAAACAGACCTGGTTCAGTCCTGGTTCAGACTTGGTTCAGTCCTGGTTCAGTCCTGGTTCAGACCTGGTTCAGTCCTGGTTCAGACTTGGTTCAGTCCTGGTTCAGACCTGGTTCAGACCTGGTTCAGACCTGTTTCTGTCCTGGTTCAGACCTGGTTCAGTCCTGGTTTAGACTTGGTTCAGACCTGGTTAGGACCTGTTTCTGTCCTGGTTCAGACCTGGTTCAGACCTGGTTCAGTCCTGGTTCAGTCCTGGTTCAGTCCTGGTTCAGTCCTGGTTCAGACCTGGTTTGCGTACCTGCCTCATCTCTTTGTAGTTGTGGTGTCTAAAGTCCAGCTCGTCGGTGGTGATGACCTCGTTGCGTCGATGGTAGTAGTTGTGTGGATCTGGACAAAGACACAGAGACACACTTTAACGTAATGTTTAAACTAGACACAGCAGAGTCTCACATAAATGCAACTATATTTCTTCATCTAATATTTGTAAAAACAATGACATTCCGGTTGTTATTGTGATATTGTCTTAATGTTAATCCATAAATGAAAATATAAGGATTAACCAATCAGATGCCTTCGTTTGCGGAGGAAACTCCAGCTCCCTTTAGCAACCGTCTTA
Organism: Knipowitschia caucasica; assembly: GCA_964034765.1. Taxonomy (NCBI): domain Eukaryota; kingdom Metazoa; phylum Chordata; class Actinopteri; order Gobiiformes; family Gobiidae; genus Knipowitschia; species Knipowitschia caucasica. The sequence continues at coordinate 9,278,248 of OZ035845.1, read as the reverse complement.
GCAACACGTCTGTCCTGTTAAAGCACTAAGTTAACGTCATCGGAAGAAATTCCAATTTAAAGAAATTGGCTCCGGTTTATGTTCAAAAAGGCCTGTTCTGCATTAAGGCTAACAGGCTAGGGTGATCCTGTACTGGTCTCCTTCTGATCTCGCTCTGATCTCTGTCTGGTCTCTTTGTGACGTCTTTCTGGTCTCTCTGTGGTCTCTCTCCCTGGTCTCTCTCTGGTCTATCTCTGGTCTATCTCTCTGGTCTCTCTCCCTGGTCTCTCTCTGGTCTCTCTCTGGTCCATCTCTCTGGTCTATCTCTCTGGTCTATCTCTCTGGTCTCTCTCTCTGGTCTCTTTGTGGTCTCTCTCTGGTCCATCTCTCTGGTCTATCTCTCTGGTCTATCTCTCTGGTCTATCTCTCTGGTCTCTCTGTGGTCTCTCTCTGGTCTATCTCTCTGGTCTATCTCTTTGGTCTCGCTCTCTGATCTCTCTCTGGTCTATCTGCGGTCTATCTCCCTGGTCTCTCTCTGGTCTATCTCTCTGGTCTCTCTGTGGTTTCTCTCTGGTCTATCTCTTTGGTCTTGCTCTCTGGTCTCTCTCTGGTCTATCTGCGGTCTATCTCTGGTCTCTCTCTCCCTGGTCTCTTTGTGGTCTCTCTCTGGTCTCATTGTGGTCTCACTCTGGTCTCTGGTCTCTTTGGTCTCTCTCTGGTCTCGGCTTCTTCCACATTAGGCCTAAGACACTGGTGATGTCACACTCACACTGTGGTGATGTCACACTGACCTGGCAGGGGACAGCCCAGGACCTCCGCCCGCAGACACACTCCCCCCTTGTGGAACCAGCTTTGGGGGTTGATCCTGAGGTAACGAGCCACCCTCGGGACCGGGAAGAGCCGCCGCACCGGGACCTCCTTCTCCCAGTTCCCTTTGAACACCTACTGGGACCAGAGGGAGACATGAGGAGGTACGTGCTGAGGAGACTACTGGGACCAGAGAGAGACTACTGAGACTAGAGAGAGACTACCGAGACCAGAGAGAGACTACCAAGACCAGAGAGAGACTACCAAGACCAGAGAGAGACTACCGAGACGAGAGAGAGACTACCAAGACCACAGAGAGACAACCGAGACCAGAGAGAGACTACCGAGACCAGAGAGAGACTACCGAGACCAGAGAGAGACTGAGACCAGAGAGAGACTACCGAGACCAGAGAGAGACTGAGACCAGAGAGAGACTACCGAGACCAGACAAAGGCATAAGGAGGTACATACAATACAATACAATACAATTTATTCTTGTATAGCCCTAGGTCACAACAGAAGTCATCTCAGAGAACTTAACAAAACCATTGAAATCACCAACACAGGTCAGAGAATCAACAGTTAAAACACATGAAGAATACAGTATAAAGCACACACAGAAGAAAATGTCCATACATGTTGTAGAATGCTAAAGTGTCCTGATCATCACCAATCCTTTCTGTTGGACACTAACTGTCCAACAAGACCCTCCTGCATCGACAAGGAAAAACTCTTAAAAAACCCAGTGGGAAAAAGTGAGAAACCTTGGAGGAGAACTAGGGAAACCCACAGGGAGGGAGACCCATATGAGAAAGGGATCCGCTCCTCCGGACGGACAGGCTAATGATCTAGGACCTAAGCTAGCGACAGAACGTGGACCAGTGGACGCTGAACGTGGTACATGCTGAGGAGGCTCTCCCGTTGTCTTTTTCCTCCAGGTGCTCCGGCTTATCCTGCCACTAAAACGTGTACAATAGTCCCCTGTAAGACCCTCCCCCTCTCTCTGGGGCCAGGGCTGAAGTCTCACTTGGACTTTCCTGGTACGATGTCGGTGAATAATATGAGTATTGTTATAAAAACTGGGATGTGGTCCTCGTCCTCATCAGTCTGGTGTTTATCGCCGATCGCACAAACAGCTGCAGCTGGAATGTTCATGATGTTCAGGGATTTATCACGAGTTTCACATCTGCTGCTCTCTCTCCAGACCCCAAAGACCATTACAGACCGCTACAGACCACAGCAGACCACAACAGACCACAGCAGACCGCTAGAGACTGCTACAGACCACAACAGACCACTACGGACCAAAACAGACCGCTACAGACCACAACAGACCACAGCAGACCACTACAGACCACTACGGACCAAAACAGACCAAAACAGACCATTACAGACCACAGCAGACCGCTACAGACCATTCCAGACCACAACAGGCTGAAGACTGATATTGTCATATTTAATAGTATTCTTGGGATTATTTCCTTTACATTTCTGGACAACAACATTTAGTTTTACTCCATGATTCCTTGTTTTGAGTCGGTTCTGAGTCAGACGTGAGATTTATAGATACAGTGGGGCAAAAAAGTATTTAGTCAGCCACCAATTGTGCAAGTTCTCCCACTGAAAATAATTTTCATCATAGGTACACTTCAACTGTGAGAGACAGAATGTGAAAAGAAAATCCAGGAATTCACATTGTAGGATTTTTAAAGAATGTATTTGTAAATTATGGTGGAAAATAAGTATTTGGTCAATAACAAAAATTCAACTCAATACTTTGTAATATAACCTTTGTTGGCAATAACAGAGGTCAAACGATTACTATAGATCTTAACTAGGTTTGCACACACAGTAGCTGGTATTTTGGCCCATTCCTCCATGCAGATCTTCTCAAGAGCAGTGAACCTGGACTTTCAACTCCCTCCACAGATTTTCAATGGGGTTGAGGTCTGGAGACTGGTTAGTAGTGATGGCAATATGAAGCCCCATGAAGCCTTGAGGGATCGCAGCCTATTACTCGGCCCATGAGTCGAAGGCTCGAGGTGAATCATGCTCCACTACGCCATCATGTGGACAAAGAAATGTAATACATGCCAAGGGCCTATAACAAATGGTAGGGTCTGAACATGGGCTGAAAGAATACAGCCAATGATGTGGAGACAGTTGTTATGTAAAATGTGCTTGTGTTACTTTGTTTATGTAAGTGCTTATGCAACTATTGACAGGAGTTGAAAAACAAACAATACAGTTATTCAGTATTTGGACTCAGGCGATTTCTTTTTTTTGCACAGTATTTCACCTGCCTTTGAAAAAACCCGTTCACAGGGCACAGAGGATGCAGGTGAACATAAATATGTAATGGCAAGTTTATATAAATTTGGAAATGTAAACTTATGTTTGTCCCAATATTGAAGGGGACTTTCGAGTCGAGGAATATTTGGCTCCCCCAGGTATCCTTATTACCTTATTAGGTGAGATCTGCTCAAAGTGCTCCCAAACTGGAGAAAATCTTCTCTTTCTTGCCGGTTCCATCGCAAAAAAGAAGCTCAAATAGGATGCTAAATAGGATGCCAAATGAGAAGCGCAATAACCCAAAAACACACAAAGTGATGAAGGGGAATCCATTGCGTTCACTCGTCCCTTTTATTTTGAATCGCGCTCCAAACGAACGAATCATTTCCTGAATCAGTCACGTGGTACGGCCGTTCGCGAGGCTTCGAACGTCATCACACACGTGACCAATACACGCCTCGACCCACACTTCAAAAGAAACGCCCCCAGATTACTCGGTCCACGCTTCGAAGACTCGGCCCTCTCAGCACATCACTACTGGTTAGGCCACTCCAGGACTTTCAAATGCTTCTTACGGAGCCACTCCTTCGTTGCCCGGGCGGTGTGTTTGGGATCATTGTCATGCTGGAAGACCCAGCCACGTTTCATCTTCAAAGCTCTCACTGATGGAAGGAAGTTTTGGCTCACAATCTCACGATACATGGCCCCATTCATTCTTTCCTTAACACGGATCAGTCGTCCTGTCCCCTTAGCAGAAAAACAGCCCCAAAGCATGACGTTTCCACCCCCATGCTTTACAGTAGGTATGCTGTTCTTGGGATGCAACTCTTTCTCCAAACACGACGAGTTGAGTTTATACCAAACAGTTCTACTTTGGTTTCATCTGACCACATGACATTCTCCTAATCCTCTGCTGTATCATCCATGTGCTCTCTGGCAAACTTCAGACGGGCCTGGACATGCACTGGCTTCAGCAGGGGGACACGTCTGGCACTGCAGGATATGATTCCCTGTCGTCGTAGTGTGTTACTGATGGTAACCTTTGTTACTTTGGTCCCAGCTCTCTGCAGGTCATTCACCAGGCCCCCCGTGTGGTTCTGGGATTTTTGATCACCGTTCTCATAATCACATTTGAGATGAGATCTTGCGTGGAGCCCCAGATCGAGGGAGATTATCAGTGGTCTTGTATGTCTTCCATTTTTTGATAATTGCTCCCACAGTTGATTTGTTCACACCAAGCTGCTTGCCTATTATAGATTCACTCTTCCCAGTCTGGTGCAGGTCTACAATTCTTTTCCTGGTGTCCTTCAACAGCTCTTTGGTCTTGGCCATAGTGGAGTTTGGAGTCTGACTGTTTGAGGCTGTGGACAGGTGTCTTTTATACAGATAACGAGTTCAAACAGGTGCCATTAATACAGGTAAGGAGTGGAGGACAGAAGAGCTTCTAAAGAAGAAGTTACAGGTCTGTGAGAGCCAGAGATCTTCCTTGTTTGAAGTGACCAAATACTTATTTTCCACCATAATTTACATTACATAAAAAATATTTAAAAATCCTACTATGTGAATTCCTGGATTTTTTTTTCACATTCTGTCTCTAGGAAATGTACCTATGATGAAAATTACAGACCTCTGTCATTATTTTAAGTGGGAAAACTTCGGTGGCTGACTAAATACTTTTTTGCCCCACTGTATATATTTTCATTCAGAGCCCACTCAAAGCTCCGGGAATCTAACCAACACAATACTATGAAAGTGTCTAAGTGTGTGTGCATGTTTTTGTGAAGCAGATGTTAGAGTTTCTCACCAAATCTTCGCTTTGGTTCCTCAGCGTGACCCAGGAGTGGCTGTCGTTGCTGACCATGACTTTGTAGGAGGTCACCCAGTCGCTCCTGTGTGACATCACAGACTGTATACAGATGGACAATGCTAACACAGACTGTATACAGATGGACAATGCTAACACAGACTGTATACAGATGAACAATGCTAACACAGACTATATACAGATGGATAATGCTAGTACAGTTTGGACTGTGAATGGTCCAAACTGGTTTCTCTCTCTGTTTTTTCCCTTATCTCTCTCTGGCCTCTCTTTGGTCTCTCTGGCCTCGCTCTGTTCTCTCTCGGGTCTCTCTGGTTTCACTCTGGTCCTTCTCTGGGCTCTCTGGTCTCTCGCTGGTCTCTCTCTGGTCTCTCTCTGGTCTCTCTCTGGTCTCCTTCTGGTCTCTCTCTGGTCTCTATTGTCTCTTTGATCTCCCCTCGGTCTCCCCAGTCTCTTTCTGGTCTCTGTGATGTCACACTCACGTCCACAGAGAGCTGCGTCCCTGTGTGATGACACCAGTGAAGCGTGTGAGTCTGCGAGCGTCCAGCTCTATCCACTGCACCTGGTCCTCTCTGCCGGCGCACCAGGCACCACCATGAAGGTCATCCTCAAGCAGGCCCCCCTGAGCACAGGCACCATCAGAGACCACAGAGACCAGGGAGAGACCACAAATAGACCAGGGAGAGACCACAAAGAGACCAGAAAGAGAGACCAAGGAGAGAGACCAGAGAGAGAGACCACAAAGAGACCAGAGTGACGTCATAGATCCCAAAGGTTGATTTACCTGGATGTTGAGGCGGCCACGGTGCGCTCCTAGTCCGTAGCGCCGTGAGGATGAGGCGTGAAGCTGGAAGTCGTCGATCTTCAGAGACTCCAGACCCATGGGAGGACAAGCTGAGAGACCAGAGAGAGACCAGGTTAGAGACCACGTTAGAGATCAGGTTAGAGACCAGAGGGAGACCAGAGGGAGACCAGAGGGAGACCAGAGAGAGACCAAAGAGACAGACAAAACCATGAATAATTGCCTCATTTGAACTTAAACACAAAACAAAGTGACACATCCTGATTTCGACATGAGGCAGATCTCTGATGTTTGGAAAGTTGACAATTTCACAAATGATTAAAAGCTGCAGGCGACTGAAGCCGTTCATCACGAGCCAAAAAAAGCGTCTGCAGCCAATTTACAAAGAGAGACCAGAGAGAGAGACCAGAGAGATAGACCAGAGAGATAGACCAGAGAGAGACCAGAGAGATAGACCGGAGAGACACCAGAGAGAGAGACCAGAGAGAGACCAGAGAGAGACCAGAGAGAGACCAGAGAGAGAGACCAGAGAGAGACCAGAGAGAGACCAGAGAGAGAGACCTGAGAAAGCAGGGTTTTCTTACTTCTGCCTGATTTGACTCTTTCTGTTTTGACAAAAGTCATTAATTGTTTCTCATTTATCTTTCATTCATACAGACACTCATTTCTTCCACAAATTCTTTCTGTTAATACATCTATAATCAAAAACAGTCTTTTGAACTAAAAAGTCAGAGCCAAGAAACATGTTATAAAACTGTTGATTCTAACAAGAAGAAAAACGCCACGCCTTTCATGTGTGTCTGCTGCACGATCAATTTATTTATATATAACATCTCACAAAGAGAGAGACCAGAGGCAGACCAGAGAGGGAGTAGAGAGAGACCAAGGAGAGACCAGAGGGAGCAGAAGGAGAGCAGAGAGAGACCAGAGAGAGACCAGAGGGAGAGACCAGAGAGAGAGACCAGAGAGAGAGCAGAGAGAGAGCAGAGGGAGAGACCAGAGAGAGAGAGCAGAGGGAGAGACCAGAGAGAGAGAGCAGAGGGAGGCAAGAGGGAGGGACCAGAGAGAGAGACCAGAGAGAACAAGATCATCAAGAGAGAGACCAAGTCACTCACCCTCAGACTCGCTCTTCGCTTGCTCTGCGTCTGGAACAGCACCAGAGCTTTTCTTTGGCTTCTCTTTGATTTTGGAAACTTTTACTGCAACATGTGAAAAGAAAAATCAAGAGACAGGTCGTTTGAAAAGAAAAGAAAATACTATCATTCTTTCTCTTTTTACCATCATCAAAAACAGACCTGGAGATTCTGGCACAAACATGACCAGAGAGAAGAGAGAGACCAGAGAGAGACTAGAGAGCGAGAACAGAGACACAAGAGAGACAAGAGAGAGAGGAGTGACCAGAGAGACCAAAAAGAGAGAACAGAGAGAGAGACCAAAGAGAGTGAGAGAGAAGAGACCATAGAGAGACCAAAGAGAAGAGAAACCAGAGAGAGACCAAATAGAGACTAGACAGAGACCTAGATGAATTTAACTTCACCCAGCGCAATCTCTGTCAGTCAGGTGTGTTTGTGATGAGGAACTATGTGGCGCTCTGGTTGTTACGGACTATGTGCATCACAAACTGTAGCGATGGTCTTTCACTTGGTCCAATCCTTCGACCCTGAGACGTTCCCTTCGTCCTGCTCTTAGTCTGAGGCACATTCTTGACATAGCGTCCACATCTGAAAGTGTTTATGTCTCTTTTCGGGGACAAACCAGGTCTGAGCTCCCGAAGAAAAATGTGCAATTTCACAAAGATACTGAGTTATGAGGTGCACCGTAGAGCACAGACCTCCACCAAGAAGCAGTTACATTCTCTGTATATGTGAGGGACCAGAGAGAGAAACAAGCGAAGGAGAACAGAGAGCAGACCAGAGGGAATCGTCCAGAGTTGCACACAAACGATTCTTTCTATCTGTTTTTTTACATTTTCCCAGTATTCTTTGAGTTTAGGGCAGTCCCAAAATATGTGTGTATAGTCTCCTACTTGGCCACAACCCCTCCAGCACTTATCAGACATTTTACTGTATTTTGAAATATGCAATGGTACCAGGAAATATCGCATTTTTACTTTCCAATCAAACTCTTTCCATAGCATACTACTAAACATTTGATGTCCTCCTTTGAATGATTCCTCCCAGTTTTCATTTGAAATTATGATATTTCTTTCAGTTTCCCATTTATACTTGGTGTCCACATTATTGTCTTGTTCAGCCTGCCGGGCTTTATAGAACTTTGAAATTATCTTTTTATTCTCTAACTTAGTCATCAGTAATTTCTCTATTCCATTTTCTTGTTTACATATATACTCCCATTCTTTATGTTTTATAAGGTAGTTTCTTATTTGTAGAAATTTGTAAAATTCATGTGTTGATAGATTAAATTCGTCTTTAAGCTGCTGAAATGATTTCATATTTTCCCCTTCAAACAGCTGCCCAATATGGACAAGTCCCTTGGATTCCCACTTTTGAAATCCCATCTCCATATTTGAGGGTATAAAATCACAATTTTTTTCCTATTCTAGTGGCCCTGCAGATTGAACTAGACATTTCCATTTTCTTTTTTATCCCCATCCATATTTCCATTGTTCCTTTAACCCATTCATTTTTTATTTTCAACTGTTTTAGATTTTGCTTTCTAATGAAGGGTAAGCTTTGTAATTCTACTTTTGGGCATGAATTTTGTTCCATTTCCCTCCATCCCGTCTCTTCCTCATTATTTATCCAGATATTTATGATTCTTAAATGTGCTGCCCAATAATATCTTTTAATATTAGGCAAATTCAAACCTCCTTTTTCTTTGGAGCATTGTAGTAATGTATATCTTACTCGTGGCTTTTTATTTCCCCAAATAAATTTTGAGATCATATGATCAATTCTTTTAAATATTGTTTTTGGGAGCTGGATGGGTAGGGATTGGAACAAAAACAGCAACCTTGGCAGAACATTCATCCGTATTACTTCTATTCTTCCCATTATTGTCAAGGGCAAAATTTCCCATCTCATTAAATCTTCTTTAATCTCCTTGAATAATTTCTCATAGTTAGCTGTAAATAGATTTGATAACTTTTGTGTAATAGTAATGCCAAGGTATCTAAAGCCCTCATCCGTCCATTTGAATGTAGTCTTTTTTTTAGTTCTTCTGGACATTTTCCAGATATGATCATTGCAACCGATTTAGATTCATTGTTCAAGTATCCGGAGATTTCCCCAAACTCTCTTAAAATGTTATTCAGGATGGGTACAGTCTCAACAGGGTTACTTATATACATGAGGATATCATCTGCGAATAATGATATTTTTGACTCCACATTACCTTCATCTACGATGCCCTTTATATCTGGACTTTGCCTAATATATTCAGCGAGCGGTTCTATACTTAAAGCAAATAATAAAGGGCTTAAAAAATCTCCCTGCTTTACTCCTCTCTTCAGAAAGAAAAAGTCGGAGCAGCATCCATTTACTCTAATCCTGGATTTTGTATCTTTATAAACAAATTTAACCCAATTAATGAATGTTGAATGGAACCCAAACACTGATAATGTGTGATATATATATTTCCATTTCACACAATCAAATGCTTTTTGTGCATCTAAGCTTAATAACATGTTTGTATTTGGGTTCCTTCTTGCACTAGACATAAGATTTAAAGTTCGCTTAATACTGTCGTCCCGGTATGAATCCTGTCTGATCGGGTTTAATCAACCTTGTTATGAATTTCTGTATTCTTTTTGCCATTATACTTGTTAAAATCTTCAAATCATTACATAGCAGGCTAACAGGGCGGTAGCTTTCACACCTTCCTTATGCAATACAGAAATGACAGCTTCTGACCATGATGTTGGAATGTTCCCTGATTCCAAGGCATAGTTAAACACTTTCTTTAGTAGTGGGGCTATTTCTTCCTGAAAACATTTATAGAATTCTCCCGGAAATCCGTCCGTACCTGGACTTTTGTTGTTTTTCACATTTTTAATTGTATCAAATATTTCCTTGAGAGAAATTTGTTCTGTCATTTCCAGCGCTTGCTCTGGAGTCAGTGCTGGTAGGTTAAATTTGTTCATAAACTGTTGCATCTTTTCTTCCAAGGATGGTATTTCTTGGTCATTATATAGCTCTTCATAATATTCTGCAAATATTCTTGCAACCTCTTAACCTTAATCTCCTTAGAAATAGGATGCCGTATCTTCGTTATTGCCTGGTCCGACTGTTTATTTCTGAGTTGATATGCTAGTAACTTACTTGCTCGATTACCCTTTTCATAATAATTTTGATTAACAAATCTTAACGCCGCTTCTACTTTAAAAGTCAATAACTGATCTAATTTGGATCTAATTTCTTTAAGTTCTAATAAAGTACTGTGATTTAGCGTTTTTTTATGCTCATTTTCCAATTTTCTAATTTTCTTCTCCAACTCTTGTTGCTGATGCTCTTGATTTTTTTTTATCCTAGATGTTATCTCTATCATTTTCCCTCTTAATACTGCTTTCCCACATTCCCATAACGTTGTAGGGTTAACTTCTCCATTATCATTAATCTCAATGTATTGCTGTATACATTGTTTTATTTCCTAAACCACCGTCTCATCTGTCAAAACAGATACATTACATCTCCAGTACTTGAAAAACGACTCTTTATTTAACTCAATTGCTAATTTAATCGGGGCATGATCACTAATTGTTATTTTTTCAATTTCACAGCTTTTTACTTTATGTAATTCCTGTCGACCTATGCAAAAGAAATCTATTCTTGAGTAGCTATTATGTGCGTTTGAATAAAAGGTATATTCTTTTTCATTGGGACACTGCATTCTCCAAGGGTCTATAAGTCCAAGTTCCTTTATTACGTTATTTAACATTTTCGACCTTTTTGTTATATTTCCTCTCTCTGCTGGTAACCTGTCCATTTTTCCATTTTGTACCGTATTGAAATCACCTCCCAACACCATCATTCCCTTTGCTTCTTTTACATTTGCAATTATTTAAAAAAATGTTTCATCTTCCTCATTAGGTGCATAAATGTTCATTATGGAGATGTCAGTGTCCCCAATATGACCTATAACCATTACATATCTTCCCTTATCATCTTTTATTTCTTTTTCCACCACAAGTGTTATACCTTTTCTTACCAATATTGCTACTTCCACTTCCGGTTATAACATGCAGTAAAGACAAACAGACTCTGCGAAAAACCAACAAAAAGACTCCGTAAATAAGGTTTATAATTTGATAGAACCAAGACTGATGTCTATTAAGACAAGAAGAAGGGTTGCAAAGAGTAAAAAGTCGGCAAGTAACGATTTGGACAACTCACCGCCACTGGGGAACATGCCACACGAGGAGGACGAACCCGCGGGCTCTGGTATCTTGGAGGAGATACGCCGGCTCAGGCAGGAGCATAAAGACGCAGCAGCGGATAACAAACAGGCACTTGCTAGAGTGGAAAAAAGTATCCAAGATGTTGCAAAACAAATGTCCACACTTGAAAAGCGAACGTGGGAGTTGGAGACGCGAGTGGGGAATACGGAAGACCGCATGACCCAGCTGGAAAAAGCCGTCGTGTATCTCCTCCAAAGTGAAGCTAAGGTGGCGGCTAAATGCAACGAACTAGAGGCAAGAGGGAGGCGAAAGAATATCAGAATACACGGGGTTGAAGAGCGGGCTGAGAAGAACGACGTCGTGGGATTCGTGAAAGAGCTCATACGCTCCAAACTGGATCTGCCAACAGGTATGCATAGACATTGAAAGAGCACATCGCATTGGCAGCCTGGGAACGGGGAGCAACACAACAGCCAGAGTTATCATCGTACGCTTTCTGAACTACCAAGTAAAGGAACAAGTAATCCGAGTAGCGTGGAAACAACGGATTGTGTTTGGCGGACTGAACATTTATTTCAACCAAGACTATACAACAGAGGTTCAGAAGAAAAGAAGACGCGTCCGTGACGTCATCAAACAGTTGAAGGTTAGAAATGTGAAGGCACAAATGCTGTATCCAGCGCAATTACGGATCTTCTCGGAGGACGGGACCAACAGGACTGAGACGTTCGCAAGCCTAAAGGATGCGGCCTCGATGCTACGCAACATGGGAATCTCCGTGGTGGAAGAGGACGAGTCTGAATCTGAAAAGATTAGACACGACATCCTAAGTGGCAACTGGACCCTGGTGACATCACAGGGACAGTCGAAAGGCCCAGCGTAAACAACTGGAGAAGAAGAAGAAGAGGAGCCAAAAGAGAGGACATTATCATTTCAAGAGGTAATCCTTCATTAATTAAAGAGACTGGTGAAAAAAGAGACTGGACACAATGTAGGAGTCGAAGAAACTTAATCTGAATATATATATATTTAAAAAAATAATAATAATAAAGTTGGTATTATGCAGGGAAAAATTAGCTCAATTTGAGTACTTTGCAACTTATTGGGGGGTGGGTAGAATTAGAAGTTGCAACTGCACTTAGTGCTATCTCTTGGGGGTAAAGGGTACTCTCAGGGGTAATCTGTGTTTTGGAAGTCAAATAAAGTCACTAAATTTTCGTTATATAGCCTATGTTTTGTTTTAGAGTAAGCACATTAAAAATGGAGTGGTGTACTTTGACTGTTATAAATTATGAGGGGATATACATGGACATGAGGGGCATAATGGGGTCTAACATTGAGGTCTTTTACTTTATTCTATGGAAGCTTTAAATTTGGTATCATATAATGTCCATGGTTTAAATAACCCTATTAAGAGGAAGAACATCCTAAATCAGTTGAAACAACTAAACTGTTCATTAGCATTAATACAAGAAACTCATTTTGGGGATGAAGAACATAAAAAATTGAAGAGGGATTGGGTAAAGGATGTGTTTTTTGCATCATATGGGAAAAGAAGAGGGGTAACAGCCATGGTTTTAACTCCTAAAATCTTTCTTTATTTTTACCAATACTGGGGTCACTTTAGAATGACTCTGCACTGATTTTCTTACTGGGACTACTTTAAGTAATACAAAACAGTCAATACAAAACAGACAACTCTTTTACAAGATTTTATTTTATATTTTTTTCTTCGAAATGCAGTGATTCTATTTTTGACATAGAATTTAATGCCACTCCATGTCCGATGTCTAAGGTCATCTGGTGAGGCATTAATGCAGGCCAGGCCAGGCCAGGCCAGGCAGTGAGACTTCCCAGGGACTTTTCCAGTCTGTATGAAAGGTGTCATGGTCTTCTCCACAGCCTTCACCTCAGATGCAGACCATGGCTTTCTTACACGTTCTAGGGAGAGAAATAAAAATATATTATCAATATACACTCCCAGGGTTAGGACCAAGCAGCCTGGCTGTAATCCCCCACCTGGTACACTTACCAGAAGGGGCACCGCCACTACCATGGGGTGCATCTGGTTGAAGGTTCTCCGCTTGAAGTTTCTTTTAGCCCGTCCGTTTGTGAGAGGATCTCTACTGCTCTCCCTGTAGCACAGAAAATAAAAATACAAGTGGCCTTTAGGGGGAAAAAATTATACATATTTTAATAATATCAAGAATTACCTTCAGGCTCAATTTGTATCTGGTTGAGGCTCTTTCCTTCGAATTCCGTCACTCTTCCCTGCTCCATGGCCATCAACACTTTGCTGATTTTGGCCAGCTCCAGTGTCCCCTCTGGTAGTCTCTAATATTGTCTGGATGCGAATGTCATGGCCGAGGAAGTTGGCTAGTATGTCCATTTCAATGTGGTGCGGTGCATGCACCACATTCTTTGGCTACCTGCCGTAGGGAGTCTGATCCCCTGATGTGGATGTCCAGAGAGAAGAGAGACCATCCTGGGCGGGAGATGGAACAGGCCCTTCTGTTCTCCACCAGCACCTCCATCGAAGCAATCATTTCAGGAGTCAAAAGAACCGGCACTTTCCGACTTCTTTTCCCTTTAATTTCAATTCGTTGAAAATGCTGACACAGCTTTTTCTCAAGTTCGGACAGTCCCAGAGCAATGTCAGAATGGATCCCAGTCCTACTTCTTAAGGTAAACACTGTCAGTGGCATCTTTGAAACCCCTTCTTCTATTGAAAATAATGACCTCACAAAGAGTCAAAACTGCCAGTTTAGACCAATGCTTAGACGTTGGCTCACTTATTAGGGTTTGCACATATTCAGGTCGACATACCTCAATATGTGCATGCATGGCTCAAACGTCCTCAGTCAGAGGGAGCAGGTCCGGAGTGTTCCACTTGGCTTGCCGGAGGGTCTGTAGGGCAGCAGAAGAAACACAGACGTCCCACCTCTTCTCAAGAAGCAGCCGGCTTCGTTGGAGGTTTTTAATAAATAGTTCATCAACACAATGCTCCATTTTTGAGTCACATTCAAGAATATCTGCTAGCTTTCTGAGGCTATGGCCGAGTTTGAGGGCCAAGGATGGAGTCTTGTATTGATTTGTTTCCTCATCATATCCAGCCACAGACCTGACTGCATCAATCACATGGTTAAAGTTGGAAGGAATAAAGAAATCCTTAATTGTTTTCAGTTTCCCTGCAGTTTTTGCTTCGTTAATTAACCTACCGACTTCTCTCATTTTCTGCCTAATGTAATCATGCTTAGTCTTATCATGCCCGTGTTTTAAGTACAAGTGCTCTCCGAGTCTCAGAATCCCCTTTTCTGCTTTGACAACACCCGTGACCTCATCCTGATGCATTGCCGAAATTAAAGAGCACAGCTTTTTGCTGATGCCCTCGGGTACAGGCTGGGCTAGGGAGCAGAGGGATTGGACCCTACTTCTACCTGGTTTAGCCTGGTTTAGCCTGGGCATCTTTCTGTGAAAGCCGGCACCTGGCCACATGCCTCCACAGCCACTTTCGCTTAAGCAATGCCCCACAGTCTATACCCTCCTGAGACCCTGCGACCTCATACGAGGACATTACATTTTTGCCTCTTGGCACAATGATACTCAATTTTTTACATCCTTGACCTGATGGCCACATTTAGGGACACTGCCCGCGCCATCTTGTGGTGATATGATAGAATTACACTTAAGGCAGTAGGAAAAAAATGGTGGCAATATCAGCAAAAGACTTCTACAAGAGTTTACAGAAGAAAAATGCCCCAGGTAAAAATGCTATCAACATTTTATGAATGAAATCAATTTTTTTATGCACAATAATGTCTCTAGCTTCATATGGAGTTTGAAATTTGACAAATTTTGATTGTAGTAGCAGGCTAGGATGTCAGTAAAAGTGAAGCACTCGTTTGAGGACGCTAGGACTATGTACCGCTATCTGTTTAGCTAACAGTGTGGAAGATTTAGATGAAGTTACAGTTGTAAATAGTTATTTTGAATCACACATTTGCTTAGTTATGTGGTTTACAGTTGTAAATAGTATATTTAAGTACTAAGTGGTATATGCTAAGTATTGTTTAGTGTTGCTAAATTCTAAATCATAAACAATATAGCTAGGCTATAGCTAGCACATGATAGCCAAGCTATGAAGTGTCACTGATATACTGTAGATTTTGATGTTGGTTTTTAACATTATCATTACAGGCACACTTTCATTGTCAAGAGCAGAACAATTGCTGTTGGCAATTGCAGACAACTCTGAGATAGAGGACTTCTCAGATGGGGATGATTGTATCATCATCTCATACCTGTCAGTCATCTTCTGGTGTTTCCCATGGGGAGAGGCGGCGAGCTGGGGTGGCCATACTCATTGCCCCCCATCTCAGCCGCCATGTGTTGGAGTTCTCCCCGGTGAATGAGAGGGTCGCGTCCCTCCGCCTCCGGGTGGGACAAGTCTCTCATTGTTGTGACGGCCTACGGGCCTAACGGCAGTGCCGAGTTCCTGCCTTCTTGGAGTCCTTGGGAGGGGTACTGGACAGTGCACCGCCCGGGGACTCCGTTATTCTCCTGGGGGACTTCAACGCCCATGTGGGAAATGCCAGGGACACTTGAAGAGGGGTGATCGGGAAGAACGGCCCCCCTGATCTGAACCCGAGCGGTGTTCAGTTGTTGGACTTCTGTGCCAGTCACGGTCTGTCCATCACGAACACCATGTTCGAGC
This sequence comes from Knipowitschia caucasica, assembly GCA_964034765.1. NCBI lineage: Eukaryota > Metazoa > Chordata > Actinopteri > Gobiiformes > Gobiidae > Knipowitschia > Knipowitschia caucasica. Next base: position 9,262,476 of record OZ035845.1, on the reverse strand, counting down.
ACAAGGGTGTCCACCAGGACACCCTAGGCCGGAGGTTGATGATCGACTTTGTTGTCGTATCATCTGACCTTCGACCGCGTGTCTCGGACACTCGGGTAAAGAGAGGGGAGGAGCTGTCAACCGATCATCACCTGGTCGTGAGTTGGATCCGCTGGCAGGGGAAGAAGCCGGTCAGACCTGGCAGACCCAAGCGTATAGTGAGGGTCTGCTGGGAACGTCTCGCTGAGCCCCCTGTCAGACGGACTTTCAACTCACACTTCCGGGAGAGCTTCTCCCAGGACCCAGAGGAGGGGGACATTGAGTCCGAGTGGACCATGTTCTCTTCCTCTATCACCAATAAAGCGGCTCGTAGCTGTGGTCGCAAGGTCTCTGGTGCTGGTCCCGGCGGCAACCCCCGAACCCGGTGGTGGACACCGGCAGTAAGGGATGCCGTCAGGCTGAAGGAGTCCTATCGAGCAATGATGGTTCGTGGGACTCCTGAGGCAGCTGTCCAGTACCGGCAGGCCAAGCGTGCCGCGGCCCGGGCTGTTGCAGAGGCAAAAACCCGGGACTGGGAGGAGTTCGGAGAGTCCATGGAGCATGACTATCGGTCGCCCTCAAAAAGGTTATGGCAAACCCTCCGGCGCCTCAGGAGGGGGAAGCAGTGCTTTGCCAACACCGTGTATGGTGCGGGTGGAGAGCTGCTGACCTCGACTGGGGATATTGTAATCCTAACCCTAACCCGGAGATGGTAGCCTTGAAAAACCCCATGCATTGCAGAGCACAAGACTGCATTGGAAAAGCCTGTCTCCGATGCATGACATGCAATGTGTACCTGTGCTTGCAAAGTGAATGCAACTGCTTTGCAGCATTTCACACTTGCCAATAGGGCTCTTCCAAACAGGCAGACAGATTGCTTTCTAGAAAAAGAGAGGGAGCTAGTTTGAAAAAAGCCCCGGTTCATAAGCTGTTCAGCAGAATTTTACTGTTTTAGGACTGTTAATAATATTTGCCATTATTTGTTCTAGTATTGTATTTATCAATTCAATTCAGCCATATTGAAGGCTTGAAATAGACAGTTTACACAGTATTTTGCGGTTTTATTTATGTATAGCCAATTTTTTGTCATGTGGATGAATGAAGAAAAAGGGAACCCAAATTGCAGGACTGAAAATCAAAGTAATTTAATAAAATAAATCCAAGGTAATGTAAAAACAGAACTGAAGACAGGACAAACATTGTGGAGACAATGGACGGACAACAAGTGAGGAAGGGCACAGGGTATATATACACACACAGGGACACACAGGTGAATCACATTAGGGCGGGGCAACAATCAACAGGACAGGCAGGATTCAAACTCAACCCGGTCAAAATGTCCACACCATGACATTTTTAGGCTTTGAAGATAGAGCTGTTTGGATTTTATGTCTAACTTTGATGTTTACATTTTTCAAATAAACTGTTATATACTATTTTAGACCAATGGAGTCTATTTGTATTGTATAGTAAGGTCGACCCACTGTCCTCATGTGAGGACATTGATTTTTGAGAGAAGTACTAATTGGATCAAGCTGAAATTTTGAATTTCAACTAATCAGGACCTTCCGGCCTAAAAGATCATAAATTTTCTCTTTAGGTTATGAGAGACCCACTGTCCTCATACGAGGACATGTTTTTTCTCAAAAACTACTTCCTGTACAAAATCACAATTTAGGTATTATACTTATTGGGTCCTACTTATCCTAAATAGCAAAAAAATATATAAAATGCACACCAGACAAATGCTCGGGTCTCAGGAGGATACAGTGCAAAAACTCACTGGATTTAACTGGGGAATTTGACTGTTTAGCTGGGACTAAAGTTCCAATGCCGGCTTTAAAACCTCAAAATTGTGCTCACGGTTTCCACTATTCCTGATCAAATCAAACTGAAGTTTACATGCTTTAGATTTCACAGGTAGAGCCAATGCTCTGGCTACGTCACTTTCATTTCCATGTTTTCTAGACAAATGACAGGACATTGAACAGTAGAGGCAGAAGTGCCTCTTGCTGTAAACTCTCCCCCATTTCTCTTCTTTTGCAGCTGCATGATAACAATCTTATTTGTCTTTGGTTCGTCATTTTCTGAGTCTTGAAGCAAAGTATTTTTGATTTTTCTTCAGGTTTCTTCTTGACAGTTAAATCTTCAGAGTCGACTTCATCACTTCTGTTAAGGGACTCTTGACTAAGCTGCACAAACAACAAATAATTTGTAATAATTCTATACAACAATTTGTAATCAAAACTTGTAGTCAGCACTTACCGGGGATTTGTAAGCGTGCGCTTCAGTGTGCTCCTCCATGATTTCTTGCAGCCTGATGGACCACACACCTGCACCTTTTCTAGCCTGACACCTGACTTCCTCTATTGTGCTGCTCCATGATTGGCTCCAGCCTCTGTTGTGCTGCTCATGATTGGCTCCAGCCTGCTGGACTGAAATTACCCCAGTGTGCCCATCCCTGATATCCCGCATGCCACCACCAGGGTTCCGACACATAACACACTTTTTTCAGGAAAGTAAACCTCCAGGGGTCCTTTCTATATTTTTACAGAGACTGCATAAGGACTGTTGGAAAAGCATTACCCATTGATTATTAAGCTTGGACCAGTGGGGTCCGGTGTTCGGGCCCCACCACGTAAAACCAGTCCCCATGACGTGAGTGGAATCTTAGGTTATGGACCCCACCAGGAGTTGAAAACAAGTGCACACACACTCACACACACACTCACACACAGCCACAGTTCAGTTAAATACAGTGTGACCTCCTGCTTCACACCTGCAGCACAGAGACGTGTTTGAGGACGAGCCAAAACATTAGGACCATCAAAGCAGCGAGGATTAAAACTGACACAGTTATTGTTTGGATCACATCAAACATCACATTAAACAGAGACAGAAGTCTACTCTACTCTAGAGGAGAAAAGAGTAGAGTATTCTCTGAAGTCTCTCTTTGGTCTCTCTCTCTGGTCTCTCTCTGGTCTCTCTCCCTGGTCTCTGGTCTCTCTCTCTGGTCTCTGGTCTCTCTCTCTGGTCTCTGGTCTCTCTCTGGTCTCTGGTCTCTCTCTGGTCTCTCTCTCTGGACTTTCTCTCTGGTCTGGCTCACATTATGAAGCATTGCCGTGGTTACGTGGATCATCGAGCTCCAAATGAAAATGAGAATATAAATAATAAAGCAGAGTTGGGAGGCGGGGCTTCACACTGAGCTGGAATAATGTCGACAGAACAGACTGACTGCAGGTCTTCGGTTCAAAGCTCTTTTTCTGCAGCTACTGAACATAACTGTGCGTCACTAAACAGACACATGTTTCTCAGGTCATGAGAGAGGACGGTATGAAGCTCATGGTTCAGACACACACACACACACATATACAGACACACACATATATACAGACACACATACACACACACAGACACACACACATGCACAAGCAGGACTAAACCAAGACTAAACCAGGACTAAACCGGGTCTGGAGCAGGACTGAACAATGGACTGAAGCACGATGGAAAACAAAACCATAAACATTTCTACTAATTTTTTTTACTGTAATTAATTGCACATAAACAAAACTTTGAATAAATATGTTGCATCTCACTTTTGCCTGTGAGTCACTATCTGCCTCTTTAAGCTGAGAGCTGATTGGCTGAGGGAGTTACTTCCCCCAGCTTTAAATCAAGTCTATTTAATCTCTAGAAGTACCTGATCTCGTCTCCTCCACGTCTTGTCTTCTCGCTGAATCTCTGTCCGCCTTCTCCTCTCTGCTCTTCAGACCACACTGAACATTTACCAAACACACACAGAGACAGACACAGAGGACCGAGCCGAGTCCCATCGCGGTCTCTCTCAGTCTAGTCTCTCTGGTCTCTCTCTCTCTCTCTCTGGTCTCTCTCTCTGGTCTCTTTCTCTCTCTCTCTCTCTTGTCTCTTTCTGCTCCCTTTCTTGTCTCCCTCTGGTCTCTCTCTGGTCTCTCTCTGGTGTCTCTGCCGTCTGCTGGTCCCATGTGGAAGTGTGTGTGAGAGACTGAGGAGAGCAGACAGAGGAGGAGGGCGGTCCACATGAGGAGGGCTGTCCACTTCATGGTTCCTACTGCGCGCCACATGGTACTGCTGTCTCTCTCACTGGCCTCCCTCTGGTCTCTCTCTGGTCTCTCTCTCTCTGGCCTCTCTCTGGTGTATCCCTGGTCTCTCTCTGGTCTCTCTGGTCTCTCTCTGGTCTCTGGTGCTGTGACTTATTTTAAAGTTTGTTTTTGATCCCCTATATTGAACACGTTCCTGTGAAAAGCTGACACGGGTCCAAACAACACGCCTCCTTTCCCATTGTTTCCTGGACACAGTTTCAGATTCACAGCTTTATTACTCGCCTGAGGCTTTGAGCAAGACTCAAAATGGACTCATAAGTTCAGACAGAAATCCCCGTCTCATAAACGTTTGGCCTGAGGCTGCAGCTGGAACAGCAACCAGAAAAAACTGCATTTTTACTTCTGCAGCTGCTTTTTCATCTTTAATCCGAGAAAATGATTCAGGTTTGATCCAAAAAGCATTTGTTTATTAAACTATTGTCAGACCAGTTTTTGAAGCCGCTATCGAGTCTGCTGTGGTTATTATTTATGCTCTTGATAAAGAGAGGGTTTTAGAATATTTCATGATCTTTCCCAAAACATCCAATGTGAATGTAACATTTATGTATATTATAAATGATAAATATTCACATTTTCAGTTCCTGCTGAACCCTGCTGTGTCTGTATCCGTCCTGATCCATGTGACCTGAGCAGTATTCTCTTTCCTTGTGCTCTCCTGGGCTAAAGACCATAGACTGTATATATTAACGGACAAAGTCACGCCTATCTCCGCCGTTCAAACTAATGGGCCAAAAACTGTGCTCTACTGGAGCAATCCAAAATGGCCGCGAGTGGTCAGCCGGCGCAGCTCCATTCATTTGAACGAGAGACTTCAAAAATTCACAGCAAGTAAACTAGAGTGGACCAAAAAAATCCACCCCCCTCAGCATTGACACACATGTGGAACGGAGCTTTGGGCCAAGAGCCAACTTTTGGTCCATCCTGTTAAGACGGTTTTGAGAGGTCTGCCAATGCTATATGTTAGCATTGGCTAATTCTACTTCTGGGTTCACCCCCATCGGCCCGGAGTGGTATTGCAAGTATGTCAGCGCACGTCATTTTGGCCACTTTTGAGCCGGGACCCGCCCCCACCGCTAAAGACCCGCCACAGTGACTAAAATATACACTATATAAATATTCAGGCTGAATTTTGATGATTGTTCCTAACTTGACCTGCCCTGGGTTATTAGACCCTAATTCACTGTAGTGGGGTATATTCTCCTTCAATATTAATGAATGAAGAATAATCTGTGGCTTTATTTTATTTGTCAGATAGATTTGGATCAAAGTTTGTCCATGAGTTTAAAGGTGCTGTTGGGCACCGTGACCAGTGAAAAGCGAAAGAAAATGTGGCAGCAAATTCATCCTTATTGTTTCAATCCGACTAAAGACAGAGGTATTTGTCATCTTTCTATATTGTTTTTTAACTGAGTCAAAAGTTCACTCCTGAAGCCTCTTTTGTCAATCATCATTCCTTCTGATTTGCCTGTGTTTACCTTGTGGTCACATGTCACTACAGTGCATTTGGGAGGAATAGATGGATTTGTATCCAGTCCACCTTCAAACTCCTTCTCTGCGTCCAACACAAGTATTGAAAGATGGATGTTCAGAAATCTCCAATATAATCTGAGCTTTGTCTGATTTAGGGGACATATCATGAAAAATCCACTTTTTGTGCCTTAAATGCCTTATCTTGTGAAGTTGGAGCCTCTAGAAGAGCAAAAAAGTTGAAATCAGTCTCTTCATGGGTTGCAGAGAACACTTCATATTCTGTTTAGGTAAGATTTTTCAACCCGTTCTGATTTTGCCATTCTCTATTACGTGTTTATAATTATTACGTCACAGTATTTGCAGCGAGACTGCTATATAAGGGCATGGGCGTCTAACAAAACACTTCGGCCCAGCCCTCTTCTACTGTGTGTCACTTTGAATTTGTAGTCCAAGCTCAAGGATGCCAGCGTACAGGGCTGGACTGGCCATCGGGCGTACCGGGCAATGCCCAAAGGGGCGATGCCCATATTTGGGCCGGTCTGTCTGCCTCATACAAAACACTTATTTTTTATTTTTTTCCCCTGTTGCCGTGGCGAGGACAAACACGCCCCATTCATTGCAAATGTACACCTCACACAAACATCAAACCAGCCTCAACCGTTTCACCGATTCGCCTCAAAATCGCTCCACATCCTCTCAATACATGTACCATAAAAATGACTTCAGGGAATTTTGATCAGTGAAACATTGTTTGAGCAGCGGAGCGCCAAAAAGTGGCATATTTTTTTTTCAGTTTTTGACAATAGAAAAATTGCTTCCGTTTGCACAAACAAAGTCTGATTTGCACAAAACTTGAATCCATGGTTCAACTCTTGCGTCTAGGTCATTTGAAAGTTAAAATTTTGAAATTGGCTCTATGGCGCCACCTAAAACAGCCAATTTAAAAAAGCCTAGGGGAGGGGTTCGTGGTCAAAATTGTCGTAGAAACATGTAATTTGGTACACATGTTCCTCAAGTCAAGACATGGAATTTTTTTTATTATGGCTAAGCCCTCTGACAAACAGGAAGCCCATAAATTTCATTGCAAAATGGAAAAATGAAAACCAATCATTTTCATACACGTCGGTTGGAAAGCGACTCCTCCTCGGCCGTTTCACCGATTGGCATCAAAATTGTTCCAAATCATCTCAACACATTTACCTTCAAAATGACCTCAGGGAATTTTGATCAGTGAAACGTTGTTTGAGCAGCGGAGCGGCAAAATGTGAGGGTTTTTTGGCCGTTTTTGACAACATAAATTTTTTTCCCGTTTGCACAAACAAAGTCTGATTTTCATTAAACTTGAATCCATTGTTCAACTCCAGGGTTTAGGTCAGGTGAAAGTGAAATATTTGAAATTGGACCATTAGCGCCCCCTACAGACTGAGTCAAAATTTACATGGGGAGCTCAGCTCTACTTATCATATTCATTACAATTTGACTAACAATCTTCTATGGCTACGGGAACAAATCATCACATGGCGGCACCACGTCCTTTGAGCGGTGCTGCGTGGTACGGTGTGGTGCCGGCGTAGTGCGGGGCGTTGTGGAGCGGCGCGTTGCGGCTTGGTGCGGGGCGGCGTGATACCAGACGGCGTGGTGCAGGGCGGCTGGGTGGCTTGGCACGGGGTGGTGCGCGCAGTGCGGGGAGTCGCGCGGTGCGGCGAGGGCCGTTTGACGCTGCTTGCGGCTTTAATTTTATTGTTGAAACTGCACATATCCTGATCCTCTACAGTATTTGCTTCCACATACTGTATAAACAAGGAGTCGGCAACCTGCGGCTCCGGAGGCGCATGAGTCTCTTTCCTTCTGTAGAAGGAAAAACGTTCTTAACGTTTTTAAATGCTGTAAAATTGTGCATAAGTAATATTCAATTTAAACATTTCTGTCAACGTAGTGCGTCATATCCTGCGACGTAGGCCCGCGCCAGGCGGCCGCTGTTGTAAACAAACCGGCGTGTGAGCCTCATAGACTGTGCGCATGGATCCCAAAGCTAAAAAGAGAAGAGTCGATAATAAGACTGGACTAAGAATCAAAATTAACATTTGCTTTCAGTCAATGAGGAAGGCCTGCTTCATGTTTGCGATGTAATGAGAAGTTTCTATGAGATAATTGTATCTGTGCTTAAAAACTACAAAAATGAACGCTTGGGGTGGAGTTGAACCTGTGTCACCTGGATGGGGGCGTGGTCAAAAGCGCCTCATTTGCATTTAAAGAGCACCAAAACAGGTTGCTCTCAGACGCACCTCAGAACAGGTGTAGAAGAAAGGCCCGTGGAGCTACAAATAATGAGACTCAGACCCAGGCATTGCAGTTACGCTTTATATAGGCCACAATTTAATGATTTAGATGTAAAAATCAATTATTTGAAAACACGATATGTCCACTTTAAACCCTTTTTGGTCTGGACTCATTCATTTCCCAAAGTGTGTTAGATCCTCTTGGTTAATATCAATGTCTTTGATTCTTGAGTCGTAGTAATAATACATTATTGTCCAATTTTTTTTATACATTTGTTCTAATTCTATAATGCTACCTTTTTTGCTAAACTTTGTTTCTTGACAAACCGCTCACTGCGTCGGCCTCTTCTGGAGGTCAGGCCCAGGTCCATGAAGCAGATGGACGTGGAACATGGATCTGCAGCTTTCAATCTGTATCATCTCGAGGAAAGTGCAAGATGTTTTAATGAGTATATCCTCTTTCCTCTTTGACTTGGTAGAGATTGTGACTTATTAACGTGGCTTCTCTTCGTAGCAGTGGCAGAGCAGGCTCTCGGTGCGTTAGAACTTTTTTCCTCTTGCACTTTTGCCCTCAGCTTCCTCTGCCGAGACTGTGTTCAGTGAGACCTTTGTCTCTGTGAAAGAACTTTCTTGTCTCAAATGTTTTTGTGAAGGATCTCTGCCATGTTCATGTCTCTGGTGCTGATGCTAATGATACTAATGCTAGCTTCTCTGTTCCCAGCTCAGGGCACTCAGTCCTGTCTTTGGTTAGTTGCTGTTTTGCAATGTTTCTCGTTGTGATCATATTTCCTATTCTCTTAAAAGATAGGGGAATAGTTAATTTGAAGAAAATGGGAGCCGAAATCTCTTGCATTCTTTTCAGAACATTGTAAATTCTAAATCCTACTTGGTGAGAGGAGCTGAGGCAGGTCTGAGAGTCCCAGGTTTTTACTGAACATAAAGATACAAAAACCCTTTGAATATTTATCCTTTTATTCACTCATAACATTTAAAAAATAAAAATCCACAAACTCTCATTCCACTCTCTGTTTGTCGTCCAACCGCGTTCATCATTTAGATCCTGAATGTTTGTCATCGGTCCAAACAGACAGTGAGTGAAAGTCTGACCTGAAATGTGTTGAACAAACCATGACTTACTTTGGTCATTTCCTGAATCTGTCTCTGTGCAGCTCTGGACCAACCAGTACCAGGTCCTTCTTTAGTCCCTCTTGGTCCTGGTTCTACCCAGGTCGAGCTGGTACTAAATTGTTCTAATGGAAGAGCACCAGAGAGTGCTAATGGAAGCCATGGTTACCAAGGAATTTCCCTAGATTCTGTGTGATACTCAGATACTTACATTACACTATATAATGCATCAGTTTTATACAGCGCTTTTCAGGACACGCAAACACTCTCATGTCAATATTCTCTCACTTCATACACGGTGGTGATAAACTACTACTGTAGCCACAGCTGCCCTGGGGCACACTGACAGAAGCGAGGCAACCAGTCTGTGCCATCGACCCCTCCGACCACCACAACCATTCACACACCAGACTCATTCTAATGTGGTAGAAGTGTCTTGCCTAAGGACACAACCACAGTTTGGCACTTTACAGCCACAGCTGCCCCACTGTGGCACCTGGGGTTCCCAGAGGTCTCCCATCACAGTACCATGTTATGGGTACAACTGAGGGATTTTATATTTGTATCTTTCTTTTTAATGTATTGTGATCATTTATGATTTTAATGCTATCTTGTTTTGTTCAGCACTTTGAGTTGCCTTGTGTATGAATTGTGCTATACTAATAAACTTGCCTTGCCTTGCTTAGCTTTAGAGTTCTAGAGGATCTGGCTTTCACCTGCAGGTGTTCCCGCAACGTGGAACTAATAAAGGTTCTTAATGTATTTTATTTGTTCCGAGTCATTTGACCAGAGCTGGAGTGACCTGATGATGATGATGATCGGTCTCTCTCTCTCTCTCTCTCTCTGGTTTCTCTCCCTCTGATGATGATGATGACGATGATGGACACAGTGCTAAGGTCATGTGATCATTCTGCAGTGGGCGTGGCACTTTGAGGCTGGTTGAGTCTGTGTCTCAGGTCTCCCTCTCTTTCTCTCAGGTTTCTCTCTCTCTGGTCTCTCTCTCTCCGGGTTGAGTCTGTGTCAGGATTCCCAGAGGAAGGAGTTGTTGTGTAAAACGTTGGCCAGTCTTTGGTTGAAAGGGCGGTAGAAGCTCCGGAGCAGGTCTCTGGTGCGACGCAACATTGGGCCCAGGGTCCTGTCCGCCGCACGCCGAGTGTTGGAGGCAGGGATTCGGGTGATGTTCGACTCCAGCTGCTCAGACAGAGGACCTGGACACACAATAAGTTATGAAGATGTGAGACCAGAGAGAGAGCGGAGAGAGAGAAACCAGTGAGAGAGAGAGACACACCGGAGAGAGAGAGAGAGAGACCATGGAGAGAGAGAGAGAGAGAGAGACCACTGAGAGCAGCTGTGGTCTCTGGTCTCCATGAAGCAGAAGCAGAGACCACAGAGATTGGAGCGAGAGAGAGAGAGAGAGACGAAAGAGAGAGAGATACTGGAGAGAGAAAGACCACAGAGAGAGAGAGACAACCAAGACCGGAGAGAGAGAGAGGGAGACCACAGAGAGAAAGCCAAAAAAGAGAGACCACAGAGAGAGAGAGAGAGAGACTGGAGAGAGACCAGAGAGAGAGAGAGAGAGAGGCTTTAGTATTAACCGAGACTGAGGAAGCTGAAGACCCGGTCCATGGTCTCTCTGGTGTGGTGGGCGTGGTCTTCCAGCCTCAGCACCAGAATCTGCTCTGGACCGAACACAGAGAGCCAGTCCAGCAGGAAGACTATGTACAGACCAATGTGGAGGCGCACCTGCAGCAGAGACCAGGGTTAGGGAGCTACTGCTACTGCTACTGCTGCTGCTGCTGCTACTGCTGCTACTGCTGCTACTGCTACTGCTACTGCTGCTGCTGCTAAACACAGAGAGCTAGTCCAGGAAAACTATTCAGGAAAACCAGGACCTTTTTGCTATGGAGTACGAACGCTAAATGCTGCGTCACGGTGCTATTACTAAAGCTTTATTCTAATGCTGTAGTAGCAGTAGCATTAGCATTAGTAGCAGTAACAGCAGTAGCATTAGCAGTAGCAGTAGCATTAGCATTAGTAGCAGTAACAGCAGTAGCATTAGCAGTAGCAGTAGCATTAGCATTAGTAGCAGTAACAGCATTAGCATTAGCAGTAGCATTAGCACTAGTAGCAGTAGCATTAGCAGTAGCAGTAGCATTACAATTAGTAGCAGTAACAGCAGTAGCATTAGCAGTAGCAGTAGCATTAGCGTAACAGCAGTAGCATTAGCAGTAGCAGTAGCATTAGCATTAGTAGCAGTAACAGCAGTAGCATTAGCAGTAGCATTAGCACTAGTAGCAGTAGCATTAGCAGTAGCAGTAGCATTACAATTAGTAGCAGTAACAGCAGTAGCATTAGCAGTAGCAGTAGCATTAGCATTAGTAGCAGTAACATCAGTAGCATTAGCAGTAGCAGTAGCATTAGCAGTAGCAGTAGCATTAGCATTAGTAGCAGCAGTAGCAGTAGCATTAGCATTAGTAGCAGTAACAGCAGTAGCAGTAGCATTAGTAGCAGTAACAGCAGTAGCATTAGCATTAGTAGCATTAACAGCATTAGCATTAGCATTACTCACTGGCATGGCTTGGTTGACAGTGGAGTTGTAAACACACGAGTGGATGCCGGAGTCCGACACACAACTCTGAAATAGCAGCAGTGACTCTGACACTTTGTCGTGGAAATCTTCGGCTGATTTGTTGGAGATTCCGAAGTAAAGATAGTCCGAGTAAAGTCTGAGGACACACCACGAAGTTAGATCAAGAGTTCAAAATGTGTAACAATCACTAAATTTGTCTTAGACTGGATAAAGGCCAGTGTGGGGCCAGTGTCTCCAAGTTCAATTTAATGTGGACCAGGAGACACTGGTCAATGTCTAGTCTCTCTCTCTGGTCTCTCTCTCTGGTCTCTCTCTCTGGTCTCTCTCTCTGGTCTCTCTCTCTGGTCTCTCTCTCTGGTCTCTCTCTCTGGTCTCTCTCTCTGGTCTCCCTCTCTGGTCTCCCTCTCTGGTCTCCCTCTCTGGTCTCTCTCTCTGGTCTCCCTCTCTGGTCTCTCTCTCTGGTCTCCCTCTCTGGTCTCCCTCTCTGGTCTCTCTCTCTGGTCTCTCTCTCTGGTCTCTCTCTCTGGTCTCTCTCTCTGGTCTCCCTCTCTGGTCTCCCTCTCTGGTCTCCCTCTCTGGTCTCCCTCTCTGGTCTCCCTCTCTGGTCTCTCCTTGTCTGGTCGTTCTGCTCTCTCTCTGGTCTCTCTCTGGTCTCTCTCTGGTCTCTCTCTGGTCTCTCTCTGGTCTCTCTCTGGTCTCTCTGTCTGGTCGCTCTACGCTCTCTGATCTCTTTCTCTGGTCTCTCTCTAGGCTCACTCTGGTCTCTCCCCGCTCTCTCTCTCTGGTCCCTCTCTAGGCTCACTCTGGTCTCTCTCCGCTCTCTCTCTGTGGTCCCTCTCCCTGGTCTCTCCCTGGTCCCACCTCTCCACTGGGTCCCTGAACATGGCGATGACTCGTGCTTTTGGCTGCAGGGCGTGCACAAAGTCCTGGACGAGGATCGGAGGTTCACCGTCTGTGACGTTGTCGTAGACCGAGACCCAGGCGTTATTATCCCACATGGTGGAGGCACTGGCCTCTCCTGCAAACATCAATGTTGAGGTCCTGCTTTAGACTTGTTCTCGCACAGTCCTGCCTCAGTCCTGGTCCAGTCCAGTTCCAGTCTTGGTCTAGTCCTGCCTCAGTCCTGGTCCAGTCCAGTTCCAGTCCAGTCTCTGCCTCAGTCCCAGTACAGTCCTGTCTTGGTCCTGGTCCAGTCCTGGTCCAGTCCTTTCACCAATGATGATATCTCTCCCGGTGGCTCCAGCCTCAGTCCAGTTCTGGTCTTGGATCTGGTGAGCCGCCTGGTCCAACAGGTCCAGATAGTCCTCCACAGGGAACCGGTCTCGGCGCTCGCTCAGACGGATCAGACCTGAACCAAGCATTTCACACTTTAGATGTGTGCTCTGTGCAGGGACTAAAGCAGGACCAAAGAAAGACTAAAGCAGGACTAAAGCAGGACTAAAACAGGACTAAAACAGGACTAAAGCAGGTCCAAAGCAGGATTAAAGCAGGATTAAAGCACTGAAGTGGATTTCCACCAGGGCCTTTCTAATGGAACAAATTAGTTTTAAACAGAAGTGTGATAAATCTACAGATGCTATTATTGGAGATGTAATGTCTCCTCTTCGCCACACGAGGGCGCCATTGGATTATATCAATGCTGGAGATCTAAACACAGAACAGGGCTAAAGCTGAGGTATGTAACTTTCAAACCACAACAATCGACCTGGTTTAGACCTGGCTTAGACCTGGTTTGGTACTGATTTAGACCTGGTTCAGACCTGGTTTGGGTCTATAAAAGCTTAGGGTTTTAGAAAAGTGAAACCAGACGACCAGTCGGAGCCAATCAGAGCCCACAGGGTCAGAAAGTGCCTCTTGGGGCTCTTTCTTAGAGATGTTTCTAATGAGATGAAGAACTTTGTGTTTCGTGCAGAAACTTGTGATCGTTTCATCTGAAGATAAAGCTCCACTTCCTGTTTTTAGTTCATAATGTTCCATTACATCAGCAAAACAGGTCTGAACCAGGTCTGAACCAGGTCTAACCCAGGTCTAAAGCAGTTCTAAACCAGGTCTGAACCAGGTCTAAAACAGGTCTGAACCCAGACTGAACCAGGTCTAAAGCAGGTCTAAAGCAGGTCTGGACCCGTTCTCTTGACACTTGTTTATTCTGTGCTGGTGGTGGGTGTCTTTCTCTCTCCCTATTGTTTGCTGTTCTGTCGCTCGCCCCATGCTCTGATCAATATCCTGTTTTGTGTTCTTCCCTTTAAACGAGGGAGTCCTTCACCAGCGCCACAGTAACAAGCCCCCAGAGCATTGTGGGTAAAGGATCTGATCTGACATCTATCCTCCTCAAAAACTTACACCTGGTTTAGATCTGGTTTATTAAATCTGGGGTCCCTGACTTTCACACACTGAAGTAGAACTCCTCCTCGGTCTTCAACAGTTTTGCTTCTGTCCCATCTTTAGATCAGATTTTTCAGACAAAGAGTCAAAAACGCAAAAAAGAGAGACCAGAGAGAGGGACCAGAGAGAGACCAGAGAGAGACCAGAGAGAGAGAGAGACCAGTGAGAGAGACCAGAGACGGACGAGAGAGACCAGTGAGAGAGACCAGAGAGGGACGAGAGAGACCAGAGAGAGACCAGTGAGAGAGACCAGAGAGGGACCAGAAAGAGAGCACAGAGAGAGAGACCAGTGAGAGAGACCAGTGAGAGAGAACCAGAGAGGGGCTAGAAAGAGAGCACAGAGAGAGAGACCAGTGAGAGTGACCAGTGAGAGAGAACCAGAGAGAGACCAGAGACCAGAGAGAGACCAGAGCATCTCCACTCACCAAACCTCTTGCGTGTCCACCAGTGCGGCTCCTTGAAGGTGGTGAACTGCACCTGTGGGTGGAGCCGCAGTCGGTCGTACAGGTCTGTGGTGCCGCACTTGGGCTGACCGATGATGTAGAAGTACGGCAGGCAGCGCAGTCGCAGCCGCCTCCCCTGGTCTCGCACCAGGTGGTCCCTGAACGAGGCGCGCAGTTGCTGAAAGGCGGACCGGAAGCGGCGCGAGTACCGACTGTACAGATTGCTATGATATGGGTCGTCGACGCTGCTGTTCCCACGGTAATCCTGGAACCAGCAAGGGTTTTTCAGACCAGGAAGGAACCGGCGAGGGACCACAGAGAACAGCTGAAAAAGAAATTATGTACCTGGTTATAACAGAGAGAGACCAGAGAGACAAGGGAGACCAGAGAGACCAGAGAGGGACCAAAGAGACCAGAGAGTCCAGAGTGACCAGGGAGAGACCAGAGAGAGACCGGAAAGAGACCACTCTGTCCTCTCCTCAGACTCACATGTGGTTCTTTGTCCATGAGTTCTCTGAGGTTGGGTTTCCTCCTGTTGCTGCTGAAGTCCACTCTCTCCTCTATGGCTTTCACCACCAGCTTCATCTGCTTGTAGTCCCTCACCGTAGCGCTCGCCGCCGCGCTCGCCACGTTCCCGAAGCGACACGGCGCCAGCATCAGCCCGCTCCGGTCGCTCGCCAACACGTAGGAGGCAGCGATCAGGAACACCAGCGCCAGACCGAACAGGAGGCTGTAGACCCGGGTCTGCCTGAACCCGAGGCCCCCCCACCGCCGCCGGGGAGCCTCACGCCGCACCTACGATAGATACACTTTATTGATCTCACAGGGAAGTCATCTTTATTTATATAGCACATGTTTACAGACAAAGGTCACTCAAATCACTCTACAATGTGACGGAAGCAAAAGCCTCCGACCAAACACCCTCCACTCACTCACTCGTTACATTCAGATTGCTCATGTCTTTAGTGGCAGGGGAAACCGGAGCACCTGGAGGGAAACTACACAGACGCAGGGAAAAAGACCATGTTACGACGGGGATTCGAACCCAGGACCTTCTTACGGTGGTGGTTAGCAAGAGTACTAACCACCACTGTCGCTCAGAGAGAAACAAGAGAGAGAGACGAGAGAGAGTCCAGAGACCAGAGAGAGAGACCAGAGAGAGGGACCTGAAAGAAAAACCAGAAAGAGAGACCAGAGAGAAAGACCTGAGAGAGACCAGAGAGAGGCTAGAGACAGACCAGAGAGAGAGACCAGACAGAGAGAAAGACCTGAGAGAGAGACCAGAGAGACAGACCTGAGAGAGAGACCAGAGAGAGACCAGAGAGAGGCTAGAGACAGACCAGAGAGAGAGACCAGACAGAGAGAAAGACCTGAGAGAGAGACCAGAGAGACAGACCTGAGAGAGAGACCAGTGAGGGATCAGAGAGAGACCAAAACTTTATTAGGGGACCAGAGAGAGACCAGGGGGAGACCAAAGCGTGAGAAAGTCAAAAGGAGAGTCACCTCCAGGACGGCGAACAGACTCATGAGAGTGCTGTCCACCTGCAGCAGCAGCGGACGCTTCCGGAACTCCTCGGCGTCCACCGGGGGTCCCAGCAGGCGGTACTTATAGTCCGGGTCGCCCATGGTGTGGAGGAGGCTAGAGCTGGAGCCAGAGCTGAGGCTGGAGTGGACCAGGCTGAGTGTCCAGAGAGGAGGTGGAGGAGGAGGTGGAGGGAGGCGGGCGGCACATTTCCGAGCGCTCACAAGTCTGAAGAGATTGTTAGAAGTTTGTGAGTCATTTTGCTGATGGAGAAGTGATGAAAAGGAAGCAGAAGTGAGAAAATGGTCAAAAAGCGTGATTTATAGTGACAATAAATGACGATAAATGACCAGAACTGCAACAATAACAGTTTAGATTAAAGGAGACGTGTAACTTCGGACTCATGCACCGTGTCTTTCTGATGTTCGAGCAGAGAGAGAGACTAGAGGGAGATGAGAGGGCAGAGCGAGAGACCAAAGAGAGAGACTAGTGAGAGAAACCAGCAGGGGAGACCAGAGGGAGACTAGAGGGCAGAGAGAGAGACTAGAGAGAGGGACAAAAAAGAAACTAGTGAGAGAGACCAGTGAGAGACCAGAGAGAAAGAGAGAGAGAGAGACTTGTGAGAAAGACCAGAGAGAGAGAGGCCAGAGATAAATAAATCAGCTTGAGTAATTTCTCTGGTGAAACTACTCTTTACAACCCCAGGTCTGTGTTTGAAGCTCCCTCTGGTGGCAGCTCAGAGAATTACAGGCAGAAAGTATTATTTACCCTTCACACAAATATTAGATCTATTTGTTGAAGACTATGTGAGAGTGTAATCTATCTCTGGTGTACCATGTGTGTGTTTACTCCTAGTGTCCTGTGATGTCACCAATAAGTGGAATGTTACAAACGTATGAGTCATTCCTGGTCTCAGCTCAACGTCTGATCAGAAATCTACAAACCAAAAGAAACGGATGTGATGACGTCATGAGCGGTTTTTAACAAGAGGAAGCAGTTCTGCATGATACAGGCCTGCATCAGAGAGAGGAACCAGAGAGAGAGAGAGAGAGACCAGAGAGAGACCAGAGAGAGACCAGAGAGAGAGAGAGAGAGAGAGAGAAAGAGACCAGAGAGAGAGAGAGAGACCAGAGAGAGAGAGACCAGAGAGAGAGAGAGAGAGAGAGAGACCAGAGAGAGACCAGAGAGAGAGAGAGAGAGAGACCAGAGAGAGAGACCAGAGAGAGAGAGAGAGAGACCAGAGAGAGACCAGAGAGAGAGAGAGAGAGAGAGAGAGAGACCAGAGAGAGAGAGAGAAGAGACCAGAGAGAGAGAGAGACCAGAGAGAGAGAGAGAGAGAGAGAGAGAGAAGAGACCAGAGAGAGAGAGAAAGAGACCAGAGAGAGAGAGAGAGAGAGAGAGAGAGAGACCAGAGAGAGAGAGAGAGACAGAGAGAGAGAGACAGAGAGACCAGAGAGAGAGAGAGAGAGACCAGAGAGAGACCAGAGAGAGAGAGAGAGAGAGAGAGACCAGAGAGAGAGAGAGAAGAGACCAGAGAGAGAGAGAGAGAGAGAGAGAGAGAGAGAGAGACCAGAGAGAGAGAGAGACCAGAGAGAGAGACCAGAGAGAGAGACCAGAGAGAGACCAGAGAGACCAGAGAGAGAGAGAGAGAGAGAGACAGAGAGAGAGACCAGAGAGAGAGAGAAAGAGACCAGAGAGAGAGAGACCAGAGAGAGAGAGAGAGAGACCAGAGAGAGACCAGAGAGAGATCAGAGAGAGAGACCAGAGAGAGAGAGAAAGAGACCAGAGAGAGAGAGAAAGAGACCAGAGAGAGAGAGAAAGAGACCAGAGAGAGAAAGAAAGAGACCAGAGAGAGAGAGAAAGAGACGAGAGAGAGAGAAAGAGACCAGAGAGAGAGAGAAAGAGACCAGAGAGAGAGAGAGACCAGAGAGAGAGAGAAGAGACCAGAGAGAGAGAGAGACCAGAGAGAGAGAGAGAGACCAGAGAGAGAGAAAGAGACCAGAGAGAGAGAGAGAGACCAGAGAGAGAGAAAGAGACCAGAGAGAGAGAGAGAGAGCAGAGAGAGAGAAAGAGACCAGAGAGAGAGAAAGAGACCAGAGAGAGAAAGATGACGTCAGGAGCGGTTTTTAACAAGAGGAACCAGTTCTGCATGACACAGGCCTGCATCAGAGAGAGAGAGACCAGAGAGAGAGAGAGAGAGAGACCAGAGAGAGACCAGAGAGAGACCAGAGAGAGAGAGACCAGAGAGAGAGAGAGACCAGAGAGAGATCAGAGAGAGAGACCAGAGAGAGAGAGAAAGAGACCAGAGAGAGAGAGAAAGAGACCAGAGAGAGAGAGAGAGAGACCAGAGAGAGACCAGAGAGAGAGAGACCAGAGAGAGAGAGA
Source organism: Knipowitschia caucasica (assembly GCA_964034765.1). NCBI lineage: Eukaryota > Metazoa > Chordata > Actinopteri > Gobiiformes > Gobiidae > Knipowitschia > Knipowitschia caucasica. Next base: position 9,244,123 of record OZ035845.1, on the reverse strand, counting down.
GAGAGACCAGAGAGAGACCAGAGAGAGACCAGAGAGAGATCAGAGAGAGAGACCAGAGAGAGAGAGAAAGAGACCAGAGAGAGAGAGAAAGAGACCAGAGAGAGAAAGAAAGAGACCAGAGAGAGAGAGAAAGAGACGAGAGAGAGAGAAAGAGACCAGAGAGAGAGAGAAAGAGACCAGAGAGAGAGAGAGAGACCAGAGAGAGAGAGAGAGACCAGAGAGAGAGAGAGAGAGACCAGAGAGAGAGAGAGAGACCAGAGAGAGAGAGAGACCAGAGAGAGAGAAAGAGACCAGAGAGAGAGAAAGAGACCAGAGAGAGACCAGAGAGAGAGAGAGACCAGAGAGAGAGAAAGAGACCAGAGAGAGAGAGAAAGAGACCAGAGAGAGAGAGAGAGACCAGAGAGAGACCAGAGAGAGAAAGAGACCAGAGAGAGAGAGAGACCAGAGAGAGAGAGCGAGAGACCAGAGAGAGACCAGAGAGAGAGAGAGAGACCAGAGAGAGACCAGAGAGAGAGAGAGAGACCAGAGAGAGACCATGCAGAAACCATAGGAGGGGTTTAGCACCTTCTGAAAAATAGAAACAGATCGTTGCACTGAACCTGCACGAGTTCTCGAACATGAACTACATTCGTTTTACGCTCCTGACAAGATAAAACACACGTTCTAAATCCAGATATGACATTTACAGCCCACACAAACACACAAACAGACACACAGACACACACACAACCACACGCACACAACCACACACACGCACCATCCTCTGCACTTCTGCGTCAAGATAAGAAATGTTCCTTCCAACTCCCCCGCTTCACAAATGGTGTCTGTGTGTGTGTGTCTGTGTGTGTGTTTGTGTGTGTGTGTGTGTGTGTGTGTGTGTGTTGTGTGTTTGTGTGTTTGCACAGATAGAAGCGATAAAGACATCAACCGTCACCTGCAGCTGAGATCAAGGTCTGTACTATAAAGATGAAACTCCAACAGAATTGTTTTTTTTTTTCTTCTCTGGTATCTCTCTCTCTCTGGTCTCTTTCTGGTCTCTCTTTGGTCTCTCTCTAGTCTCTTTCTGGTCTCTCTCTGGTCTCTCTTTGGTCTCTCTTTGGTCTCTCTCTGGTCTCTCTCTAGTCTCTTTCTGGTCTCTCTTTGGTCTCTCTCTAGTCTCTTTCTGGTCTCTCTTTGGTCTCTCTCTAGTCTCTTTCTGGTCTCTCTCTCTCTTTCTGGTCTCTCTTTGGTCTCTCTCTAGTCTCTTTCTGGTCTCTCTCTGGTCTCTCTTTGGTCTCTCTCTGGTCTCTCTCTAGTCTCTTTCTGGTCTCTCTTTGGTCTCTCTCTAGTCTCTTTCTGGTCTCTCTTTGGTCTCTCTCTGGTCTCTTTCTGGTCTCTCTTTGGTCTGTCTCTGGTCTCTCTCTCGTCTCTCTCTGGTCTCTCTCTCTGGTCTCTCTCTCTGGTCTCTCTCTGGTCTCTCTCTGGTCTCTAGTCTCTTTCTGGTCTCTCTCTGGTCTCTCTCTGGTCTCTCTCTCTGGTCTCTCTCTCTCTCTGGTCTCTCTCTAGTATCTCTCTGGTCTCTCTCTGGTCTCTCTCTGGTCTCTCTCTGGTCTCTTTCTGGTCTCTCTTTGGTCTCTCTCTGGTCTCTCTCTGGTCTCTCTCTGGTCTCTCTCTGGTCTCTCTCTGGTCTCTCTCTGGTCTCTCTCTGGTCTCTCTCTGGTCTCTCTCTGGTCTCTCTCTAGTCTCTTTCAGGTCTCTCTCTGGTCTCTCTTTGGTCTCTCTCTGGTCTCTCTCTGGTCTCTCTCTGGTCTCTCTCTGGTCTCTCTCTGGTCTCTCTCTGGTCTCTCTCTGGTCTCTCTTTGGTCTCTCGCTGGTCTCTCTCTGGTCTCTCTCGGCTGGTTTAAAGTATGACATTATATCAAACAATAAATGGTTAGAACCGAGTGAAAAAATGAAATCCTGAATCTGTAAAGTTGTATTTACACACGTTTGCGTCACCTGCGTTACCACGGAAACCGCTCCCATTTTAACAGGACTAAAGCGAGTGACCTTCAGCTCCAGGGACGAGCTACAGACACAGACCGGAGAGGTGTTTGGACCCATCCATGCTGAAACCAGGAGCACACACATGTAGCTCCGCCCCTTCTGTCTGAAAGCTCCTGTCTCAGTCCTGTAGTGTCCCAGAGAGAGACCAGAGAGAGACCAGAGAGAGACCAGAGAGAGAGACCAGAGAGAGACCAGAGAGAGACCACAGAGACCAGAGAGAGAGACCAGAGAGAGAGAGAGAGACCACAGAGACCAGAGAGAGAGACCAGAGAGAGACCAGAGAGAGAGAGACCAGAGAGAGACCACAGAGAGAGAGAGAGAGACCACAGAGACCAGAGAGAGAGACCAGAGAGAGACCAGAGAGAGAGACCAGAGAGAGACCAGAGAGAGAGACCAGAGAGAGACCACAGAGACCAGAGAGAGAGACCAGAGAGAGACCAGAGAGAGACCAGAGAGAGACCAGAGAGAGAGACCAGAGAGAGACCAGAGAGAGACCAGAGAGAGAGACCAGAGAGACCAGAGAGAGAGAGTGACCACAGAGACCAGAGAGACTAGAAATAGAGAGAGACCAGAGAGAGACCAGAAAGAGACCTGAGAGACTAGAGAGGGACCAGAGAGAGACCAGAGATACCACAAATACTTGAGAGAGACCAGAGAGATCTGAGAGAGAGACCTGAGAGACCAGAGAGACCTAAGAGAGATCAGAAAGAGAGAGAGAGGCCAGAGAGAGATCAGAGAGAGACCAGCGAGACCCCAAAGACATGAGAGAGAGACCAGAGAGAAAGAGATCAAAGAATGCAAGAGAGAGAGAGAGAGCGCGCAGAGAGAGAGAGATCAAAGAGAGAGAGAGAGAGCGCAGAGAGAGAAACCAGGGAGACCAGAGAGAAAGGTAAAGAAACAGAATATGTTTGAACAAGGACAGATTTAAAACTGAAATGGAGTCGTGGTTTTGGGCTGAGTGCGTGTGTGAGGTCTGGAGGATCCAAGATGGCCGACGTCAAAACACAGAAATGGCCTTGAGGACCGGAACCACTGCTTGAGAATCACCTGCAGCTAAATATAAGCAGCAGTGGTCTGGGTTTCCATGGACCCACATTCATAATGAGGGAGTACTTTTCCACACGTGTTTTTGGACACGCTTGGATCTGGTTTGTTGAGTGGGAGAGGTCGGCGTGTTGTTTGGACCCGTGTCGCCTTCTCACCGCAGGGAAAACAGAAAACAAAGTAGTTTTCAAAATACGTTTGCCTAAGTCACAGCACGAATACAAAGGATCAGAGAGAGACCAGAGACTAAACCTAGACCAGAGAGGGACCAGAGACTAAACATAGACCAGAGAGGGACCAGAGACTAAACCTAGACCAGAGAGAGACCAGATACTAAATCTAGACCAGAGAGGGACCAGAGACTAAACCTAGACCAGAGAGAGACCAGATACTAAACCTAGACCAGAGAGGGACCAGAGACTAAACCTAGACCAGAGAGAGACCAGATACTAAATCTAGACCAGAGAGGGACCAGAGACTAAACCTAGACCAGAGAGAGACCAGATACTAAACCTAGACCAGAGAGGGACCAGAGACTAAACCTAGACCAGAGAGAGACCAGATACTAAACCTAGATCAGAGAGGGACCAGAGACTAAACCTACACCAGAGAGGGACCAGAGACTAAACCTAGACCAGAGAGGGACCAGAGACTAAACCTAGACCAGAGAGAGACCAGATACTAAACCTAGATCAGAAAGGGACCAGAGACTAAACCTACACCAGAGAGGGACCAGAGACTAAACCTAGACCAGAGAGGGACCAGAGACTAAACCTAGACCAGAGAGGAACCAGAGACTAAACGTAGACCAGAGATGGACCAGAGAGTGACCAGAGACTAAACCTAGACCAGAGAGGGACGAGAGACTAAACATAGACCAGAGATGGACCAGAGAGGGACCAGAGACTAAACCTAGACCAGAGAGGGACCAGAGAGGGACGAGAGACTAAACATAGACCAGAGAGGGACCAGAGAGAAAGTAGAGCGAGACCAGAGAAAGACGAGAGAGGCACCAGAGAGACCCCAAAGAGAGACTAGAGAAAGACCAGAGAGAGACTAGAAAGGCTATTGAGAGACCCCAGAGAGAGACTAGAAAAAGAGACCAAAGAGCGACGAGACAGACCAGAGAGAGACCAGCGAGAGAGGAAGCGGTTACTCTGGACTATGAGAAGCATGAGGTTAATGGTAAAGTACCAGATGAAACCAGCTCCAGAGGAGAAAGCGTCCATCATTTTCTGAAGCTTCACGGTATGTTTTATTCATCACACTTCAGCTTCTACCGCTGGTGTGAGAGTGGCACCATGTGACACGTGTGCTGCAGACGTGGACTGATAAATGATGAGAGAGAGAGCAGAGAAAGAAAGAGACCAGATGGAGAGAGACCAGAGAGAGAGACCAGAGAGAGAGACCAGAGAGCGACCAGAGAGTGTCCAGAGACAGACCAGAGAGAGACCAGAGACAGACCAGAGAGAGACCAGAGAGCGACGAGAGAGCGTCCAGAGACAGACCAGAGAGAGACCAGAGACAGACCAGAGAGAGACCAGAGACAGACCAGAGACCGACCAGAGACAGACCAGAGAGAGACCAGAGAGCGACGAGAGAGCGTCCAGAGACAGACCAGAGACAGACCAGAGACAGACCAGAGACCGACCAGAGACCGACCAGAGACAGACCAGAGACAGACCAGAGACAGACCAGAGAGAGACCAGAGACAGACCAGAGAGAGACCAGAGACAGACCAGAGACAGACCAGAGACAGACCAGAGACAGACCAGAGACAGACCAGAGACAGACCAGAGACAGACCAGAGAGAGAGACCAGAAAACGAGACTACAACTACTACAACTTCTACTACTACTTCTATTACTACTACTACTTCTATTACTACTACTACTTCTACTACTGCTACTACTACTATTACTGCTTGCACCCCTTGTACTTCCTGCTTCCCTCTGACAGATGACTTTGTGCTTTATTTAAATCCAGTTGAACAACGACGTCGACTTCATTTGAATAAAATGCGATGAGTTGGAGTTCATCCATAATGTATGTGTGTAACTGCTCCAGAACGACAGACGATATGCTTCATACCAGGAAGACAAGTTTACATTTAGAACAACTGGTGTCTCTCTCTTCTCTCTCTCTGGTCTCAATCTCTCTCTCTCTGGTCTCTCTCTGATCTCTTTCTCTCTGGTCTCACTCCGGTCTCTCTCTCTTCTCTCTCTCTGGTCTCACTCTGGTCTCACTCTGGTCTCACTCTGGTCTCACTCTGGTCTCACTCTGATCTCTCTCTCTCTGGTCTCTCTCTGTCTGGTCTCTATGTTCTCTATCTCTCTCTCTGGTCTCACTCCGGTCTCTCTCTCTCTCTTCTCTCTCTCTGTGAACGCTCTCAGCTCAATAACTAAAGATGGAAATGTTTCTGATCCCATGAGGAGAAGTTTACATTCAGAGAACTCTCTGGTCCCAGAATAGATCTGTGTCTGTTTCCAGCTCACGCTTCACTGTTGTTGGTACAAACTCCATGTTCTGCTCCGTTTGAAGACGACACATGTTTAAACCATGTCCCAACATCGACCCCCCCACACCAGACCTGCCCCCTGGTCTCTCTCTGATCTCTTTCTGGTCTCTCTCAGACCTGCTCTCTGGTCTCTCTCTGATCTCTCTCAAGTGTCTCCCTCTCTCTCTCTAGTCACTCTCTCAGATCTCTCTCTCTGATCTATCTCTGGTCTCTCGTTCTCTAGACCTGGTTCTGTCCTGGTTTACACCTCGGTTTGGACCTGGTTTAGACCTGGTTTAGACTTGGTTTAGGAGGTATCCGCGACCTTGTCCAGTCTTCCTCGTGCTCAGCCTGTTCCCAGTGTCTGGAGGAGCTAATAAGACGCTAAGTGACACAGACTAAAAACAATTCACTTTCTTTCACTGAGGCCAATCCCAGCGGAGGCCAAGCTCCGCACAGACAGCTCTAAAGCAGCTCAAAGGCAGCTCTAAAGCAGCTCTACATAAACCACTGAACTCTTCATACGTGTTTTGTCTAAGTCCAGAATATTAGCAACGGTCTTTATGTCTTTGTTTACTATAATATACTGTATTTAATACTTGCTTCTTTATTTTTATTCATAGGATCCCCTCGAAAATGAGATGGTTCATCTCAAGGGGCTTATCCTCTAAATAAATAAATAAATAAATATATAAATATATGATTTGTATCTCTCTCCAGTCCCTCTCTGGTCTCTCTTGCTCACTCTCTCTGGTTTCTTTGTGGTCTCCTTCTCTGGTCTTTCTCTTGTCTCTCTCGCCTCTCTCTTGTCTCTCTGGTCTCTCTCTGGTCTCTCTCTCTGGTCTGTCTCTGGTCTGTCGCTAGTCTCTCTCTCTGGTCTCTCTCTCTGGTCTCTCTCTCTGGTTGCTCTCTGGTCTGTCGCTAGTCTC